>CM019066.1:275680526-276032284 GCA_009667805.1 Leptobrachium leishanense | reverse complement strand
CACAGGCATTTAGAGGTGAGAATTTTGCACCTATAGTAGACAACATTAGGTAGTTTTTTTAATTCAATATCTAATAAACCGTTGCTTATAATATTCTGCAGTAACGAGTCTCTTTATTTCTAGTTTTTTAAGCATTTTTTTATTCTTTTTTTTCAAAAACAATTCGAACTCGAACCGAACACCGCCAAAAGTTCGAAGTTCGCGAACTTTTCGAACTGCCAATGTTCGAGTTGAACTCCGAACTGATCGAACCGAACAGCTCATCCCTAATCCTGAAGGAGGCTTTTCAGAGGTTGTGCCTGTCCCACTACAACTTCTATGCTGTCAAACTACGGTCTAAGTGATTAGCCCCTAACTAGGTGAGTGGATTTCATCTTGAGTTCTTTACCTCCATATGGTTAGAATTATATACTGCACCAAGAGTTTGTCTCTCTATCTCATTTTTATTTTGAGGGACAGCTGAGGTCTATCAGGGGGATCAAGGCAGATGGGTAGGCCTATATAACAACCCACAAACGCTACAATCAAGAGCTGTTACTCTGAACTATGTGAGTGCATTGGATGATCATCTTATATTGAGATCCACATACATACATACTGTAATGCTCCATATAGCTTTCCTTTCTTTTTAGGTGCTTATGACTGTGACAGAATAAAGACAAGAAAGAAAAGGCGCAAGATATGTGGAATTGAAAAAATTATTTTTTTCAATTTCCACCTATCTTGCGCCCTTTTCTTTCTTGTCTTTATTCTGTCAATTAAGGGTTAACAAGGTACCCTCGTTAAGAGGCTGCAGCGGGAAAGATTCTACCTGTGTATTTTTGCTATACTTTGACTGTGACTACACAAGAGGAACTCCATGGCTTTACCCGTTTTTTGGTATTAAAGAGTCTTAGAGGACACGTGTCGCTTTACTGGTATTTTTTTGTTGGAATATATATATATATTTATACACACATTTTGGGATTACGTGGGAGTTTTGCGATGAATTGGTCATAAAATGTGCCTCTGATCTTCATCTAAGTCACAACAATTTGAAAAACACAGTCTGATTAAAATAATACAACACAAACATTATATGTTTCATGTGTTTATTGAACATAACATGTAAACATTCACAGTGCAGGGTGGAAAAAAGTATGTGAACCCCAAGCCTAATGACTTCTCCAAGAGCTAATTGGAGCCAGGAGTGAGCCAACCTTGAGTCCAATCAGTGTGATATTATTGGATGTGTTGCTGAAAGCAGTCCTGCCCTTTAAAAAACACACATCAGTTTTGGTTTTACTGGTTTCAAGAAAGCACTGCCTGATGTGAACCATGCATCGCATGACTTGCATAAGCTGGAAAGGGTTACAAAAGTATCTCCAAAAGTCTTGATGTTCATGTGTCCATGGTAAGACAGACTGTCTACAAATGGAGAAAGTTTCAGCACTGTTGCTACTCTCCCTAGGGGTGGTCGTCCTGTAAAGATGACTGCCAAGAGCACAGCGCAGAATGCTTATGAGGTAAAGAAGAATCCTGAGTGTCAGCTAAAGACTTACAGAAATCTCTGGCACATGCTAACATTTTTTTGTTGACACATCTACAATAAGGAAAACATTAAACAAGAATGGAGTACATGGGAGGACACCACGGAGGAAGCCATTGCTGTCCAAAAAGATTATTGCAGCACGTTTGAAGTTTGCAAAAGAGCACCTGGATGTTCCACAGCACTACTGGCAAAATATTCTGTGGACAGATGAAACCAAAATTGAGTTGTGTTGGAAAAAACACACAACACTATCAGGGTTATTTCAAAGAGATTCAAAAAGTCACCGCACATTCGGTGACTTTCTTTCTCTTCAATTCGGTTCCTTTTGCCGATCCCATTTCGGTGACCCTGCGGTGTATTCAGCAAACACCACAGGGGTCCCCGAATTGCAGGGAAAAGCTGTCGCAAAACCGAGGAAAACGAACCGCAAAACCCAGCGAATGCAGGCCGAAAACCCTCAAAAACATCTGGATTAACCTGCCGAAAACCACAGAAAAACCCGAGCAGGGAACCGATCACCCGCAGCGAAGCCTCCGAGAAAGCCGAGACCGCAGACAGAGTGAAGTGAATAAATTAGGAAAACAGTTTGTATGAATGTTTGAAAAATGAAACACTGGTTTGCAAAGAAACTACTGAGCGAAATGTCTGAAATTTGCATACGAGGTCCAGGGAATGATAATAAAGAGGGCTGTTTACAGAAAAAATAAGTAAACTTAAAAAAAAATCAAAAAAAAATCGGACTTTTAAAAAAAGAAAAATGCTTAAAATATCCTAAAAAAATCTATAATAAAGAGACTCTTTACTGCAGAATTTTATAATGAAACGATTTATTAGATATTGAATTAAAATGAATATTTTTAACATTGAAGCCTATGGGATTCTCCTGAATAAATTTGCCGGCATGAAACCACCGAATGGCAGGGCATTAGGGAAACTTTCACTGCTGGTTTGTGTTCTCTGAATAGCCGAAGCAGTGCTTTTCATGGGGTTTTCACTGCCCTCGAACCGGCACCGAACAGGCACCGATGTTCAGGCAATTCGCCAGGATTTGGCGTATTGCCTGCTCTCTGGATAGCCGATATGGCCAAGAAAGGTAACCGAACGCTGACTTTCAGCGTTCGGTTACCTTTCTCAAGCAATTCGGATCTCTTTGAATTACCCCTGTATGTGTGGAGAAAAAAAGGCACAGCACACCAACATCAAAACCTCATCCCCACTGTAAAACATGGCGGAGGAAGCATCACGGTTTGGGGCTGCTTTGCTGCCTCAGGGCCTGGACGGATTGTTGTAATTGATGGAAAAATTAATTCCAGAGTTTATCAAGACATTTTGCAGGAAAACGTAAGACCATCTGTCCGCCAACTGAAGCTCCGCAGAGGATGGGTGATGCAACAGGACATTGACCCAAAGCATACAAGTAAATTCAGCAAAAGAATGGCTTCAACAAAACAAAATACGCCTTCTGGAGTGGCCCAGTCAGAGTCCTGACCTCAACCCGATTGAAATGCTGTGGTATGACCTTAGAGAGCGATTCACACCAGACATCCCAAGACTATTGCTACACTGAAACAGTTTGTGAAGAGGAGTGGTCCAAAATTACTCCAGATCGTTGTGCAGGTCTGATCTGCAACTACAGGAAACGTTTGGTTGAGGTTATTGCTGCCAAAGGAGGGTCAACCAGTTATTAAGTCCAAAGGTTCACATACTTTTTCCACCCTGCACTGTGAATGTTTACATGTTCTGTTCAATAAAAACATGAAAACATATAATGTTTGTGTGGTATGTGGTATATTTTAAGCAGACTGTGTTTTTCAAATGTTGTGACTTAGATGAAGATCAGAGCACATTTTATGACCAATTCATGCAAAACTCCACGTAATCCCAAAGGGTTTCACATACTTTTTCTTGCCACTGTACAGTTGATATAAGATATTAGACATGTGCATTACAAAAAAATTTGTTTAGTTTCGGATCATTTCGTTCTGTTTTTTTTGTTTTGGATCATTTCGGATCATTTGTTTATTTCTCTCATTTAGGGTCGTTCGATATGTTACCGCTATTCGTATTTTCAGACCAATTCGTTAAATCGGACGGCAAGTATTTAATTTTCGGGACCATTCGTTTTATTGTTAATTCGTATTTCGGACTGATTCGTGAATTCAGGCAGTCAGTATTTCTTTTTTTGGGACCATTTGTTTTTTCAATTTTATTGTTAACACATATTTTGGGTTGATTCATATTTCGTTGTTATTAGTTATCGAAATGTGAAGTGGATTATTTAATTACTTAGGGTAAAAAAAAAAGATACGTAAACCCCCTGTCCTTGCTGCTGAAATATATTTCAGTACCAACGACAGCAGCCAGCCGATGCTATAATGAAATGAAAATACCAGCTGTACTAAAGTTAAATACAGCCGGTACCAAAATAAATTACAGCCGGGTGCAACAATAAAAATAGTAGACAAATAGACATGTGCATTTTTGTTTTGTTCCGAATCGTTCGGTGCAGTTCGGCGGCAGTGACATTTCCCATAAGAAGCAGTGGTTAATCTATTTCAGAGAATGCCGAGCGAACACCACCAAAATGTCAGTGAAAATGCCCTGATTTTTCAGTGGTTTAGTTTCGACCGGATGAAACAGGCAAATCCCATAGGTTTCAATGTAAAAAATATTTCCCCGTTTTATAATAATATTTATTAAACCATTCATTTCTTTTAACTTGCAGCAAAAAATTTCTCTTTATGTAATTTTTTTTTTATATTTAAATGTTTTATTATTTCAATCAAAAAATGGGATACAGAAGAAAACAGGGGGAAAAACAATAACATACACAAAAGGGGAAAATTCGGTACATTTTACCATAGCGACAAAAATTAAACCGTGATATTGAGTTGCAGAAAAGACAGGAGGTACAATTGCTCTACAGAATGGCAAGGATATGAAAGCATCACATCAGGTCAAATGACAACCAACCGAACCTGTCCCAGAAAAAGAGATTTATAGGGGACAGTAAGGAAGGAGAAAAAGAAAGAAAGAAAAAAAAAGAAAAGAAAAAAAAAAAAAGGGAATATTTAAAAGGGGGGGGGAGAGGAACCAGTTAGGAGGGGCCAATGGGAGCCTCCGTTCTTAAAGGTGTAGGGCGGGGAGAGTAAGTGTTAGTAGAACAAGATGAGACTTACGTGTCTCTGGGTCTAGTGGTTTGATATATTAGGTGAGCTTGCCACAGCGACCAAGGGTCTTGTGCCGGAGAGGCGAGATTAAAGTGCGATCGAGCCAAGTCCTCAGAAAATGCCAAGTCAGAAATCATTTTAGTCAGGGGGTAGGGAAGGAATTATCGTTTTTTCCAGAGTCTAGCGATAAGAAGGAAGCAGCAGGATAATAATTATACAAAACATTTTACGTTGTCTCGACATTCTCCCTCACATCATCTGGGAGGAGTCCAAGAAGGTAATGCAGTGGAGAGAAAGGAACTTTGATACCCAGGACCTCCTCGACAAACAACGCCACTTGGGTCCAAAACGGTTGCAGTGTTGGGCAGGACCACCATACGTGTAACATCGACCCTCGTGCTGTTTGGCAGCGCCAGCATGTGTCGGGAACATTTTTTGTTAAAGTGACATTCCCTAACAGGAACTAAATACCATCTATATAGCACCTTGCGGCGCGTTTCAAAAATCGAAATACACCTAGATGCACTCTTATCCAATAAAAACACATGTGTCCACTGTTCTAGTGTGAGGTGCGTATTTAACTCAGTTTCCCAAGCCTTTTGAAAAGTGCGCTTAGACCTTCCCATACCGGACATCAATTGAGAATAACAAAGGGACAGGAGTTTTATGGACTGAGTAGGGCGTGTTACGAAAGACTCAAATGGTGTGAGTAGAGGTTCGTTTGTTAAAACAAAAGATATCGTTCCCAATGTTTTCATGTATGATAATATTTGAAGATAAGACAAAAACGCTTGAGAGGGTATGCCATGTGTAGTCTGCATATGTGCGAAGGAGAGAACGGAGGAGTTCCTGAAGAATTGGAACACATATCTGACTCCATGTTGAGTCCATGCTTTAGGATTGAAAAAGGGGATTACATAGGTCAGTGCATTTACTGGGGTAGCAAGGGATAAAGGGTGGAGAGAAGTGCAAGCATGAACATTTCGATCCCAAACCGTGAGGTACCATCTAGTGATCTGTAAAGCTGTTGGGGAGAGCTGGCCTGGATTTAGAAGGAGTAAAAAGCAAACTGGAGAAAGAGTGGCCTGGTATTGCTATTGATTGAATATATGTCCATAACGGCTGGTGTAGCAGTAGGGATTCGCTCAGGGAAGCTATAATTGCTGCCTTGTGATATGTCAATATTTGTGGGAATTTAAGTCCTCCATCTACCAGTGAGGCTGATAAGACCTTAAACGGGGTGCGTGGTCGTTTACCGTTCCATATAAAAGAGGAAATGTCGCGTTGAACTGCACTAAGTAGGGGTTTTGGGACGAGAATAGGTAACATGCGAAATACGTATAACAGTTTAGGTAAAATCGTCATCTTAACAGCTGCCGCTCTGCCCAGCCAGGATAATCTCACTGACCTCCACCGCAACAGCAACGATCTAGTTTCAGCAAACACCTTCTTGTGATTTGCAGTAATTATGTCGTCAAACCTACTTGGAAGTGTTATACCTAGATATTTTATACCTTGGTCGTTCCACGCAAAGGAGTAGCGGGTTTTTATGGACCTCAGGTCCGTGGGGTGAAGTCCCCACGCTAGTGCTTGCGTTTTCGGAAGGTTAAGGGAGTGGTATGAGACTAGGCCATATTCTGTTAGTGCTGTGTGTAAAGAGGGCAGAGAGTCCAGGGGTTCAGTGATCGTTATAAGAATGTCGTCCGCGAAAAGATTTAATTTAAACGTCTGGGGGCCTATTTGGACCCCGCGGATGAGGTCGTTTTGTCTTATGGCCTGCGCCAGTGGTTCCAAAACTAAAGCGTAAAGCAGCGGGGAAAGGGGGCAGGCCTTGGCGCGTGCCGTTAGTGATATTAAAAGTTTTAGAGAGAAAGCCACTATTTAACACCCTAGCGGAAGGAGAGGCATATAATGCCATAATGGACTTAATGAGATCTTTAGTGAACCCAAATTTAGTTAGAACTCTATCCATGAATTTCCAGTGAACCCTATCAAACGCTTTTTCTGCGTCGAGCGAAAGCCATAAACAGGGGATTCCATGATTAGATTGGTATTCCATCAGGGCCAATAATTTCTTAGAGTTTTCTGTCCCTTGCCTGCCTTTGATAAACCCAACTTGATCTCGCCCGATTAAAGTAGGGAGGATGTCATTCAACCGGAGGGCCAATAATTTAGCGTAGATTTTTATATCTGTGTTTAATAAGGAGATGGGTCGAAAATTAGGGCAGGAGGTCGGGGGTTTGCCCGGTTTTGGCAACGTGACGATTGTTGCTTTTAACATTTCTTTAGGAAACCTGCCTTCAGAGGATGCCTGTGTAAACACCTTATGTAAGTGTGGGATAAAAGGTGTGTAAACGCTTTATAATAGGCGGAGGGAACCCGTCCGGTCCTGGTGCTTTACCATGTGGTAAGGAGGATATGATTTTCGTTATTTCCATAATTGTAAAAGGTGAGGACAATTGTTCCGTCTGTAAGTGTGACAAAGCAGGGAGGTTAAGGTGTAGGAGATACGCATCGATGTCTGCGATTGTGGGGTGTGACATGGTATCATTGTCCGACAAATTATAGAGAGATGAGTAGTAGGATGCAAACTCTTCTGCTATTTCAGAGGGCTTGTATATCGCAGTTTTGCCAGGGGAGACAAGCTTATCTATTCGTTGTTTGGGTACAAGTGTACGGAGTCTTTGTGCCAGGAGTCTACTAGGTTTATTGCCGTATGCATAAAAACGCGTCTTGAGGCGCTGTAGATGAGAAAAATGGGACTGCCTGTCTAAAATGTGCAGTTCGTCATGTGCTTCACTTAGGAGGCGAGACGTGGCATCTGACGGGGAGATCTTGTGTGAGCGATATAGGGAGTCGAGTTTTTGCAAGAGGAGAAGGCGAGCGGCCTCTTTGGATTTTTTAAAACGGGATGCCCATTTAATGCAGTGTCCCCTTAGTACCGCTTTGTGAGCCTCCCATATGGTTGTGGCAGGAAGGTCTTCGCAGGTATTTAATTCAAAATAAGATTCTAGTTGAGAAGCTAGATCTCTTTAGCTGTCTCGTCCGACAGTACCATGTCATTCAATCGCCAAGGCGACTGTCCGAATGTTTTATATTCGTCTCTAAGGGTCAAGGTGACGGGGGCATGGTCGGAGCACGAGATCGTGCCTATCGAGCAGCTTTCTACCCCTGGGAGCAATTGGCTTTGAGTCATTATATAATCAATCCGAGTGTGTGTCTTATGTACTTTGGAGAAAAACGTGTAATCCACTTCGTTAGGGTGAAAAAGGCGCCATGTGTCATACAGACCGTAGGTGCCTATCAGGGATTGAAATTTGTCTACCTGCTTTTTGCGTTTCCCCACTAGAGGACGGGATCCAAACCCCGAAGTGTCTTTCAGAGGGTCGAGACTAAAATTAAAATCCCCACAAACGAGCAGAGTGCCAGTCATTACCAAAGACAGTTTAGCGAGTATCGAAGCCACATAGTCTACTTGATTTTCATTGGGAGCGTAGAGATTTAGAATAGTGTAAACCTTGTGATTCAGTGAACAAACTAAAATCAGGTATCTGCCATTCGGATCTGAGAGTTTACGATGCAATTCAAATACAACTCTGTTCCTAATCAGAATGGAAACTCCTTTGGATTTAGTTGGGCCCGTGGAATGGAATTGAGTCGTGAAGCTCGGCCATTTTAGCGGGGGATGGGACAGTCTCCTAAAATGTGTTTCTTGAAGGCAAACGACGTCCGCCCCACCAGAGTCTAGCTCCTTGTAGAGCGTCCGTCGCTTGTATGGAATGTTTAGGCCCTGGACATTATATGATGTGATTTTTACCATGGGAAGAGGTTAAACAGAGGCATAACATAGGTGAAATGATTACAATACTGCATCCAATATTTACCCAATCCCACAGGTGATCGTGACCACCAAATGAAAAAAGCATCGGAATGTCCCAAAGTTCGAGTGGCGCATTGCCCCTCAGAGCCACAAACTCGAGGGTGTGGATATGGAGGCAAGTGTCCCGTGACGTACGACATCAAGATATATGGTTCCTGGAAAAAAATAAAAAGGAGAAGAAAAAAAGGAGAAAGGAAAAAAAAACAGAGAAAAATAAGCGCAAGAAAAAACATATATACAATAAAATAAAGAGATTGTGGATCTCCTTCGTGGCAACAAACCCGTTGTTGAGCCACAGCTCTCATCATGAGAGGGAGGAAAAAAGAGGGGGAACGTGGGAGAGAATTTCTCTCAACTTGACGGAGCCACCAGACCATAGTGACATACATTATCGCTGAAACTTCTTGCGGTAAGTTGGCAAGTGGTCCATCCCAGGAGAAGCATTTCAGACCACAACGTGGCCGCGGCAGCCTTCAAGCTAGGCCCTTTGGAATTCTTCAATCAGGACAAGACAAAGGAGACCACGTTCATCCCGGTTTCCCCTTGCGTACTTTCTTCCACTCCTTAGGCAGCTTTTGAGGTGCATTTGAGGATTGACGGTTAGGAGAGGCTGGGGATAGATCTTTTTCTGACAGGAATTTCCGGCCTTGTTCCAGCGTCGTAACCACACGTTGCGAGCCTTCATGTGTAATCAGCAAGCTCTGTGGGAAGCCCCATCGATACAATATTTCGTGCTGTCGGAGTGTAGTAGTCACCTCATGTAAGGAGCGTCGAAAGTCCAGAGTGCGTTTTGCTAGATCCGGGAAAACCTGTAGGTGGTCATATTCAGAAGGTATGGCCTGGGATTTTCGCAGCGCCAGGAAGATAAGTTCCCTGGGTCTGAAATAATGTAGGCGCAGGATGACGTCGCGTGTGGAGTCCGCTGGTAAGGCCGGAGGCCTAGGGAGGCGATGTATGCGGTCCATTAATAAAGACTCTGGGGTCAGATCAGGAACCAATTGAGAGAAAAAGTCAGTGACATAAGCAGCTAACTGTTGGGGTTTAACGCTTTCAGGAATGCCGCGGATTTTCACATTGTGTCTGCGGGACCGGTTTTCCAGATCAGTAAGTTTGGCCAAGCAGCTTTCCAGTGAATCTTCAAGATCTTGTACCTTATCGGCTAGGTTATTCTGTGCATCTGCGTATTCCCCCATTTTGTCTTCAATGTGGGAAGTGCGGTCAGCCAGGCTTTGGATATCGGCTCTGATTTCCCTCGCTACTTCTTTGAGTTGTGATTTCAAGTCAGTGGACATAGTGGTTATCATACCTTCCAGCGTTTGGGTCAGGGTCTTCATCTCAATTCCCAGTGCCTGATTATCTGCCGGTGGAGCTGCGTGCGGTTCCGGGCTCGAGTGGCCGGCGCCATCTTGGATTCCGGCCGCCGATTTTTTCGGGCCGGTGCGTGGAGTAAAGAACTCGGTTTTGGTTGCCGATGCTTTGGCCTTACCCTGGGACATCTCACCCACCCTGTCCAGACGTTTTAAGCCAAGAACGAACGCTTTAGGTGTGCTTTATGACGCTTATTGTGAGGTCTGGTTGTGGAGCTCCTCAGTTAAGCCGCCATCTCGATCGGCGGTTAGCCACGCCCCCCCTCTTTATGTATTTTTTAGGATTTTTAGGCATTTTCTGGAGTTTTTTGGTGAAATTTTATGTTTCTTAATTTATTTTAAGGCTAGAGTCAGATGAACGCAGTCTGAGCGCACTCTGCGTGCTTGAATAATGGACAGACGTACTAACGGAAGATACTGTAGACACCACACGATCCGATTTTGTTGACGGACGTAGAAAAAAAAGGGAATTATGGGAAACAAAATTAATATGAAAAATGATAAAAATTTGACAAGGAAATGAAACGCCATTTTGTGCGTCAAGGTGCTGGATGTCGCAAATGCGCTGCGTATGACATCACCTCATCACTCACACAGAACGCTACACGGACGTGGCGCACTCTGCACGTCCGTCTGGCGGTTTTACGTTCTTGCCTAACTTGCGTCCGTTTGCCCCGTGCGTTGTGTATGTGCAGTTCGGTGCGCACGTAGTTCGTGTGTGGGTCTCTATTGCTCATGATTCTATGCTACTACAGACGTTAAACTGTGCGGCAACATGGATGTTATCACTGCGTTCGTCTGACACTGGCAGAAAGACGAGGCTTTTTTTCTATGCCGAACACAGCGGTTTTTTTTCTTTCCTTCAGTCTCGCTGCATTCGGCAATGAATACTATGTTTCATCAGCATGGATAGCTCAAGAGCCCCGCGGGGTTGCTGTCCTTGGTTCTGAATCAGCACCGTTTTTTTTGTTTCAGATCATTTCGTTCAATTTTTTTTCCGTTTCGGATCATTTTGTTCCTTTTTTTTCCCCGTTTCACTTAGTTTCAGATCATTATGTTCCATTTTTCTTTTGTTTCAGTTTGTTCGTTATGGTTCCGTGATTCGTATTTTTGGATCGATTCGTTAATTCGGACGGCGCTGATTTGCATTTTGGAAATGCTTCCAAAATATGAATCAGGTAAATTTCGTCTGAATTTTGATTCGGAACGAAATTAAATGCACAGGTCTATAAGATATGTAGTTTGAAATATATATATATGTATTTGTATGACCGTTTATTTTTCAAAAAGAGGGAGCTGTTTTTGCGCCAACTTCCATATGTTTCCGTCCATATCTGTGTTTATAAAGACACTCACTTAATAGCATATCTACAAATCATTTTCATGAGGGCAATGACAGCATGTTAATTTAGTGCGGAACTACAAATATCTGTAAGCAATGAATGAGGCTTATGGGGCCTAATTCCTGTCTGTTGCCATGGTAAATGCATCATATATGAAAACCTTGTGTTTCGTGCTGTGCTGCCTTATAATAATGCACCTTATTGAAATGCTCTTGTTCATTTATTTCTACAAAAAATCTGCAGTCTTTTCATATAGACACAGGCTTAGATTTATCAATGCAAACAAATAATTTCTAGTATTACGTGGAGGAGGACATTCATAGCGAAATGCCAAATGCAGCTCAGTTTGTCCATCAAGTGATCCACACTGCAGTGTTTTACAAGAATAAAGAAGAGTGAGACAAACATTTGTCTGCTATATCATGATTCACAGGGAATATCAACATGCCAACTTTACAAAGGCAGCAGATACGTTGTTTCATGCCCAAACTATAGGATCTGTTAATATTTTAATAGTATACATTCCAGGGCAGATGTCCAAGTCTTTACACATCCGGGATCTACCTGATTTCCAGTGATGATGTCACGGAAGATGTCATCATAATTATGGCTCCTGTAATTTTTAGCAATGTGTTTATTATTTATAATTATTCTATTTATATAGTACCAACATATTCCACAGCGCTGAACAATGGTTACAATATAAACATTAGTACAATAATACTAATAATAAAACCAGTGCCTACAGGTTTCCCCTTAGCATCCCCGTTTTAGCACCCCATTAAGTGGCAGGCACTGATTCAGCAGCCTGCACAGTAATGCAGTGCTAACCCCCTGGATACTAGCGGCAGCGCTAACGCTCCATCACGAGTACCACCTCCTGGAGTCAATAGGACTCCATTGAGGCTTGTTCTGCCTGGCAACGAGCCCTGCGCGAGATCATGCAGGACTGCTGAGGGAGACTGGGGACTATTTGTCCCCAGTCTCCCTTTGCTCCGGCGGCCAGAAGAGGTGGATCGGTCCACCGTTTACACATGGGGATGGGAGGTGAGTATCTGATTTTGGGGGGGGTTTTCAGCTTGTGCTGACTGATTCCACATAAGCGGATTCAGTCAGCACCAGATTCTAGCTGTGATTAACCTTTCAGTTAACCGCACCTATGGGGGAATTTGCGTTAGGTTGTTAATCCTAACGCTAATTACTCTTTGTGCTCCCCATGTTAAGTATAGGAAGCGCAAAGTACAGTAAGCTTACGGAAGCAAGCGCAATTCCCAATGCGCTAACGTGTTTTTTAATCCATTAGCATTTGGAATGTAATAGGGGGTCAGGAGCCAGGGCCACTATTGCTACCCTTAAGTTTGTAATAGGGCCCTAAGATTGCAAATGTTTGGAAAAAAATATGAACTGGCAGCTAAAGCATATGAGTCACTCACTGATGACCGGTCACCCGTAAGGAGAAAAGGACACATGACACAATAATAACAACGACAACCTTGTACTGTGGAATGATATATTATTTATTATCGGCCACAGCTACAAACTCCACCAAATATAAAATAATATAGAACATATAAAACAGTAAAATGAAGACAGTGCTGAAAGAGTTCTCCACATCTCAACTATACCTCTCCTAAACCAAAACCCAATTTAACTCCATTCCCATCTCCCTTCCTTCTAATCCAAAAGTTCCACCTTATACCAAGAACCCTACCTCAGCACTGCCTACCCACCCCCGCTGTGACAAAATAAAAAATAACATAAAAAAAACAAAATTGCCCCAAAACAACCCCAACATAATCCTTATAATAAAGGGAGGGTGGGGATGCTGCTTTCCAGGTTACCTCAGGGAAAAAAGGCACGCAGAGTCACTACACGTGCACCTTTTAACTGCTCCCTCGGCCCTGCCCCCTCATCTTCCCGCTCTAACTGCTACCTAAGAAAATACTCCTAGCGTGCCGGCATCAGGGGCAACTCAAGGGCCCTCCACCTGAGTTGTTCCAGGCCTTCATTATAGTTATATAACAGTGTGAAAACAACTGTTATTATGCTATAAATATTAAAATGCATGCAAACTGTAAGGTCAAAGCTGGCGCACACCTTGCATGGCGTAGCATTTCTTCTCACTTCCTCATTAATGTCTACCACTGCAAACCCTCCGGAATGGCTTGGATTTTGGTGACATGCATTCACAGCTGTGACACTTTACCACTGGCTGACAGTTTGAGGAAATTCATTGTTCAATCGGTGAGATAGTCATTTGAGCTTTCTCATTGGTGAGAATAACTTAAGAATGAAATAAAAATGAGGTCAAGCATGCATCAGCTAACCAGGAAATGAGTGCAGTAGCTCGCCCCTTGGTCAGTTTCAAGTTTCACTCCTATTCTGACCAATGTGAAGTTCCAAAATGTCCAGAAAAGCACCATGGAGCATATGGCAACGCTAACAGACATACAATCACAAATGGTTGAAAGTTAAAGCAACGTGTAAGGAAAGTCAGCCAACGCACAATCAAGCCAACTTGTGAGTTATCAGAGTCTATGAAAGGGCAATCACTAGTTGTCCTCTCTGGTTTATATAGTTTTAGGCGGTAATGATGTTATCACAGTGATAAAATTGGTGTGGCAAGCTGTCCAATGTCAGAAAATAATTCAGAATCTTCCAGAACTGCTGGGAGCTTGATGCTACGATAATAAATGGCATATTGTGACCTTTTTCATAAGGGCTTTTTCAAAGAGCACTGAATTGACCACTGAATTCGTGGCCGTTCAGCTAATCAAAAAGCTAGCAATTTGCTAAATATTGATGAATTGCCAGCAAACTATGGTGACAATTGGCAGCAGTGAAATTCCCATAGAGAAGTAATGGTTAATCTATTCAGAGAACTCCAAACATCAGGGGAAGATTGTCAAAATGCCCTGATTTTCAGTGTTTTCGTTTGACCGGTTTAATCAGGTGAATCCCATAGGTTTCAATGCAAAAAAATTCCCTGTTTTTCTTAAATATTTGTTCAACTGTTTATTCTCTTTATTTGCAGCAAAAAGTCTCTTTATTAACTTATTTTTTAGAAAAAAATTTAGGCATTTTTTGGGGATTTTTTCAGCGAAATTTTTGATTCCAACCAATTATTTTTTAATGGCGTTTTTTTTTTTATTCTGTAACAGACCTTTTTAATGTTATTCATAGGACCTTATATATTAATTTTTTCATCCACTAGTTTTTTTTAAAATGCTTTTTAAAAGTTGCGGATTTTTATTCTTTTACCCCTGTTCGGCGGCTGGTCGACTCTTTCCGGCGGCTGTTCGGCAGTCAGTTTGGTGACTCGGTGGCAGTTTGAGGATAGATTTGGCAGTCTGTTGGGTGAGTCGTCTGCTTTTTTGGGTGGGTTTGCAGCCGCGTTTGGCTTTTTTTGGTCGATTTGACGGTTTTGCAGCAGTTTTTCTATTCGCTCTGTGGTTTTTTTGGCTCTTGGCTCATGGGTTTTAGCACGTCATTTAAAAAACACATAAAGCACTGGTAAAAAACAAACAAACACAAAACCTTCCACACACAAAAATACTTTGTGTATTCAAATTTAGTAAAACTACCGGTAATAGTAAAGGGAAATGAGCTGTGATTTACAATATGAAGCTACTGTATCTTTCCATTTTCAGAGAAGCTCTTTCAACTTAAATTATGATATTGAGATAGGAGACCATGGTGACCTTATTGTCTTGCTGGCAGTGGCTAAACTAACGTGTTCTTGAAGCTCTAAAGGAGACCTGAGATCCTCCTGTTCTCCTGTGACATTTCCAGTTGCAAACAAGCTTCCGTATACAGAGATTAATTCATCTGATTTGGTTTCAAAGCTGATCAAGGCTTTCAAGCTATTCCCACCTGATCTTCTGGTTTGCTGTTTTCTGTTTTCCTAATAGAGCGAAGTCTTATTATTTAACTGCACCCTTTTCAAAACTAGATAATTACTATGCGTGATAGCAGAATGTTACCAGGGACCAAGCAATACAAGAAAATGCGCAGGGATGTATAAGCATGGTATTGCTAATTAGAGACAATCATCATGATCTCTCCAATGAAATCACATGCGGTTATCGAAGGAATTTTAACGTAGTCTGCTAATATGCTCCCGTCAAAGCCACAAAGTATGGTGGTGAAATGCACATCAAGCATGTTGTTATAGGGATCCTATGTGGGGTTCTTTTAAACATAAAGGGCAATATTATGATCTTAATTAATGTTAGGTTAAGTGGCCCTAGCAGGGGCAGCCCATAATACATTATGAACGCTAACAGGTTAAAAAACCTGTTAGCGCATTTGGGATTGCAATTTCTAGCGTGAGTTTACTGTACTTTGCACTCCCTATGCTTAACATGGGGAGCGCAAAGAGTAATTAGCGTTAGGATTACAAAGTCCTAATGCTAATTAAGCCATGCTGTGGTTAACTCAAAAGTTAACCACAGCTAGAAACTGGTGCTAACTGATTCGCTTCTGCACCAGCACCAGCTGTAAACCCCTCCAATAAATCAGATACTCACCTCTCATCCCGCGGTGAGAACGGCGGCTCGATCTGCCTCATTTGACTGCCGGAAGCAGAGTGAGACTGGGGCAAAAAAGTTCCCAGTCTCCCTCCGCATTCACTCCATGGACCTGCAGGATCTCACGAGAGGCGAAATCCTGCAGGTCAGCTGACCTGGAAGCACAACCCTCCATGGCGTCCTATGGAATCCACGAGGGGATACTTGGGGCGGTGTGTTAGCCTCGACTCGTCCGGGCGTCGCTAGGCTGGACATCCGCTGGGGCCTCAACTGGGCTGGACGTCCACTGTGGGCTCGACTAGGCCGGACATCTGCTGAGACCTCGACTAGGCCAGGCGTCTTCCTGGACCTCTGCTATTCCAGGTGGCCACCTGGGCCCCTACTAGGTCAGGTGGCCACATGCCTCTTCTAGGATGTAGATGTGTTACTGTATGTGTGTGTGTCACTGTGTGTATGGATATGTATGACCGTGTGTGTGAATGTGTTGGTTTTTGGATGTGTGACTGTGTGTCGGGATATGTAGAGCTCTTTGATTCTCAAACACACCAACATTACTGTGAATTTTATTGTTGTAGCGCTCTGCTATATGCTCATACACACCACATATTAGACCGGGGTCAGACAAGTGCACTTACTGACCAGCCACCCCCTCCTGACGTCCGTTGTCGTATTGTGACATTTCGATGTGGCAGGCCACATGGTGTAGCATGCACACTAGTTTCGCACACTACACCAAACGAAACCGTCAAAACGCTACGACGCGGGTTCGATGGGGCTACAAAGTGCGAATCTCCATAGTAGTATCGAGTTTTATAGCTCTAAGCACACTTAACTGCGGTCAGTGAGGTCGCCACACGGGCGTCAGAGTGGAAGGAACGTCTGGTCTCACGCATGTTCCTTCCGCTCTCAAGTGCGCTTGTGTGACCCGGCCTAACTTTGAGGTTTATTGCTGTGCCGCACTGTAATACACTCATACACACCGCTCATTACTGTATCACAGAGCTCCACAGCATTAAAACTTAAAGTAATGTGCGTTGTTTATGAGTGTGAGTTTAATTGCTGTGGAGCTCTGTGAACCGCTCATACACACCACACATTACTATGAGTTTTATATGCTGTGGAACTCTGTGATACGCTCATACACACTGCACATTACTGTGAGTTTTATTGCTGTGGAGCTCTGTGATACACTCATTCACGCCGCATTTTTTTTTTTGGAGGAGCAGCATTTCATCCTTGGATCCAGGCAGCACAGTGTCTTGGGCTGGCCCTCTGTAAACTGCATTTCTAACCTAAGGGGTTATTTTTTCTATTGAATGCTTCCTTGTTTTTTAAACAGTTATTTTATTTATTTATTTATAAAGTATTTTACCAGGAAGCATACCATGAGATTGCTCTCATTTTCAAGTATGTCCTGGGTTCAAGAACATTGAAATTTTACAGTCGTTACAGAAATACAAAGTAATAAATGCAAGATATTAAAAACACAACACAAATATACAAATTAACACAGAAAATAAATATGTAAGTAAAATAACTGTTAATTATTTATTGATTTTACAGGGTTTTAGTTTCTTTGTACCTTGAAGTTTCATAATCTTGTGAGTTACAGTCAGGTCCAGAAATATTGGGACATCGACACAATTCTAACATCTTTGGCTCTATACACCACCACAATGGAGTTGGAATGAAACAAACACAATGTGGTTTAACTGCAGACGGTCAGCTTTAATTTGAGGGTATGTACATCCAACTCAGGTGAAGGTTGTAGGACTTACAGCAGTTTGCAGACGTGTTTCCCACTTGTTAAGGGACCAAAAGTAATGGGACAGAATAATAATCATAAATCAAACTTTCCATTCTTAATACTTGGTTGCAAATCCTTTGCAGTCAATCACAGCCTGAAGTCTGGAACGCATAGACATCACCAGACGCTGGGTTTCATCCCTGGTGATGCTCTGCCAGGCCTCTACTGCAACTGTCTTTAGTTCCTGATTGTTCTTGGGGCATTTTCCCTTCAGTTTTGTCTTCAGCAAGTGAAATGCATGCTCAATGGGATTCAGGTCAGGTGATGACTTGGCCATTGCATAACATTCCACTTCTGTCCCTTCAAAAGCTCTTTGGTTGCTTTTGCAGTATGCTTTGGGTCATTGTCCATCTGCACTGTGAAGCGCCGTCCAATGAGTTCTGCAGCATTTGGCTGAATGTGAGCAGATAATATTGCCCGAAACACTTCAGAATTCATCCTGCTGCTTTTGTCAGCAGTCACATCATCAATAAATACAAGAGAACCAGTTCCATTGGCAGCCATACATGCCACGCCATGACACTACCACCACCATGCTTCACTGATGAGGTGGTATGCTTAGGATCATGAGCAGTTCCTTTCCTTCTCCATACTCTTCTTTTCCCATCACTCTGGTACAAGTTGATCTTGGTCTCATCTGTCCATAGGATCTTGTTCCAGAACTGTGAAGGCTTTGTTAGGTGTTGTTTGGCAAACTCTAATCTGGCCTTCCTGTTTTTAAAGCTCACCAATGGATTACATTTTGTGGTGAACCCTCTGTATTCACTCTGGTGAAGTCTTCTCTTGATTGTTGACTTTGACACACATACACCTACCTCCTGGAGAGTGTTCTTGATCTGGCCAACTGTTGTGAAGGGTGTTTTCTTCACCAGGGAAAGAATTCTTCGGTCATCCACCACAGTTGTTTTCCGTGGTCCCCCGGTTCTTTTGGTGTTGCTGAGCTCACCGGTGTGTTCCTTCTTTTTGAGAATGTTCCAGAAAGTTGTGTTGGCCACGCCTAATGTTTTTTGCTATCTCTCTGATGGGTTTGTTTTGTTTCTTCAGCCTAATGATGGCTTGCTTCACTGATAGTGACAGCTCTTTGGATCTCATCTTGAGAGTTGACAGCAACAGATTCCAAATGCAAATAGCACACTTGAAATGAACTCCGGGCCTTTTATCTGCACATTGTAGTTGGGGTAATGAGGGAATATCACACACCTGGTCATGGAACAGCTGAGAAGTCCCATTACTTTTGGTCCCTTAACAAGTGGGAGGCACATCTGCAAACTGCTGTAAATCCTACACCGTTCACCTGAGTTGAATGTACATACCCTCAAATTATTAAAGCTGACAGTCTGCAGTTGAAGCACATTGTGTTTGTTTCATTCCAACTCCATTGTGATGGTGTATAGAGCCAAAGATGTTAGAATTGTGTCGATGTCCCAATATTTCTGGACCCGACTGTATATAGATGAAACGGCGGCGTAGGATTAGGATTAAATTTACTTTAAAAAATAAAATCACTTTTTAAATTTTTTGATACTTAATAGTAACACATAACATGTGTGGGTACACAAAAGACGAAGGAAGAAATTACCGTTAGAAAAAAAGCATAGTAAAAACTAAAAAATTTTGCTTGTGTCGTGTGAGCAGCACCAAAAAATGAAAGCCTGTCTCTCGGGGTTAGCTACTGCACAGAAGTATTCAGAAGATACTTGCACACTGGATCCTCAGTCTTCCATTCTGCAGGAAGTACTTTAAAGGTGGATACAATGTATGTCTTATTTGTGTGTCAATTCTGGCATTCTGGATTCAATTAAAAAGGCTTTTTTTTCTAAACTTTTCCTACAGGCTGCTTTAGAGCAAGCTCAAAAGTTTTCTTTTATTTTTGGGTTAACACATACAGGGCCATATTATGATTCTAGCGTTAAAACGCGTGAGCAAGGGAGGAAAAACTGCGCCCGCAGTTTTCCCCCTTGCGCCTGCGTTTTAATGCTAGATTACAATGCAGGCGCAAAAAATGCTGCCTGCATTGTTAGCGGGAGCTATGCCCCCGTGATGCACACGGCAGCGCTGAGCGCAGCCGCGAGCATCCACTCAATGGAGTCCATAGGACTCCATTGAGCCAGACGCTGGCGGTCACATGACCTGCCGGATCTCGCTTCGCGAGATCCGGTCAGTCGGCGTAGTGATACGCAGGGAGAGACTGGGAGAGTCTTTCCCTGCTCCAGAGGAGGCGGTTGGAGCCGCAGTCCTCGCCGCGGGACAGGAGGTGAGTATTTGACTTGTTTTGGTTTTTTTTGGATGGCGTTAACGGATTCTGCAGAAGCGGATTCCGTTACCACCAAGTCCTGGTTCTGGTTAATTTTCCACTGACCAGAGCCGGACGTTAATCAGCGTTAGGACTTTGTAATCCTAACGCTGAATAACACCTTGCGCTCCCCATGTTAAGTATAGGGAGCGCAAAGTACAGTAATATGGCGCTGAAAAGCGCAAGATCCGAAACGCAAAAGGGTTACTTAACTCGTTTGCGTTTGGATTGTAATATGCGGTAGACACCGCAGCTAACGTTAAGGCTCGCGCAAGTGAGCGTTAACGTTAACGTCAAGATTGTAATGTGGCCCACAGTATATACACATTAACACACAATACACTCACTATCATCATTTTCATTCCTTTCTGTGTTAGGCTAGAACTCAATGGGCTTGTGGTGTGGAGTCCCTTATAATGCAAGGCCCGTGACTAATGTCCTGCACGGGTCTCCTCTCTAAAAGGCCAAACGGAACACAAAGGGCAGTATTACAAAGTTGGTGCTATCTTCTTAACCAGAGCTGTTGTAAACTTACCAGAGCCATTATAATCTATGGGGTTGTTAAATTAGCACCAACTACTGTATGTAATATGGCCCAAATCTGGGCTCGGGAACTGGCTCCTTGGGAGGAAACGTTCCTTATGATCTAGAACTGATTAAAAGTTTCACCTTCCTGATTTGCTCATTTGAAAGGCTTGATCTACAGTACCACAAGAAGCCGTAACGTAAAAACCCTTCCACAGCCATTGGTCTTTTTAATAAACCCATGCATTCCCAAAACGGAGAAAGACCTTACATACTAAATGTAGACCATATAATTATGGTGACAGTAATTTCCTAACACTTAATATGAAGTATTGTGGGGAAATGACAAGGGATTTGCAAATTTTTAGATGAAAATAGTTGTATTGGAATATAGCTTGGGGCTTTTTCTGATTTTACTATTTTGACCCAAAATTAGCAATTCCCTTGACAGTTAGTTACAATTCCCAGTTAATGAATAAACCGTTGTCTATTCCCCTACTTTATATCATATAACAGACATCATCTGCATTATATTTTAGACCGAGAGCTCATTTGTATGTTATTTTACATTTTAGAGAGTTTTTTTCCATTTTGTGCAAATCAGATGAAAAACCAAAATGACCACACTGTAATAGGACATGAGGGACCTTAAATAATACTGTATATTAAAAGTGTCCCATCATCAAAAATATAAAATATATTTCTGGTGCCAAGTCCCCTTTTATTATTATCATATATTTATATAGTGCAACAAATTCCGCAGCGCTTTACAAGATCAGTGTACAAGGCGTTAATAGTTTGGTCCTCACACAGGGCATGACTTTTTTTTATACCAGCTGGGTGGAGTAGAGGTAACATCACTGCTCTATAGCCATTGAGACACAGGTTTAAATCCTGGGCCGGCAAGAGCACCTCTCCAGTAAGTGTCCTTGGGCAAGACACCTAACGGTACATACTCGCCGCCCAGGATATACTTGAAAACGAGAGAAATCTCAATGTATCCTTTCTGGTAAAATACTTTCTCAAAAAAAAAAAAATAGCACACATGGATGATGACCTGATTCAGGGGGACCCTGTTCCCAAGAGAACTTACAGTGAATGAGAAGTACAAGTATTTTGTGAGGTAGGCGCATCCATATAGTGATGTGTCTTGCCTAAGGACACTCGCTGGTGACGTTTTCTGGGTGGGATCGGGTCGTCTTTCCATGATTGCAGCGCAGTGACCTGGTGGTTAGGTTGAACCCGCTTCTCGTAAAGTCAAGTCTTCTATAGAGTTATATTAGAGGATGTGCTGAATGGTATTTTACTTGCTTCTCCATGGTTGAAGGGTAGAGATGTTACCACTAGACTCCACAGCCAAGATTGTGTGGTAGGCAAGTATGTACCGTTAGGTGTTTTGCAGGACACAATAGCACCCTGCAGCCTTATCTAAACATACACTCCGCCACCTCATTGTCTCTTAAATACTGTAAAAGCTACATTACAGCTGTTCAGTAAAACAATTGTACAGAGTCTGATAAATGTTGCATCATGGGAAAAATCCACAAAATGGAAACAGGAGACAAAGACTCCTAAGATAAGATAAAAACAGCATTTGTTTTAGAAGGTGGTTTCCTTTCTAATGCATAAGTAATCAAATTACAGCTTATGTAAGTGGTAGTGTCCCTTTAAGTGACTATATCGGTAAATGTAGTAGCCACTAGCCTTTGCCCTGACTCTAACCATTACTGTACCCCATAAATTCACTAACCTTGAAGGACCCTTCCAGCCATCTTCAAGCAATCTGTGTTTCTTCAAGATCATGTTACCAATTTGAATATGAAGTGTGTGGTGTTAAGTTATACCTCCCAAGTGTCCCATATTTGTCAGTACAGAACTGTGAAGATATGGGTGGGTTCCATTTCCCCCAGTCTGCAGCGCTGCTATCACCGAGGACCATGTTTTTGTGTTACTTCCCTTGCAGGCCAATATCCTATGTGTGAACATCAGGCTTACAGAGACTATTAGCCTATGTACTACAAAGTGATGTATTGTATAGCATGATAAAAGTGTAAGTATGTATACGAATTACAGTTATGTGCTTAAAAGAACATCATATTGTGCTCTGTATTCACTCCTCGTGGTTTCTAATTGGGAATGTCCTTTGTTTAAGAATAAACTGGAACATGTTCAAAACGGCAACTGATATCTCTTGAGTGGGTTATAAAAGAGTTATGCCTCTAACTAAAACCACCTGTGTCTTAAATTTATAAAAACACGTGTTTGAAGCAGAGAGAACTATGAAATTCCAGTGAAAGAAAGGAATGCAGCAAAGATATAAGGGCGAGCGTACTGAAAGGTAAATTTTGTATGTATAATATACTGTATGTGTTACGGGTAAAGACAAAATTTGTGATAAACCTAGGATTATTCTGAAAAAATTAACAATACCTAGTGCTTGGGTAAAGCATGAAATTAAATTAAAAACTGAGCTTTACCTGGGCAAACCCATATCTAGCCAAATGCTGCTGGTAAAACTAATTTTAGGGTCAGACGAAAGCAGCCTTAACGTGCGTTTAGACGCACGAAATCACGGCCGTGCTAGCAGCAAATGACGTCCAATGCCGGGGAACACACGAAGTACGGCCGCACGAAAGTTCATCCGCGCAATGCAAGTGGCAAACGAACACATTTTTTCTAGAACGTCAAACCTCTAGTACGGACGTACAGAGTGCGCTGCGTCCGCTAGAGGCGTGTGTGCGTGATTGGGAGACGTCAGACGCTGCTAATGTCCGGCCAACATAACGTCCAGACACAAAAAGTGTTTTATTGATGATCCGTACAAAATCACGGACGAAAAGGCGCATCGTATGACCGCTGTCGCGTACTCCGTGAAAAAATGCGTCCATTCGTTCGAACGCACTTTTTCACAGACAACGCGAAAATGCGTTCGTCTGACCCTAGCCTTAGGGTTAGGGTTAGAGCTGGGGTTAGGACGGGTTAGGGTTGGCCATGGATATGGGAAATCCTAGGTCCTCCTGATTTTCTGCACAAGGTGATGCATGTATCTATTCCAGAGGATAATATCATATTGGCAACATTGGATGTTAAAAGCCTATAAACGGTCATCCCACATAACAAAGGGATAGCGGCCTTTAGGGCCACCCTACTGAGTGGCCTCGACATCTTACAGTGGTTCCCCCATTGCATATCCTATTCAGTTATTACAACTCACATTGGAGCTAATTTTTTCAATTTTAGCAGCACCTTTACTTGCAAATGGCCAGGACAGACATGGAAGCTCCCATGGCAATCTATATGTACCAATTTGTAAAAAAATTTTTTTACCATACATGTGAAAGGACCTGCTTTTCTACGTACGATATTTCGATGATATCTTCCTGTTATGGCAGGGCGATACAACTTCTTTGGAATCTTGGATTCATGGCATTAATCAAATGGATACCCCCATCAAATTGACTTTACTCCAGCATGCGCAGTGGATCCACTTTTTAGATGTGGATATCTTCCGTAAGGAGGGGGGCTTTGGACATATGCTGTACCGCAAGGATATGAACAGGAACACCTTGTTTTGGGCCGATAGCTATCATCCTCCTCATCTTATGGCCTCCCTACCCGTCTCATAGTATTTGCGGGTAACGCGGTATAATAGTGAGCCGCAATTGAGGGAAATGCAAATTGAGGAAATGTCCCAAAGGTTTCTATACAGGAGCTACTCTGTGGCAACGTTTCGGGAGGCCCTGCAAAGAGTAGGCGATAAATTCTAGTTAGCATTTAAAAAAGATGTGGCGGCAATGGTAGAACAACGGATAGCCATCATTCCTTTCGATGTACCTCATTTTTTATTATTGTTTGCACCTTTTTCTGCATAGTGCTGGCTACATAAACATCCACGCAACCATTATATATCTCTCAATTTTCCTTGCCTCTGAGCTGAGCATGCAGGCGGTATCTATTATGGGGCCACCTCAGGTCATCTAGGTACATTTTGTTCCTCCAACATTTTGTTACTCCAACATACTTTATTGTTGTTGTGTAGATCGGCCAACATGGTCATATAACCGTTTGCAGCCAGTGTTTGTTAAATCTCCTCATGTTTTCCTCCTTATTTTTATTGTACAAATGCTTTGGTTCTAAATCGCACTGGAAATGGGGTTGTACAACCCGCCTTAGCGTTTGGGGTTGTCAAGGCAATGCCGCTTGGTGGCGTGACCTGATGACGTCACCGCGCCAACTCTTCCGGCACTTCTGGGATACCTCCAGCCGGGACATGAAAGTGGTGGATTGTGGTTGGTAAATCTAATCTCTCTGTACCTATAAATATGCTTTACACTGTATATGTTTTACCTACGTAAATGTCGGTGAGGAGACCGAAACGTCGGTTTTATCTATGGAATAATAAACTTTGGAACCTTTTACATAAAAACCCTGAGTGCCTTCCTCCACCTACATTGTTTGTTTATATATATACAGTGTATATATATATATATATATATATACACAAACAATCTCCATACAAAACATGAACAAATACAGCCTGTCACAGTTTCAAACGTCATAGACATATGTATGTATACACTAGTTTGTGACAAATCAAAGAACATGGCATATGTGTAGCACATGTACAGGCAGACAGATTCAAAGCTTCATTTTTGGAACCAAGATTTCTTTCAGTTACTGCGACATTGCTTATACTGTGTGTTCCATGAACTACTGTTAGCCTTTCCATGAGGACGCTTGCCTTGTAGGGTGTTTGCTGTCACGGGCAGTGCAATGTCTCAGATTTATTGTTATATAATATCCAAAAAGTCTGGCATTCAGAATGCGTAAGGGAATTCATTTTCCCCTCTACTCTCCTTGTATATTGTGGCCGTAATAAGTCAACGACTACATTATACTAGCAACTCCACATGCACGCAAGAAGAGGGCAGCAGTAATGAATAGGGATGAGCTGTTCGGTTCGGACGGTTCGGAGTTCGACCCGAACTTGGCCTGTTCGACTAGATCGCGAACACCGAACATTTCCGGGTGTTCGCCGCATGTTCAACCACAATGGACCACAATGCATTTTCCCACTGGCCTGAAGCTCGTACTTGGCTACAGCCTTGCACCTGACCACAGGTCTGGTGCAAGACTGGTTCAACACTATGCCAATCACCGCTCAGAGTCCTGATTGGGCAAAATTTGCCCAATCATGGGCTCACAGAGCTAAGTCCCGCAGCACACTATATAACGTTTCCACGCGCCTATTCTGCACGCATTTCAGAGGAGATTTCAAAGGAGATAGTTGTGTGTTGTTACTGCCGGTCTGCCACACGTCTGGGGGGGTCTCATTTCTACCAAATATCAGGGAATTTAGGTGATGTGTGTCTTGTCACTGTGCCAGCAAGTCTTTTTGGGGCTCACTAATTTCTTCAAAACATTTGTGAATTGAGGTGATCTGTGTCTCGTCACACAACCAGTACCACGCATTATTTTGGGGCTCACTAATTTCTTTAAAACATTTGTGAATTGAGGTGATCTGTGTCTCGTCACACATCCAGTACCACGCATTATTTTGGGGCTCACTAATTTCTTTAAAACATTTGTGAATTGAGGTGATCTGTGTCTCGTCACACAACCAGTACCACGCATTATTTTGGGACTCACTAATTTCTTTAAAACATTTGTGAATTGAGGTGATCTGTGTCTCGTCACACATCCAGTACCACACATTATTTTGGGGCTCACTAATTTCTTTAAAACATTTGTGAATTGAGGTGATCTGTGTCTCGTCACACAACAGTACCACGCAGTATTTTGGGGCTCACTAATTTCTTTAAAACATTTGTGAATTGAGGTGATCTGTGTCTTGTCACACAACCAGTACCACGCAGTATTTTGGGGCTCACTAATTTCTTTAAAACATTTGTGAATTGAGGTGATCTGTGTCTTGTCACACAACCAGTACCACGCAGTATTTTGGGGCTCACTAATTTCTTAAACATTTGTGAATTGAGGTGATCTGTGTCTCGTCACTGGCTGCCAGTTATCAGTGTGTCTCACTGAGTTATACCAGAGTTCTTTAACTCTTTATACCAGAGTTGAATCAGAGTTCTGTATATATTAATCTATATATCACTCACCATGTCTGAAAGAACAAAAAGGACAGGCAGACGCTCCCAGACACAGATAAGAGGGCAAGCGCCCCTGTGTCGGGAGGCTGTGCCTCTGGTCGTGGTGGATGTGGTGCATCCTCTGCAGGGACACGCTTGTCCTTTCTAACTGGTGCTGGCCGTCTTAAGCAGCAGCAACATACAGAGGACTTGGTGGATTGGCTAACCAGGCCATCCTCAGAGTCCTCTGCCAGCCAGGCTGTCTTTCCGCAGACAGTATTCCAGTGGGTCCTACTCAGATCAGACAGGAGGAGGATGAGGAGGAGGAATATTTAAGTAGTGGGGGCATTGAAGGTGGGGATTCCTCAAGGGAGTGTTTTGTGTGCCCAGAAACACATGGGCTAGTGCGTGGCTGGGAGGAGGAAGTGCACGATACGGTCATCCTCATTGACCAGGAAGACTCGGAAGCTAATGCCACCTCCAACCTACTCTGCATGGGCTCCCTTATGATGCAAAGCCTGCTAAAGGACCCCAGGATTCGTGCTATCAAGGAGAGGGATCATTACTGGTTGGCAACCCTTCTTGATCCACGATACAAGGGGAAAGTTGCAGAGCTCATCCTGCCCGCACAGAGGGAGCACAGGATGAAAAAACTTGAGGACGCTCTAAAGCGACACTTGTGTAAAACCTTTCCAGGCACTGGTAGATTACCAAGTGCTGACACACGTGCTTCTGAGGCTGCGGGTGATCAGAGGAATAGTGGTGAAGGCCAGGGCCGCTTGACTGATGCTTTTTTAATTTTTTTTAGTCCTCGACGCCCAGGGACGTCAAATGTAGGCACCCATTGCCAGCGTCTTCACCATATGGTGCAGGACTACCTAGGGGCAAGGGCAGACCTGGATACCTTTCCAGCAGATGATCCACTGGCTTACTGGGTGTTGAGATTGGATCACTGGCCAGAACTTAGCCAATATGCTATGCAGCTACTAGGTTGCCCTTCATCTAGCGTGCTTTCCGTAAGGACGTTCAGTGCCGCTGGAGGTTTTGTCACAGACAAAAGAGTGCGTCTGTTCACCGACTCTGTAGACTGGCTGACATTTATAAAAATGAATCAGTCCTGGATCAGCTGCTATCAATCCCCTGATGCTGAAGTAATGGAATAGATCGGGGATGTCCTCTTCTGCATTCACAAAACCTCCAGCACTGAACTCTTCCACAATACCACAAAAGGGTTACGGTGTGAAGGCACTTGCTGCCATGAAAGGCACAATATTTGGCTGCACTGACGCCTGTGCCAGATTTATATCATTTTAATTTTTTGAACCGCAGGGTCCAACCCTGCACTCTTCCACAATACCACAGAGGGGTTACTGTATGAGGATACTTGCTGGCCTGGCATTAAAGGCACAATATCTGGGTGCACAGACGCCCATTACCAGATCAAAAACTTTTCAATATAGGACCACATGGTCCACCCCTGCATTCTTCCACAATACTACAGAGGGGTTACTGTATGATGATACTTGCTGGCCTGGCATTAAAGGCACAATATCTGGGTGCACTGACGCCCATTAACAGATCAAAAACCTTTCAATATAGGACCACATGGTCCACCCCTGCATTCTTCCACAATACTACAGAGGGGTTACTGTATGATGATACTTGCTGGCCTGGCATTAAAGGCAAAATATCTGGGTGCACTGACGCCCATTAACAGATCAAAAACTTTTCAATATAGGACCACATGGTCCACCCCTGCATTCTTCCACAATACTACAGAGGGGTTACTGTATGATGATACTTGCTGGCCTGGCATTAAAGGCACAATATCTGGGTGCACTGACGCCCATTAACAGATCAAAAACTTTTCAATATAGGACCACATGGTCCACCCCTGCACTCTTCCACAATATCACAGAGGGGTTACTGTATGATGATACTTGCTGGCCTGGCATTAAAGGCACAATATCTGGGTGCACTGACGCCTTGACCAGAATCATATCTTTTCAATATAGGACCACATGGTCCAACCCTGCATTCTTCCACAATACTACAGAGGGGATACTGTATGATAGTACTTGTAGGCCTGGCACCAAAAGCACAATATTTGGGTGCACTGCCACTGACGCCTGTATCAGATTCATATCCTCAGAGGGGTTACGGTGTGACGGCACTGTTGGGGATGCTAAAGGACCAATTTTAAAGCACCTGTTGTTACTTTCATCCAAAGCCTGCATATATTTCACAATAATTTAGCCAAAAAAATCAGTAAACTTTTTCTGCGTGTACGAAAATTACTCCTCTTTTCATACAGACTGCAGCCCCAAGCAGTTGTTTATGGATAGATTAAAGGAAAAGCATTTACCGTCATATGAAACGTAATTTTTTGGTTTTTAAGTGTTTCTATACATTCTAGAAATCCGCCACTTCACGGGCAGGTTATGGGGACCTCCTAGGCACGATATTTGAAGGAAATTTTCGTTTTTATTTTTAACCCTTATTTCATGGAAAACTCACTGTCCCTTTAAAAACGTTTTTTTTTAAAACTTTTTGTCCTTGTTTCCTGTCCCCCAGGGCACTACCCGGACCCCCATACACCTTTTATGGCAAATACAGTATGTAGCATATATGCCCTCTTGGAGGGCACTCTAAAAACAGAATTTTCAGCCCCATTGACTTGCATTGGGTTCGAGTTCGGGTTCGGGTTCGGACCCGAACAAATGGGTTCGGGCTTGAACCGAACTCGGGGGGTGTTCGGCTCATCCCTAGTAATGAATAGTTGTATTGCCTCTTCTTTTATAATCTGCTGGGTAAAATAGAAACAACATCACTGCTTTACAACCAAGGACATGCGGGTTTGAATCCCAGTCAGAGCACCTCTCCAGCAAGGTTACTTGTGCAAGACACCTAACGGCACATACTTGTCTACCACACAATATCGACTGCATATCAGTGATGCCTACACTCTGAGAAGCAGGTATGAATCTCGATCAGAACTCCTGACCAACACGTCACTCCTCCGCAATCATGGTGAAGCAGGTCTCTGACTTACAACTGTGGAGAAGAAGGTTCAACCTCACCAACTTGTCTTTACTCCACAAATATGGAAAGCAGAATAATATCCTGCTTAGTACCTCACCTGCAAGTGGGCTTGGGCAAGACCTGACCATATGTATGTGCTCACCTCACAACATATACTGTATCCTGTGTCGATTGTAAGTTCCTTTGAGAAAGGGTTCCCCAATCATACTGTACCGTCGTTGATACGCAATGTCTGTTATTCTATTTTATCAACGCTTTGTTCACATTGCTCGTACAGTGCGATGTAATATGTTGGCGTTACATAAAGTATAATAATAAAGTCAAGCATATATTTTTTTTCAAGTTTCGAAATAAAGACACGTCGGATTTGAAACATCAGATTGTAAGCGTCAAATAACGTTTTTTTTTCCAATGAAAACTCCTTGGCCCCTATTACACGCTTCGCGCACATGCGCTCGCGCAGCGCAATTTAACGCACGGAAAAAACGTTAGCGTGCGCAAATTAACGCGGTATTACAATCCGAGCGCAGTTTTTCAGCCTTTTTTCGACCGCAAATCCGACGCTCAAAGGAAACGGTGGGCAGACTGTTTTTTCACGGGATTCAGCCAATCAGAATTAAGAACCACCATTTGCTAGGTTTCGGTTGTTGCACCTGTCAATGTCAATCTGCGTATATGTGCTGCAACAAAAATAAAAAATTAAACAATTTATTAATTTTATTGTTTGGGTATGTGTAGAATGTGTAACTGTACTTTGCTGTATTTTTTTTTTGTGCAGGTTCATTTCGTTTCGGCCAGAATGTTCAGATTGTAAGTTAACACCAGGTTTTCAAAAACGTTACAACACTTTGCGCAAACGTTGCGCGAAGATCGTAATACCATCCGCTCCAACGCATTTGCGCTGACAATGGTAAGTATGGGATGCGCGAACGCACTTGCGCTTGCGCTGGGTTCGCGCAGGGTCAATCGCAGTAGACGATACTACGCATCGTTATCGCGCGAACGTCGTAATACGACATTCCGCGCAAATGGTTTTGTCCTCGCGCAAAAGCGCATTTGCGCGCACGCAAATGCGCTGCGCGAAGCGTGTAATAGGGGCCCTTGAGTCCAAACATTAATCCTTTGATTCTAAGTAAATTTTTTATTTCAGAGCATAACATTTCAACAAATATTGAAAGGAGAGTGCTTGATCTTATGGAATGGGAGGGGGAGGACACTCAAGGCACTTTGACCACTCAGATGACATTGAGTGGTCATAATGCCTAGAGTTTCCCTTTAATATCAGTAAGAAAACACATGTGCGTGTTACTGTGTGGCATACCAGCCATACTTATAAAGTTGCAAAAAAACATTATTTAATCTGTTATTAAGCAGAAGAACTGGCCCAGGTGTTTGCTTATCTTGGACAGAGGAGGAGGTAAGGGATCTTTAGAGCTGCTGCCTCCCAAAATCAAATGCTCCAGATGTACTCTGTTTATTTTTCCAGGGGCCCATACCTTTTTATAAGCCCTATCTTATCAATTTGTGTTAAGCCCTTTCTTTTAAATGAGCATTTGCCAAAAATCTGTTTTTCTTTTACTGTGATTGAAACTTGGGTCTTTCAGATTTCCATATATTGTGTATTGCCACAGTGATATTTATCTATAAAGCTATATCTATCAATCACATTAATCGGTATTTGTCACGGTTCATGTCGCCGGTGTAAGAGGAAGGGCAAATCCGGCACTGATCTGCCATAACCAAGCAGCATCATTCCTGCTCTGCCCCTCATGGCTCAGGCCTCTGCTCACACTGACCAGGTGCTCTTCATTTACTCTAGGAGCATATACTCCATTTAACCAGGGCACACCCCTTCCCTCAGTGCTGTTGCATTGTATTTGTCATTTTGCCTTTTACCTGCCTGAAGTTAACAGCTACCACCCTTGTCTCCTGTGTACCAGACCAGTGGCGTCGCTACGTGGGGGCGGGGGGTGCGGCCCGCACCAGGTGACACCCGCCCTTAGGCACCGCCGGACGCTCAGAGGGAGCGAACACGCGGCCAGGAGGTGAGCGGGGGCATATCCATGTGCTGGGCCATTATCCATGAGGTGTGGCATATGCATGAGCTGGGGCACTATATCCATGAGCTGGGGCACTATATCCATGAGCTGGGGCACTATATCCATGAGCTGCTGGGGCACTATATCCATGAGCTGGGGCAAATCCAGGAGCTAGGGCATATCCATGAGCTGGGGCATATCCATGTGTGAGCTGGGGCAAATCCATGTGTGAGCTGGGTCAGTATACATGAGCTGGGACAAATCCATGAGCTGGGGCATATCCATGAGCTGGGGCAAATCCATGTGTGAGCTGGGGCATATCCATGAGCTGGGGCAATATCCATGAGCTGCTGGGGCAGTATACATGAGCTGGGGCAAATCCATGAGCTGGGGCAAATCCATGAGCTGGGGCAAATATCCATGAGCTGGGGCAATATCCATGAGCTGGGGCAATATCCATGAGTTGCTGGGGCAGTATACATGAGCTGGGGCAAATCCATGAGCTGGGGCATATCCATGAGCTGGGGCAATATCCATGAGCTGGGGCAATATCCATGAGCTGGGGCAATATCCATGAGCTGCTGGGCCAGTATACATGAGCTGGGGCAAATCCATGAGCTGGGGCAGTATCCATGAGCTGGGGCAATATCCATGAGCTGGGGCAATATCCATGAGCTGGGGCAAATCCATGAGCTGGGGCAGTATCCATGAGCTGGGGGCAATATCCATGAGCTGGGGCATTATCCATGAGCTGGGGGCAATTATCCATGACCTGGGGCATATCCATGAGCTGCTGGGGCATATCCATGAGCTGCTGGGGAAAATCCATGAGCTGCTGGGGCAAATCCATGAGCTGCTGGGGCAGTATCCATGAGCTGGGGCATATCCATGAGCTGGGGCAGTATATCCATGAGCTGGGCAGTATATCCATGAGCTGGGGCAGTATTCATGTGCTGGGGCAATATCCCATGAGCTGGGGCATATCCATGAGCTGGGGCAGTATTTATGTGCTGGGGCATATCCATGTGCTGGGGCAGTATATCCATGTGCTGGGGCAGTATATCCATGAGCTGGGGCAGTATATCCATGAGCTGCTGGGGCAGTATCCATGTGCTGGGGCAGTATATCCATGTGCTGGGACAGTATATCCATGAGCTGGGGCAGTATATCCATGAACTGCTGGGGCAGTATCTATGTGCTGGGGCAATATCTATGAGCTGGGGCATTATCCATGAGCTGGGGCATATCCATGAGCTGGGGCATATCCATGAGCTGGGGCAATATCAATGAGAGGAGCTGGGGCAAAATCCATGAGAGCAGCTGGGGCAGTATATCCATGAGAGGAGCTGGGGCAATATCCATGAGAGGAGCTGGGGCAAAATCCATGAGAGGAGCTGGGGCAAAATCCTTGAGAGGAGCTGGGGCAATATCCATGAGAGGAGCTGGGGCAATATCCATGAAAGCTGCTGGGGCAATATCCATGAGAGGAGCTGGGGCAATATCCATGAGAGCTGCTGGGGCAATATCCATGGGAGGAGCTGGGGCATATCCATGTGTGCTTGGGGCAGTATCCATGTGTGTTGGGGGCATATCCAAGAGAGCTGGGGCTGGGGCATATCCATGAGAGCTGGTCTGGGGCAATATATCCATGCGTGAGCTGAGGCGCAATATATATCCATGTGTGAGCTGAGGCGCAATATATCCATATGTGAGCTGAGGCGCAATATATCCATATGTGAGCTGAGCCGCAATATATCCATATGTGAGCTGGGGCAATATATATCCATGGGTGAGCTGCTGGGGGCAATATATATCCCTGGGTGAGCTGCTGGGGGCAATATATCCAGAGCTGCTGGGGGCAATATATATCCATGTGTGCTTTCACTGCCTTCGAACAGGCATCGTGCTTGCTGGCAGTTGGCAAAAAGTTGTGTGAGCATATGAGAGAGCTCGACAGCAATAAACCTCACAGTAATGTGTGCTGTGTGTATGAGCATTCAGTGTTATATGGGAGTACTGATTTAGGAGTAAGAGTAGTTAAAAAAAAAATCCAGAAAACTCTGGGGGGGTGACACCATAAGTTACCGCACCGGGTGACACCAACCCTAGTGACGACACTGTACCAGACCCCCTGCTTTCCATAGACTTGCCTGCTCTCCTCCAGTCCTTTGACCCACGGCTAGCCCAATACTACGTTACTGGATACTCCACCAGATGTCTTTGCCTTACCACAGATTTACCATAGACTCTTGCTGTGCCAAGTTTCCTCCTTGCCAAGTTTCCTGCTTTGCCAAAGACTTACATTCCTGTCCCATCTGTCTGGTGTCTTGTGTAAGCAGGGCCGGCCCAAGCCACTGTGCTGCCTGGAGCGATGGATGAAATCCTGCCCCCCCAACAAAAAAAACCACGTGACATGTATGGGCCTATCAGAGCTCCACAGCAGTAAAACTCACAGTAATGTGTGGTGTGTGTATGAATGTATCAGAGCTCCACAGTAATAAAACTCAAGCTCATATGCACTGTACATTACTGTGAGTTTTATAGCGGTGGAGCTCTGTGATAAGCTCATAAGCACAGAGCTGCCATCAGGGCCTTACAGCCCATGCTGTGGTAAGGGGCACGGGGACTGGGGGGGCCCACTGTCGGTGGCTGTCTTTATTTTAGGCCACAGGCCTCGGAGGAGGTACTGCAGCCTACCTGGGTCCAGCCGCGAGAGGAGTATCCAAGATGGCGGCTGGCGGGCCCAATGGTGCAGCTATAGCACTATTTTTAACCTGCGCCGGCGGCAGAATCTCACGTAGGCCGGCCTCAGAGTCAGAGTATTAACCACGTGCCAGCTGGGCCCACACACGTGACATGCGCAGCCGGGCCCACACACGTGAAATGCACCAGCCGGGCCAGTGGAAGAGCAGGATTAAGGTGCGGCTGGCATGTGTCAGATCATTCAGGCTGTGGCCGGCAGCTGAGATTGCTTGCCTCTTCCGAGTCCCACCGGCAAGTCGGGCCAGCCCTGGGTCTGACTGCTCCCCGACGGACCTTCCTACATCAGCCAGGCTGCGGCAACTCCAGTGAGAGTCTCCTCCCGACTGCACCACTGCCTCTGCACCAGCCACCTGGACCAGGTATGCCTGCACTGCTGCGTGATGCTCTAAGCTCTGCTCTATCATGTCATGTATATGTTGCACTGCCTGCCTCAGATTCAGCTTCTCAACCCGGCCACTCAGCTTTTTTTATTACTTTTTCCTGGCTGCTGGGCTTCTGCCTTTAGCCGCATACCACGGAGCCCCTCCGGTGTGAAGCTGTGAAAAGAAAAAAGTTTTCAAGTGTGGATTATTTCCGACATCGAGCCCATATGTTAACCCTTTGCGTGCGCACAACTGTTCGGTGTGCACGCAGAGATTCCTCTCCCTGAACCCTCGTGGCTAGGGATGGGGCCTCCGCCTTAAATCTTTAACAGAGCGGTGTATCTGGTAAGGCAGTATCCAGGCAGGTTTGATTAATACTCCTGCTAAGTAAACAGGATTTAACATTCAGCAGGATTTATTTTGACTTATCTACCAGCCTGTATTATTATAATGATGCTATTATATATATCATACAATAATAATTATAGCAAGCGTTGATTTATTTAATTAATACAAATGAAAACAAAGGAGGGGGGATGAAATGAACATGAGAACTAAGAATGGGGTGAAATAGACTGAAAAGGGAGATGGGGAAGATGGGGAAATGTACATGATAAAGGGAGGGTGACATGCAAAAGGAGAGACTCCCTGTCTTTACCATTAGAAGTCTATTGCTGTGGATTCTGTTTACATTCATACCCACTGCCTTTACCATTAGAGGTCTATTGCTGTGGATTCTGTGCACGTTTATACTCACTACCTTTATCATTGGAGGTTTTTTGCTGTGGCTCCTGTGTACGTTCATACTCCTTTGCCTTCACCACTAGAGGTCTATTGCTGTGGATCCTGTGTACGTTCATACTCATTGCCTTTACCATTGGAGGTCTATTCCTGTGGATCCCGTGTACATTCATACTCACTGCCTTTACCATTAGAGGTCTATTGCTGTTGACCCTGCGTACGTTCATACTCACTGCCTTTACCATGTGAGTGTTATTGCTGTGGATTCTGTGTACGTTCATGCTCACTGCATTTACCGTGAGAGTTCTTTTGCTGTGGTGCTCTGATATGCTCATCACAGTGCACATTACTGTGAGTTCTTTTGCTGTGGTGCTTTGATATGCTCATCACAGTGCACATTACTGTGAGTTCTATTGCTGTGGTGCTCTGTGATATGCTTAACCAGTGGAATAATATAATTATACTTTTATGCTACATTGTTTGCACTAATACACATTTTATGTGATTTTAAGGTATTGGGAGCAACACTCTGTAATACGATCTTGATTCATATTATTTTTTAATCAATATTTCATACTGTCTTAAATTATTTGAACCAGACGGATACTTTATGTTAAATGTGCTGTTGTGCGAGCAATATGTGTGATTTTAACACAGACAACTCCCTGACAGCCAACTTCCAGACATCCAAAATCCCAGCGTCTAACGCTAACCCTACTCCCTGACCCCCTAAACCTAGCCCTAGCCCTAACCCCCTAAACCTAGCCCTAACCCCCTAAACCTAGCCCTAACCCTAACCCCATAAACATAACCCTAACCCCCTAAACCTAGCCCTAACCCTAAACCCCCAAACCTAGCCCTAACCCTAACCCCCCTAAATCTAACCCTAACCCCCTAAATCTAGCCCTAACCCTAACCCCCTAAACCTAGCCCTAAACCTAACCCCCTAAACCTAGCCCTAACCCTAACCCTCCTAATCCTAGCCCTAATCCTAACACCCAAACCTAGCCCTAACCCCCCTAAATCTAGGGTTAGGGTGTTAGTATTAGGGTTAACCGCTGGGATTATGGATGTCTGGAAGTTGGCTGTGTAGAGAAGTTGGGATGTCCGGCACTTGTTCTGTCTGGAAGTTGGCCATCGGGATGTTGGCATTAGGGAACTTGGTTGTAGGTATTTTGTCCGCCACCCATTGTGTATGTGTGCATAAGAGAATCCCAAGAGTGTTATGCACACATTTACTTATTCTCTCTGTATATATAATAGGGCTGGTACGGATTAAAATTTTCCTGTTCGATTAATCAAATTTTTTTAATCGCTTAATCGATTAATTTTGATTAATTATAATGCACATACAGATCCAACTACTTTTAGCTGATCTGCTTGGGTCTGGGCCCTGGGTCTTGGGTCTGAGCCCTGGGTCTTGGGTCTGAGCCCTGGGTCTTGGGTCTGAGCCCTGGGTCTTGGGTCTGGGCCCTGGGTCTTGGGGTCTGGGCCCTGGGTCTTGTCTGGGGCCTGGTGTGTGCCTGGGGTCTGGGCCCTGTTGGGGTTTGACTGGGTCCGAGCCTGGAATGAGACAGGCAGCACCATACTCACTGCTCCTCTGCTGCCTTCTCGTCTGCCGTCTTCTTCCTGCGCCAGTCACTGTGTGTGACACGTACGTCACACGCGTCACACATGTGACTGGAGGGCGGCACCAAAGCAGCGTGCTTCACATGCTGCTGTAGGGCCGCCCAGGGCCCCAGGAAGACAGTACAGCTCCGGATTCGGACTCCTAGATTCCGATACCGGAATTTTAACGATTAATCAATTAATTAATCGTTAATTTCCCCAGCCCTAATACATAACTCTCTCTTATGCACACATTCACGTTTACTCTCTAGACATGGGATTCTCTTATGCACACATACAAAATTACTTATTGTCTCTAAACAGAGCACTCTGGTACACAGACAGTTACTTATTTTCTGAATACACAACAATACATATGCACACCTTTACATATTCTCTCTCTATACATATGTAATGTTGTGTATTCAAAAATAAGTAACTGTATGTGTGCAAAAGAGTGTTATACATAGTGAGAATAAGTGCATGCAAGTCAGCATAAAATTGTGCTGTGTGTAGAGAGAAAAAGTGAGCATGACATACAGGAAGAGTGAAAGAAGAGAGGAGGCTGTGATAGATTGAGAGGCAGAGAAGACTGAACAAAGAGAAGAAGAGAGTGCACGTGGAGGAGACATGTAGACAGACAGAAGAGAGTGAATGAGAGAGGAGAAAAATACTGGGACAGAGACAGCAATGAGGGACAAATGAAAGGAGAAAGAATGAGGGGAGAGAAGAAAGGAACGGGAAAACCAGAAAGCAGAGAGAAGTGAATGAAGCAAGAGAGAAAGAGATGACAGAGTGTATAGGCAGAGTGAGTCCTGGAAAACTCACCCGCTCTCTGGGTCATTCACGCAACCTCTGCTTACACCAGGCGATCGCTGCTTACATTATTCCCCCGGGCACTCCTCTCCTGGCTCCGGCTGCTCTCTGAGCATTCTCCCCTGCGGCAGACAGACCCCTGGTCCCTCGGTGAGTGTTGCTGGATGATGGGAACGAGGTGTGCAGGTGGATTTTCTCGGAGTTTGGTGCATGCTCCCTCTGTGTGCGCCGCTGCCTCAGTCTCCTGTTCGGCGCTCAGCGCTGTGACCCCCAACCGCACCCACACACATGCGGTCAGGTGTGGGAGAGCGGAGGGGAGAGAGATTAAGGCACATGTGGGAGGGTCAGATCTCAAGCAGAATGAGATCCGACCCACCCACACGCGCTTTAATGCTGCTCTCGCTCTCCTGGCCGGTTGCAATCGTGAGTGGGCAGTGTCGGCGTCCACTGCGCCGGCCTCCAAGAGGTGCCGGTCAAAAAAAATTGGTGCTTGGAGCGGTTGCTCCTAACCACTCCATTGCCGGCACGGCCCTGTGTGTAAGTGTTTCCTATCTCAAGTATCCAGTTCAGCCAGTCCTGTTTCCTGCATCGCCCCTCGTTAATCCTGCTGTGTGTGTATATTTGCAATACACCCCTGTTTATGCACCATAACTTTTCTTCCTTTGTATGTATCGTCGCTTCCTGGGCTCGTACCCTCGCCTCCCCGTGACAGTATTTATATAGTGCCGACATATTCCGCAGCATTTTATAATAAGGAAGATATGAACAAGTAATAACAAAACCGAGGGAATAGGGGGCACTGCTCCTGAAACTGCCAATTGTAGCATTTATCCAAAGTTTGTGCCACATCTCCTATGAGCTCACATTCTAAAGTCACGAAGGAAGGCCTGTGAGATTACAATCTATAGGTCATGACAAGACATGAAACAAAATATATACCCGTAGGGTATATATTTACCCTACAAGTTAGGCATGACCAGTTGCAGTTTGATGCTTATCTCCTGCTGATGACGGCATAATAAGCCTAAGGCTAGGGTCAGACTAACGCATTTTTCGCGCTGTCCGTGAAAAAGTGCGTTCGAACGAATGGACACATTTTTGCACGGAATACGCGATAGCGGTCATACGATGCGCATTTTCATTCGTGATTTTGTACGGTTATCAATATAACACTTTTTGTGTCTGGACGTTATGTTGGCCGGACATTAGCAGCGTCTGACGTCTCCTAATCACACACACACGCTGCTAGCAGACGCAGCGCACTCTGTACGTCCGTAGTAGCGGTTTAACGTTCTCGAAAAAATGCGTTCGTTTGCCATTTGCGTTGCGCGGCCGCACTTTTGTGCGGACGTTCTTCGTATGCTGCCCGGCATTGGACGTAATTTGCTGCTAGCGCGGGTGTGATTTAGTGCGGCTAAACGCACGTTAATACTGCGTTAGTCTGACCTTAGCCTAAAACAGCTGTCCAGGAGTGGCTGTGACCAGTTGCATAAACCTGATCTCTGCTAAAAAAAAAGCCATCTAGTATGGCATGACATTGATTGGAGGGCTCGGTGTGAAAACAGACTCAGGATGCAAAAAAAATAGAAATTACTGACATCCTTTGCATGTCTTACCCAGAGTTCTGTGCTGCATATGGGGAATGTAGCACATGAGTTCTGTGTTGCAGTTCTTTGAATTTCTGGGATGTGTAAAAGGCTTCTGCAATAATAAACTTTATTTGCAGTGCAGGCTTTTAATCTCCTTTTTTGCCCTCCACCACAACTTAAATGAGTATATTTCTATGCATATATATGCTGTATTTTATATGATATAGAATAGATAATAGCTTTAACTATTTATTGAGTCAAGAATACAATTAATTACAATCCTGACATTTTGAAGATGGTAGATAAGATGTGTAACCAAATCGCCAGAAGATGTACATTTCATTGACTAGACAAGAAGATAATATTTTCAGGCAAAAAGAGAAAAAACATGGGAAATCAGAACAATGGGCAAGGATTGAAATGTTGCCTGACAGCAACCTCTGCTGTTGGAGTCCCGGATTGCATGCTTGCTTGTACAAAATGTTTTGAGCACGTAACAAAGTTCTATCATTTTGCTGTCACAGGTCAAGAGTTAGCGATATGGTTTATTTGCAGGGGTGATATACCTACTCCTATAACCTCGCGTTTAATGTACTTTTCTGCTCTCGGACCGTGTTTATACCCTCAGGTGTCCCGCAGGCTGTCAGAGCCTCTACCTGGAAGGCTGTCAATCTTTAAACACTGGATGAGTAGAGTGGATTTCCAGATGTTTCTCAATGCATTGCAGTAAGAGTCATCAATCTGGCTCGGTGCGCAGCATAGTGACAGCATCTGCTTCTTCCTATAAGTCAAGACATGGTAGACCCCAGAGCTGGAACAAAGTGTGTTTTTAGTGCTCCTTTACAATGCATATATGTATTCTGCATCTACCTGTTGTGTTAAATTATTCACATTTATTTCATGTGCAATAAATACAAAATAAGTTTATATTTCCAGATTTATTAAGTATTATCCAGATTTTTACATAAGATATATAGCATTGTCCCAGGGAGATTTAGACATTGTAACAGTAATAGAGATATTATATGTACATGGTGGTATTGTATTGTAAAATTGCCTTGTCACCCATTTTACTGCTGTACAGCGCTGCGGAATGTGTTGACGCGTAACAAATAAAATAATAATAATTGGTAATAACGAAATGTAGTTTGAGAAAAACTAGAAAAATCTATTAAAAATACCTCCTTGCTTTATTAGAATTTCTTGCCTTAAACTTTAAATATGTATATAGCTTCCTTGATGACTGATTTTTTTTATGCGCTGTTTGCAGCCCTATCCCACTCTTGCCGTTAATTTAATGGCTAGAGTTCCTATTCCGACCTTTTCCCGCAAGCTTTGCCTGCAGCTCCGTCATTGTGACTCCTTACTGTACATTAATGGCTCCTATACTTTCTATAGGAGCTTTTAATTAGCTGCCAGAATGAGAAAAATTTAGCTATTCCAATTTAGCTTGTTCTTCTCATCTGAAGCTGGTATTTCTCAAACAAATAACTTCTCTCAGAAGCAGGTGTTAAGTGATTTTGCGGCTGGGTCAAAATAGACCCTGTATCAAGGAGGCATTATGGGATATCTGTTCATGCCAATTTAACGGCAACGTTTGGATAGGGCTGTTGCACTGCTGGTATATCTCAGTTTGCATTACAAAACAACTCAAAGGGATCAAAAATTTTTATGTAGTAAAGTAGAAATTTATATATATATATATATATATATATATATTTTGCAAAAAACATGGGGGGGTTGCACTCAGCCTTAACTAAGCGTTTCAGTGCGGGTGCGTCTCAAAATAAAATACAAAACAAAAACATGGAGAGAGCACTCCAGACAAACACATTCAAAAACCTGCAACAACAGCTCCATGCATGGGTACATAATACCAGCTTTTACCACAAGGTGAAGATTTCATAACTCTGAGCTTTGTTGAATAAAATGGTGTAAATTTGGTTCGCAATGAACGGCCGTGAATTGCTTAAGCCTGCCAACAGCGTCAATGTAATCCACCCTCTGGCAGGTCCTACTCTGCAAACCTAATGACTGCCATAATGGGATAAACTCACTTACTGAGGAAAAGGTCCCTTCATGGATCTCCCGCAGATCAAGGATAAATAGAACCTGGAGGAGGAGTACCTGTGGCAGGGAGGGGTGCATACCCAGGAAATACATCCCATTATGGCAGTCATTACGTTTGCAGAGTAGGACCTGCCAGAGGGTGGATTACATTGACGCTGTTGGCAGGCTAAAGCAATTCACGGCCGTTCATTGCGAACCAAATTTACACCATTTTATTCAGCAAAGCTCAGTTATGAAATCTTCACCATGTGGTAAAAGCTGGTATTATGTACCCATGCATGGAGCTGTTGTTGCAGGTTTTTGAATGTGTTTGTCTGGAGTGCTCTCTCCATGGTTTTGTTTTATATATATTTTGCAGTATGGAGGCTTTTAATCACATTTTTTGCCCTCCACCACAACTTAAATAAATATATATATATAATCTCTTATATTTTAGAATTGTCTTATTATATACTCATTTTCATAGTTAGATTTATTTTCAGTATTTTTGATTTTCCTTCCCCAGTTTATACACTTATTTAATTAGGTCTTCAATTTCAGTTATATTATGCCATTATTTCACAACTATATCTTAACTCTTTTGTCATGAATATAACTCATACTGTATATAAATGATTGCTATTTGCTTACATGTGCTTAAAAACCTACAATTTTATTAAATGTCTTTGTAAAAAGTAAAGTCTATTCACAAGTTTATTTTTGTGCTATATTTATCCTAAAATAAAAAAGCATAGTAGTTTGTATAAATTAAGATACAATGGGTTGATGCTGACATCGTGCCATGTGTAATGTCCTCCCCATTTCGGTTATAACTGTGTTGTATTATAACCTGGAAATTCCACTTTAACAGCAAAACTACATAAAACAGTTTCAAAAATTTTTTTTTTTACCTTTAAACAATTAGATTTGTCAACAAATTAAAAAGGATAAAACATTTTTTAACCTCTAGTTGTGACACTGCAAAATATTGAAACAGCCAAGGGGTTAACACTTATGCAAGTTACTGGACAGTTGTGTAATAAACCCAATAAATGGTGAATGAAGAATTTACTAGTTAACCACCCCATCCCAAACATCTAGAAATCCAGGTATTTGTTTGTTTTCTTCCAGGATGAAGATTAAGATTCAAATGGGAAGCTTGAATAATGGTTTTTAATAGATTATCCTCCCATTGCTGAAGACATGAGCTCAGGTCCTTTGTGGGAAAATCTGCAATATTGGGTTTTTTCAGGAATTGTAAATTGGTGTGATCTAAAGGCAAACAGACAGAAACAGAGTGAGGGTAAAATTCACAAATCAGTAGCAACTCACAATGACTGAGTCCAAGTTCAGAAACCATGGATATTTACTGCTTAATAGTTCTACGCCAGTGGTTCCCAGCCCGGGTCCTAAAGTACCCCTACAGGTCAGGTTTTCCAGATATCTGAAGCACAGCACAGGTGATAGGATATGCTGCTCAGTGATTGTGGTATTCAATCTGTATTTTTTCAACATAATCCTTAAAACCTGGCCTGTTAGGGCTGCTTGAGTACCAGGGTTGGGAACCACTGTTCTAGGCAACATGAGATGCAAAGAAATTGAACAATATTTGTGAAATGGATGATGACTCTTATTAGTAGGCAACTGAAATCTAATGTCTTGGCAAAAAGTTACAACGTGCCCTCAATCTCTATGAAGTACATGTCATGGAACGCAATCCTCAGAATTTACCATATAAAGCATGTGACAGCATCCTGAGCCTCCCAGATATTTTGAATCTACATTTCCCAAAATACTCGGTCACTCTTTGTCAGGGTCGTGGGGATGGTACCGGTATGGCACCGGGGTATTGGGATGCGGTGAGCCCAGGGTGCAGTGATCTGCACAGACAGAAGGGGGGAGTATGGTGGAGGATAAATGGAAACTGACCGGTGTTGATTTTGCAGAGGGAGAGGAGGTTGCTGGAATCTGGAGTGATGGTTGGAATCCGGTGAGCAGGTAGGTAAATGGTGTCTCAGGTGAAGCTGAATCTCAGAGCTAACAGAGTGAATGACTTGCTCTGTCAGGAATTGTATAGCAAGGAACAGCCAAATCAGAACCCGGGGAGGAGCCCTTTATTTTGAGTGTATGCTTTGTGTTTAACTTGTTCACTGCTGAAAGATGTTATACATAAATGCAGCTTGCAGGAAGAGGGGCAGCATAGGAAGTATGCTGCCAGGAGTGTCAGAAGATGATGCAGATAGGGGGCATGACACTCTTTGAGCTGTCTAGACATCAGGGGATAGGTAGTTCCAAAACATCTGGGGGTTCAAGGTCGCTGACCTCTCTTTTATAGGATCAGCGTCTTTTATAGGACATAATTCAGCATATTCAGCTTCCTCTTTTATCTGTCTGATTGATAAACAGCTAAATAGAAATACAATCTGTCTGTCCCTACACAATATATCCTGGGCAGTATTACATATTGCCTGCTAAAACGGGGGCACTAAGGAGGAAAACCTGCGCCTCCATAGGACTCCATTGAGGCTTTGGCTGCCAAGTCACATGATCGGCAGGATTTCGCCTGTCGCGAGATCCTGCAGGTCAGCGAGTGATTGCGGAAGGAGACTTTGCGTTTGGAATGTGATATAGTCGGACCGCGCTAGGGCCACTTAACATAACGATAACTCTCACACAGCTGAGCACTAACGTTAGCGTTAAGTATGTAATATTGCCCATTAAGGCTGGGGTCAGGCGAACGCAATGCGAACGTGCATTGAGCTGCACTTTATCACGGCAGTAGTAGCAGCAAATGACGCCCAATGACGGCCAATATACGAAGTACGGCCACACGAAAGTTCAGCCGCGCGACGCAGACGGCAAACGAACGCATTTTTTTGAGAACGTCGAACCGCTAGTACTGACGAACAGAGTGCGCTGCGTCCACATAGCGGTGTGTGTGCGTGATTAGGAGACGTCAGACGCTGCTCATGTCCGGCCAACATCACGTCCAGACACCCAATGTTTCCTGGTTTGGATCTGTATGAAATCACGGCTGAAATTGCGCATCGTATGACCGCTATCGCGTCTTCCGTGAAAAAGTACGTCCATGCGTTCGGACACACTTTTTTCTATGGACGATGCGAAAAATGCGTTCGTCTGACCCTAGCCTTAGTAGTACAATCAGAAAAATGTCTCCCACTTATCTAGGGACCTGCGAATATTCGAAATTCGATTCGAAATCGAATCGCTGGTCTTATTCGATTCGGATTCGATTTTGAGGCATGATTCGAAAATTTATCGAATCTCTCCGATCGCACGCAGAGCGCGCCTTGCAGACGTGCAGCACATGGCTGCACGTGGCTGGGAAGGAACGGCACGCTCTTAGGCGCCGCCCACCTCAAGTTCCCTTCACAGTGGAGGCTGCGGTGGACTGGAAGGCAGCTGCGGTTGGAGGGAGCTCCTGCAGTGAACAAACTACAGTCTCTGGACGTGATCCGTGATCGGAGAAGGAGAGAGAGAGCTGCAAGGCAAGCAGGCTGAGTCTGTTCTCTGTTGGTGGTGAGTAGTGGTAAAAATAAGTATAAATTTCCCTGGCCTGTGAATGTGAAAATGGTGTCACACGTAGCCAGAAGATGGCCGTCGGGGGGGGGGGGCATCCATTCCAGGGGGTCATTCACTGCTGTCTGCTGCTCTGTGGGAGATAATTATGGGGGTCACTCATTGCTGTCTGCTGCTCCGTGAGATAATTATGGGGTCACTCACTGCTGTCTGATGCTGTTTGGGAGATAATTATGGGGTCACTCATTGCTGTCTGCTGCTCTGTGTGGGAGATAATTATGGGGGTCACTCATTGCTGTCTGCTGCTCTGTGAGATAATTATGGGGGTCACTCACTGCTGTCTGATGCTGTTTGGGAGATAATTATGGGGTCACTCATTGCTGTCTGCTGCTCTGTGTGGGAGATAAATATGGGGGTCACTCATTGCTGTCTGCTGCTCTGTGAGATAATTATGGGGGTCACTCATTGCTGTCTGCTGCTCTGTGTGGGAGATAATTATGGGGGTCACTCATTGCTGTCTGCTGCTCTGTGAGATAATTATGGGGGTCACTCACTGCTGTCTGCTGCTCTGTTGGGAGATAATTATGGGGTCAATCACTGCTGTCTGCTGCTCTGTGTGGAGATAATTATGGGGGTCACTCATTGCTGTCTGCTGCTCTGTGAGATAATTATGGGGGTCACTCATTGCTGTCTGCTGCTCTGTGTGGGAGATAATTATGGGGGTCACTCATTGCTGTCTGCTGCTCTGTGAGATAATTATGGGGGTCACTCACTGCTGTCTGCTGCTCTGTTTGGGAGATAATTATGGGGTCACTCACTGCTGTCTGCTGCTCTGTGTGGGAGATAATTATGGGGGTCACTCATTGCTGTCTGCTGCTCTGTGAGATAATTATGGGGGTCACTCATTGCTGTCTGCTGCTCTGTGTGGGAGATAATTATGGGGGTCACTCATTGCTGTCTGCTGCTCTGTGAGATAATTATGGGGGTCACTCACTGCTGTCTGCTGCTCTGTTTGGGAGATAATTATGGGGGTCACTCACTGCTGTCTGCTGCTCTGTGTGGGAGATAATTATGGGGGTCACTCACTGCTGTCTGCTGCTCTGTGAGATAATTATGGGGGTCACTCACTGCTGTCTGCTGCTCTGTGTGGGAGATAAGTATGGGGGTCAATCACTGCTGTCTGCTGCTCTGTGTGGGAGATAATTAATTATAGGGGGGCTGCTCTATTGGAGATAATTAATTATAGGGGGGCTGCTCTATGGGAGATAATTAATTATAGGGGGCTGCTCTATGGGAGATAATTAATTATAGGGGGGCTGCCGCTGCTCTGTGTGGGGAGATAATTAATTTGAAGTGAAACATAGTGAAAGGAACACTGTCTTGAATCACACAGATATACAAGCTCCAAAAATATAACACCTCCTTATTTCCCATTAATAAAACCACATTTTTTTGTAATCAATTTAATTATTTTTTTTGTAGACCAATCTGATAAAAAAAAAACCAAAGTCATTCATCTTCAGCAAGACTGACCTGTGAGAGTGACGTCTCTCTCACACTGTCACACACGGTTCACAGAGGAGGCTGAGGTGAGGTCGGGACTCGGGAGTCGACTAGACGACAGGCGCAGTCGGTCCGTGCGAAGAGGACGACGGTGACGTGTTCGTAGGACAGAGGAGCAATTGGCAGGCTGACGCCTGAGCCAAGTTGGGATGGTGATTGGTGAGTATATATAATATTTAATTATCAGTATCCCTGTCACCGCCACGTTTATATTGTGCGTCTTTTGCAGGAAGCCAGGTGATGGAATCAATGGATCTAGTCATTGATTCATTCATAGTCACCAGAAGATGAGAATGGCTGTGCGGACTGGAGGGTGGGGGTGGGCCAGGGGCTTAAAAGTAATTCTGCAATATGTAACTAGTATGACTATGATGAACTTACTACTAGTATGATTAATTTATATGTTATTATTATACTGCAACAAGAGAAATTAATTATATGGGGGCCTGCTCTGTGTGGGAAATAATAAATTATATGGGGGCCTGCTCTGTGTGGGAAATAATAAATTATATGGGGGCCTGCTCTGTGTGGGAAATAATAAATTATATGGGGGCCTGCTGGCTGCTCTGTGAGACTTGGGAGATAAATTATATGTGAAATGAATGTGAAGAATGTTGAAAGGAACATGCACAGATATACAAGCTCCAACTTAGAATATACCCCTTTATTTTCCCATTAATTAAGCCAACTTTTTTTTAAAATACAAATTTTTTATTTATTTTTGTAGACAAATCAATGATCAAATTCAAAATGTCATCTGTGAAAAATCATTTTGAAGTGAAGGAAGATTCCTTAACTTGCAAAGTATGCAAAAAAGCATTCTCATTGCAAGCTACTGGCACAACATCCCATCTTTGGTCTCACCTAGAAAGAAAGCATCCGTCCGTGTATCAACAGGCCAAGACCGATGATACAAAGAAGAAAACATTGGTGTCGGCAGTGGCACGACGTCATTCACTGCCAATGACAGAAGGACATGCTATGAAAAAGCAGACTTGCATTTCAGCTTACAGTTTGACACTTGACGCGTCTACTAAAAAAAAGTATGATGCAGCAGTTTTGAAGTTTATTGTAGCAGATGGCCGGCCATTTGAGAGTGCAGCAGGAAGTGGATTTAAGAATTTGTGTTCAGTGTTAACTAGTGGCCGCTATCAACCGCCCCACCCAACCACACTGTCGCGTAAGCTTGATGACATGGCAAATAACTTGCACCAGAAGTTAGTGCAGTTCCTCAGGTCTGAAATTAATGACTGCCGACCATCCATCACGTTTGATCACTGGAAGGCTGACAATAAGTCAAATTATTTGGTGCTTACAATACATTACATATCCGAGTCATCGTGGGTAATGCAATCCCGTTGCTTATCTGTGGTCAACCTAGAGAATTTGGAAGCTGACCATACAGCGAGGAAAACTTCTGAAATAATTTCCAACGAGTTTGCTAAGCATGGATTTGGTGAAGAGAAAATCCTATTTGCCACAACAGACACAACAAACACAATGCCTTGTACTGCTAAAATCCTGGACATACAGTGGCATGGCTGTGCTGCTCACATTTTGCAGCTCACTATAAATGCAGCATTGGACGTTCAAAGAACAGTAAAAAATCTTATAGGCTGTTTGCATTACATTGCTGGGTTTTTTCACTCTTCAACTGTGGGACAAGCTGTATTGACAAAATATCAAGTCGATAAGGGCTTACCCGAATCCAAACCACCACTTGATGTTACAACACGTTTCAATAGTACATATCTGCTGATGGACTGGGTTTCTAGAAATTACGAGTCAATTTCTTTGGCCCTCGTCGATTGTGCAATGAACAAAAAGTGCGCACGAAGCCCTCCACAACCACTTTCAACGCAGTTGCAAGATACGCTGAAGAATGTTCTCCCATTACTCAAACCAACAGCAGAGGCTACAACAATTTTGAGTGCTGACACGCATGTAAGCGTTAGTTTGATTATACCATGTATTTCGGTTCTAAAAGAAGAGCTTGCCAGTGCCACTCTTGCTACGCCTGGCATTCAATGCTTTCGTAATGAGCTTTTACGTCAACTGAATACGCGATTTGATTTGTCCAAAGACTACCTATTAGCAGCCACTTTCATTGACCCCAGATTCAAAACTGTGTTATTCCCTGAACATCAAGTGACACAAGCAAAAGTTTACATAGAGAATATTGCACTGTCGACGTCTTCACCACCTTGGCCTACTACGAGCAATAGCTCCTCCAGTGCACCTGAATTTAATGCCCAGACGAGTGCCACCGATAGCGCCGTACAGTTTGAGTCAACTGTTGTCAACAAGTCCAGTCATAAAGGAAGCCTGCTTGATTCCGTGTTTAAAAAAGTAGACGATGCAAAGAAAGAAGAAGCCACCAGCACCTGGTCAACGGCTCAACAACTTGAAAGTGAAGTCAGTGCATATTTGAAGCAGCCCATAAGTGAACGTGATAGTGATCCGTTGCAGTATTGGAAGGAAAATAAAAGTATCCTACCACTGTTGTCTAGTGTGGCGCGCAACTTACTTGCTATACAAGCAACGAACTGTTCATCAGAAAGGGTTAATTCAGTTGGCGGACAAATAATAACAGATCTTCGCTACAACCTCTCGAGAACTAATGCAGAAACTCTGATTTGGGCTCGGAATAACAAAGATTTACTACTATTTTGACAAATATTGACATGTTAGTAAAGCAGGCACGTGCCGTCAGGGTAGGCAGGTGAGGCAGAGCCTCTCACACGGTCACCTGCCATTAAGCCAGCGTTAAAATAATAAAAGAAACTCAGCTCCTGCTCCACGCTCCCCCATGTCAGCTTTGTCCTCTGTCAGTCTGCCTTTTCCTCTGTGCACATTCTTTTACAGCCTACGCAATTTGCGTAGCGGTTGTATGCTTCCCCGCTATGCAAATCGCGTAGGCTGCTGCTGCCTGCTGCTCAGGAGGTCTGCAGCCACGCGTCTGTTCGAATAGGAACACACGCGCGCTGCCAACTTCCTGAGCGCTGCTGGAAAGGTCGTCAGAGCCTCAGAGGCCCTGACAGACCAATGGAATAGCTTGGACCAATGGGAAAGCACCATTGGTCCAAGCCATTAAAAAAAACACCTGCATTGAAGGCTGGCATCTGATTGACAGGAAGGGGCCCAGGCAGCTCCCCCTGCTTCCTCTAGTGGCAGATACAGACTTACAGAGTATGACAGGGGCACAGAAAAACTTTTTTTCTCTATCATTTTATTTTACAACTTACTAAACACAAACCGCAGAAAGTTAGTTAATATATCTGTGTATATCTAGCTCTGACCAGCCTCACCCCATTGACCTCACCGCACGTCCCTCAAGTAAAGTAAAGTTAAAAAACTTATAGTGGAAGGTTAAATAAAGGCTATACAGCGGTTACAGCCCTACCTAGGCCTAATGTAACTTTGTAATTTAGTATGGTTATTTAAATCATTTCAATAAAGTTTGCAAAGTTGCAATAATTTAAGCTTGCATTTGAAGTTTTTATTTTACGTTTGATTTTTATGATGTGAAATACTTTGCTATAACCTACTAATGAAACAAATCTGTTAGATTGCAGCTGTAACGTCAGCTGAACCTGCATGCACAAACAAAGCATACCTATCCAGGCTGTATCGTACACAAAATGCTCGAAAGCGGCATTTTTCGTAATTTTTCGATTCGATTCGATATTCGATTCGAATTCGAAACTAACAGCCGATTTGATTCGAGATTCGATTCGAGCGAAAATTTATGATTCGCAGGTTCCTACACTTATCTTACTTTCTAAGGGGCAAGCATTTATTATATAATTTTCTAGTCAATCAATACGATATGGGTACTTGCATATATTTCAGAATCAATAATATTTCCTGGGCTGAAAATATTACAGAATACAAAATGTTAATACAATAAAATCATTGTGTATATGAAAATGCATAAATATTAGATTTTAACCATTCTTTACATATTGAAACGCATGAATGTAATTCATTTTATGCTAAAAGAAGATAAACAAAATACCTGTAAACTTGCTGAATTTGTGATATTAGGTTAACGAATATATACAGATGACACGTGCATTAGTTTTTGGCCAAATTGAGATTCTTCCAAATTTTGGGTGATTTGTTTATTCATCTCAAATACGAATCAATGGAAGGGCACCTCAGGGAATCAACCAAAGAAAGCCACAGCACACTGGAATGATTTTTATTTGTGTGATTTGTTTCAGTTCATGTTAAAGCATCAAATAGAGACCATTTGTGGACGCATTGCATTGAAATCAGAGCGGCAGCCCAATCTCTCCCTACTTCCATACTCACCATCCATGGCTAGTGTGTGTAGCGCTCACTCCCGGAGGAGCCGCTGAATTTAACCTCGGGTTAGTCTCACCGCACTAGGGAATAAATATACACCAGCACTTTTGTGGATTTTATAGACTATGTACTTTACTGATTCCAATAAAGCGGCATATATAATGTGAAAACGGTATATGAACGACAGGATTTCGTAATGCGAGAAAAAAACACGCAGCGGCAAAAGGAAAGTTTAACCCCTTCGTTTCTGGAGTGTAAGTCCCGCAAAAGTAATGTCCCAAAAAGGTGTGTGTGTGCGATTCAGGTACCCGGGTACTATATTCAACTGGCCAGTGAATGGATTGAGCAATTCTTCGACTAGTCACGTTGGGGCCCTGTAGATTTAAACAATACTGCAACGTGCTTTGTTTAAACTTGGATTGTGGTCTGGAAGACCTCTCACCCATCCGCTGGACAATCTGTTCTGCTGTCCGATCAAGGATCTCTCTCCGCTTGATTATACTGGAACTCTGTGTCACCGGATCCGCTTCTCCTGCTTGTCCGATTTCGGTAACGAGAATTACGGCCTACCGCCTGCACTCCCAGTGGATCATTGCGGTCTCCTTACTCGGGATCCAAACCGGAACATTGTGTCTGCGCAAAACCTCTCAGCGATGTGTGGATAGGTCTCCGCCAGCACTGTCTCTGATTCTCAGCACCCGCAAGGCAGCTCCTGCTCTCCGGCCTGGTCTCAATCTCTGGCAGTCTCACGTGCGTCTTCCACCTTTCGTCACTCGGCTCACACTGGCTCTCCTTCGAACGAGGCTGCGGATATCCTTCGCTCTCTCCCACCCACTTCCTGTCCCCGCCGCAAAGCATGATGGAAAACGTAGTCCCGTTGTGTCCAGTATACTTTACATTGCGCTTGTCTCCCTCTGGTGGCCAAACCCGAGCAATACATCAACAGAGTTTTTAACAGAGCTACACTCTCCCCCTCCTAGAACTCTTGGGTCTCTCCAAGGAGGTGTATCATTTACATAACATTTCAACATTACATTAGGCAATATATATAGGCTCAGCAGCAAACATACAATGGGTCAGATATACGTCTTCAAGTTGACTCATGCTCCTGACTACCTCAGCTAACATAGCAGACACTTCGGGCAACCTTCACACTGTGGTGACAGCCTCTTCAGTGCTATGTCCTGGTGAGTCGTAGGTAAGTCTCTGAGGGGGTTGGATAGAATGCTTTGACTCTGGCTCAATCAGCTCCTCTCCGGGTGGAAGTGCCACATTTACGGGCTCAATTCTTTCATCCACAACTGGAGCAGACACCTCCTCTGAGTATGAGCCTTCCAGTGAAGGCATAGAACTATAATCTATGGAATCATCTTCTGGAATTTCAGGAACTTCCAAGGTTTCAGGTACTTCAGGTCGGAATTCTGGAGCATCAGGCCTCAGGCTACTTTCACACTGATCAGAGACCAGAATAACTTCTTCAGGCTCAGGTGGGCGCACCCAGCTCAAACACCAGTCCTCTTCCTCACTGACTTCTTCACTTTCTCTGACAGAATGTAACTGCTGAGATCGAGTAACAGGAGCCGAACAAGGAACAGGAAGATTTGGCAAGGAAAGTTCATCTCCAACTGGTATCCGTACCGCCTCTCTCAAGGGTAACAGATGATTTCTGTGCCAGTTCTTTAGAGGCCCGGCCTTTCCATCTGGACGGACTTGGTATACCGGCAGACCAGGCAGTTGCTTGCAGACAATGTAAATTTGAGAACTCCATCTATCGGCCAGCTTGTGTCTTGCAGAAACACCCAAGTTCTTTAACAAAACCCTATCGCCGGGCTGTAGGTCCTGTACCCGAACTCTCAAATCGTAATTTCGCTTGTTTCTCTGCTCTCTACCATCTGAGGTCAAACGGGCCTGTTCAAATGCAGCAGCTAGGTTTCCCCGGAGTTTGTCCACATAATTTTTGTAGGAAGTGACAGACATCTGGTCAAGAGATAGGCCAAAAGCTAAATCAACTGGCAGTCGAGCCTCTCTTCCAACATGAGACGATAAGGCGAGTATCCAGTTGCATCACTCTCAGTACTATTGTACGCATGCACCAGCGTAGCTATGTGACGACTCCAATTCTGTTTCTCTTTAGCTGACAGTGTCCCCAACATATTCAGTAGAGTGCAGTTAAACCTTTCTGGTTGAGCATCACCTTGGGGGTGATATGGAGAAGTTCGAGTCTTCTGAATCCCTAGTAGTTCTAACAATTGCCCGACAAGTCGGCTCTCAAAGTCTTTGCCTTGATCTGAGTGGATTCTTTGTGGCAGGCCGTAATGAACGAAAAACTTCTCCATTAAAACTTTTGCTACTGTAGGAGCACATTGGTCTTTTGTAGAGAAAGCTTGGGCATAATGAGTGAAGTGATCAGTCACTACTAAGATATTTCCCTGCCCACTAGCATCAGGCTCTAAGCACAGGAAATCAATGCACACCAAGTCCATGGGTCCTTGACTTTGCAGGTGGCTCATTGGAGCAGTTCGGGTTGGTAGGGTCTTTCTCTGAATACACCTCAAACACGAATGGCAGTAACTTTCAACTTCAGATCTCATACAGGGCCAATAGAATCTGTCTTGCACCAGTTTAAAAGTTCTCTCTGAACCCAAATATCATAGAAACATAGAAAAATGTCGGCAGATAAGAACCTTTCGGCCCATCTAGTCTGCCCAATTACATGGATACTTTACCTGGATTTATCTTTTGTTTAGGATAGCCTTATGCCTATCCCATGCTTGCTTAAATTCAATTACTGTTTTGGCCTCTACCACTTCTACTGGAAGGCTGTTCCATGTATCCACCACCCTCTCAGTAAAATAATGCTTCCTGATGTTACTTTTAAACCATATCCATGATCATCGTGCAATGCTCTCAACACACTTTCTCTGTGCTTCTCTGGGAGGAACAATTGCTGCGTTTCTTCAGCATTATTCGAGGGGCCCCTTCGGTAGACCACCCCATCTAACATCTTCAGCTGCTCCCACTCTTTATAGACCAAACGAGCTCCTTCGGGAGAATTTGTCAGCAGAAGTCCCCTTTGACCCGCGTTCATTGCTTTTATTGTCAATCCGATCAGGAGATCTCTGGCCTGATCTCCTCACAGGTCCTGTTTCGAGAGAGTAGGTAAGCTTTCACTCCTCAACTGTGTAGGATTACATTAGAGTTCTGGAACGCCCACAGCCATAACTCCTATAGCCTCTGCCCCAATCGCTCCCTTGACTCGGCGCTCGGCCCCTTGACATAGTTGACTCCAGATGGGGTGCAAGCCCTGAGTCCATTCTGTATTATAAGGCCTTCTTGACAAAGCATCTGCATCTTGATTATTTGCTCCAGGGCGATACTTAAGGCTGAACCGAAACCCTGACAGAGCGGCCAACCACCGATGTCCCGTTGCATCCAGCTTCACAGTAGTAAAGACATACGTAAGAGGATTGTTGTCAGTCTTTATCACAAATTCGGCTCCATACAGATAATCTTTCAGTTTGTCTACTACCGCCCACTTCAAGGCTAGGAACTCCAACTTGTGGGTAGGATAGTTCTTTTCTGAAGGCGTAAGGCTTCGGCTCACATACGCTACAGGCCTCAATAATCCACCATATTCTTGGTATAGGACTCCCCCTAGACCTTCTATGCTGGCATCCACATGCAATTCGTATGGCTTATGAGGGTCAGCGTAAGCCAGGACAGGAGCTCGAGTTAGACTTTCTTTCAGTTTCATGAAAGCACTTTTGCATTGATTAGTCCATTCTTCTTGATGGATTATCGAGCCTTCCTTGGCCCCGGAGCCGACGAACTTCGATCAGAGGCCTTTGGGCCTTCTCCTGCATCTTCCTTCTGTAGGAGCCTGTTCAGGGGTTGAGCTACCTTGGCAAATCCTCCTACGAATCTTCGGTAATATGAGCAGAACCCCAGGAAAGATCTAAGTTCAGTAACGTTTCGGGGTCTAGGCCAGGAAGCTACGGCTTCCAACTTTCGAGGATCTGTCGAAACGCCTTCTGCTGAAACAACATGTCCCAGATACGTAACGGAGGGTAAACAAAATTGACACTTCTCCAGAGACAGTTTCAACCCCTCTTCATGGAGCCGCTTCAAGACCTTCTCCAACCGTTGCTCATGTTCTTCCAAAGTCTTCCCGAACACAATAATATCATCAAGATACCCCAACACTTCTATCAGGTTCATATCCCCGACTGTCTTCTCCATTAACCGTTGGAACGTGGCGGGAGCCCCCGTAAGGCCTTGAGGCATTCTGTTGAACTCAAAGAACCCCAGTGGGCAGATGAATGCAGTCTTCTCTTTGTCTTCAGGATGCATTGGTATCTGATGATACCCACTTCGCAGGTCTAGTACAATAAACCATTTTGCTCCAGACAAACACTGTAGGGCATCTTCTATCCGAGGAGTGGCATATTGATCAGTAATGGTCCTCTGATTTAACATGCGATAGTCTATACATAAACGGATAGAACCATTTTTCTTTCGAACCATCACTATGGGAGAGGCATAAGGACTCCTGGACTCTTGAATCACCTTAGTCCTCTGTAGTTCATTTAGCTGTTCTCGTAGATCATCCAAGTCTCCCAGCGGAACTCGTCTTGACCTTTCTCGAAATGGCTTATCCTCTTGTAGTCGAATGCGATGTTCAGTACTCTTAGCTAAACCCACGTCGAACTCATCCTTCGAGAACAAGTCCTTCCATTTTAGAATCTGGGACTGAAGTCGCTTCTTCCATTCAGGCGAGATGGGAGCATCTTTAGGATAGAACCTTTCAGCTGGAATCTCTTTATTCACTCCCCCTCCTAAATCGGTAGGGGAGAGAGGTGTAACAGAAGCTACTTGTCCGATGGGCATTCGAGCTCTCAGGATCACTGGAGTATCAGACACATTACACACACTAACTGAAACTCTTCCTCGTGTCCGTTTCAAAGCTCTGGTAGAGATTATCTCAGGGACTACTTCTACTCTGGCCTCACTCCCATGACTGAGATCAGTTTCCAGTACCACATAAGGACCCGGCTGTGATCCGTTCAACTTGACTGAAGCTCGGAAGCTCGCCACCTCTCCTGATTGCAGAACCTTCTCTGTTCCTCCCAATCTCCACAGATGCCCCACTTCAGCAGGTGCCCTCTGTTCTTCGATCATTCGTTGATAGACTGGACGCAACATCGGATGCACTCCTCTTGTAGAACCTTCTTCCATCACTATGGGAGTCAGCAGACGTCTCACCAGATCAGTATTCGTCCCCACTATCATAGAACTTCTGTTGGCCCCTGAAGGGCGAGGACACACAATGGCCAATGCATCACATCCTCCAGACTGTCCGATGACTTCGGATCCAATTTCTAACTTGACTTGTAGATATCCATCATAGGGAAGCTTCTCAGTTCCGATACCCAGGATCTCAAGGTCCTTTAGTTTCTTTAGAGGTATACGTTTCAAGTGCTTCTTGTAGAAGTCTTGATAGATCAAAGTCACTTGAGCCCCGGAGTCTAACAGAGCTTTAGTGTAGACTCCCTCTACTTGGATTGGAATGATGGGAGAAGGACCTACCAGCTGGTCAGGAAACTTGTTCGTAGCCGCAGGAGGTATAGACCCAGTTCGCTGTACCCTAGCCTTCTTCCTCACTCGTTGAGGTCTTGGGTGTGCATTGCTTTCCCGCGACATAGGACCGGATACTAAGGGAGTAACTCTTTCAGTCCTGGCAGACACAGTATTTGGCACGGATCTTGGCCCTCTCGGCCTTTCATTTGGGACTTGAAAATTGGAGCATTTTTTTTCAGTCGGGCGCCTAATTTGCTCCCTCACCAGGGCCCTCTGGAGTTTCCCGCTTGCAAGGTGGACAACAGTTTTTCCACGGCCTTCAGGAGTACTTCGACCGGTTTCTTTTCGGCCCTCCCTTTTGGGCACTGGGCTCTGAAATGGCCGATTTCCCCGCAGCCAAAACATTTCTTCCTCGAGTGTGGGCATATTTTCTTCTTGCGGCTCACTTGGAGACCCCCTGTTCGAGGCTACAGCAACCCCCTCAGTTCTGGTGTCCTTAGCCGACAGCAATGTCATCAACTCTATCATTTGCGACATCTGAGTTTTCAAAGCCAGCACTTCAGTCTGTATGTCTGCTACACAGAGAATTCCTACTTCTGCGGCAAAAACTGTGTGTGAAGCATTAGCAACCCTTTTAGCCTTAATTAAAGCCTCTTCTTCTCGGATAGCTTTGACCAGTTTGGAATAGGTCAGTCTCTTGCTCTGGTATCTAGTCTGAAATATCAACATTATGGGATCCAGTGGGAGTGCTCCTTTTAAAAATTTGATCTATCAAAGCTTTGCTTGCTTGACTCGATTCCATGCCTCCTTTGAGAATGACCTGATGGATGATTTTATCCAGCCGCCAGACATAGGTGGACAATTCTTCTCCTTCCTTTTGATAGGTGTGAGAGAACTTGTGGATAAGCTCGGCACAATCCTCCACTCCCCTGAAAATATCCTGTAAAGCTTCTAGATACTCCGCAGCAGTGCACCTTGGCTTGTCCGTTTTCAGATTTCGGATGACATCTGAAGCAGGACCTCTTAGGCTCTCGATCAACCTTTGTCTCTTCACGGTGTCAGCAACTTCCCATTCTTCCACTGCTTGCACTGCCTGATCTATCCAAGTCTCAAAGTCCTCTTCTCTAGTTGGCACAGGGACCTTAGCAGAATAAAACCGTAACTTGCGATATCCATAATTGGGAGACGCAGCAGAGTTTTGGGCTAATGTTTCCACCAGTTTTCCCATTGTGGTAAAGAATGCAACAGGAGGGAACCCTGTCACCGGGCTTGAAGTAGTATCCGGTACCCTGTGACCGAATGTTGTCGGGCTAGCCGTGGTAACATTCGCGGGATCACCACGTGGCGCGCTGGGCTGGACCAGTCGAACTTCCACATCGTCGGCCAGCTTCACACTCGCGCCCTGAAAACACACCGGCACATCCTTTCTCCACTCAAAAAGAACATATGTGTGAGAAGTCTCTGGGTTCGCCTTAATGTCCAGTATTGCCCCCCTATGATCTGGTGTCAGCGCTGCCACGACCCGGTGGATTTTGTCTTCGGCCCAAGTGTCTGCGGGAATGTCCATAACTACACTTAACCCTATCTGGCTATTTTGCTACTCACACCATTTGGCAGCAGTGTCTGGATCCATAATTAACCCTTTAATTGCGTTTTTTTACAGAGACTGGAATCCCAGACGAGCCCCCACGTGTAGCGCTCACTCCCGGAGGAGCCGCTGAATTTAACCTCGGTTTAGTCTCACCGCACTAGGGAATAAACATACACCAGCACTGTTGTGGATTTTATAGATTATGTACTTTACTGATACCAATAGAGCGGCGTATATAATGTGAATACGGTATATGAACAACAGGATTTCGTAATGCGAGAAAAAAACACGCAGCGGCAAAAGGAAAGTTTAACCCCTTCGTTTCTGGAGTGTAAGTCCCGCAAAAGTAATGTCCCAAAAAGGTGTGTGTGTGCGATTCAGGTACCCGGATACTATATTCAACTGGCCAGTGAATGGATTGAGCAATTCTTCGACTAGTCACGTTGGGGCCCTGTAAATTTAAACAATACTGCAGCGTGCTTTGTTTAAACTTGGACTGTGGCCTGGAAGGCCTCTCACCCATCCGCTGGACAATCTGTTACGCTGTCCGATCAAGGATCTCTCTCCGCTTGATTATACTGGAACTCTGTGTCACCGGATCCGCTTCTCCTGCTTGTCCGATTTCGGTAACGAGAATTACGGCCTACCGCCTGCACTCCCAGTGGATCACCGCGGTCTCCTTACTCGGGGTCCAAACTGGAACGTTGTGTCTGCGCAAAACCTCTCAGCGATGTGTGGATAGGTCTCCGCCAGCACTGTCTCTGATTCTCAGCACCCGCAAGGCAGCTCCTGCTCTCCGGCCTGGTCTCAATCTCTGGCAGTCTCACGTGCGTCTTCCACCTTTCGTCGCTCGGCTCACACTGGCTCTCCTTCGCACGAGGCTGTGGATGTCCTTCTCTCTCTCCCACTCACTTCCTGTCCCCGCCGCAAAGCATGATGGAAAACGTAGTCCCGTTGTGTCCAGTATACTTTACATTGCGCTTGTCTCCCTCTGGTGTCCAAACCCGAGCAATACATCAACAGAGTTTTTAACAGCGCTACATGTGTAAGGGTAAGGACTGTACAGATGAACTGTGAGACCTCTTCTGATTTAACTTCAAGCACTGGCAACAGGTGATAGGGTTGAAGGGGTTGTAGGGGTACAGGTGTCCCCAAATCTTTGCAGATATGGGGTTTGGGTGGAGATCGGCTTCCTGGCATTCCACTTGCTTTTCCAATTATCCACTTACTCACTAGCAGCTGTTGAGTGTTTTATTAATTTATTGTGCTGTTACATGCATAGGCTCATCTACCATAACAAGTCAATTCTAACAAAATTTATTTTATAGTCCAAACATTGGATGAACCAAATCAGCAGTCCAATGACATTCAGACAAACCAAAGCAAACCATTTTTTTTTCAGAATTGAAAATACTAAAATAACAATTAATAGAACAATTTCCATACTAAAAATCGGAGTAATGGCTGAGCACACAATAAATATGTTACAAAGTACTCTTTGGTCTCTATCTTCAAACTGGTTTTCAATCTATACATTATGCCAATATCAAAATATGCAGAACATTTTCAGTAGAAGAATGATATGAAAAGTTATAAAATTATCTTATGAATATGATAAGTATATGTAGAAAGGTTGTGAGGCTGGAGTTGTGCAGGGGGCCTTACGACTTCTTAAACTCGCCACGTATGCAGTAAAATGCGGCAGCTCTCAGGGGCCCTCACAGCCATCCCTTACTGCTACACACTCCTCTTTAATATTACTCCCCTGGTTGGCCTTCTTTTTCGGGTCTATCAATCGGTCGGTTCCAGCACACTTTAATCAACTTGGTTCAGGGTGCATTGCTATGTAATTGGCCCTCAACACTAATATATATATATATATATATATATATGCCTTTCCAAAACATGTATTGAGAACTGGATTTATTTTTAGAAATAACAAACTGTAAAAGGGTTTGTCAGCTACTCTGGGCAAAGTACAAAAAGTCAATTATTTTACAGTTTTAGCATTCTCAATCTCCACATTTTTTTTAAGGTCCCTCCTTGTCGGAGAGGGCAATACTCTGAGACTGCGGTCTTTTAACACATTACGTGCATAACTCCTGAAATAGCATTCATTCTTTAAATTGTCCTTACTGTAAGTGGAGGGAGGTTTCCAAGAGGTGGACGAATATACTCCTCTGTGCACATTAAGCGTAGAATGATTCTCTTCATATCACGAGGCCATTGGTATACGATTGTGTTTCTCAGCCAGATAGGCACATGTTCCTAGAAAATGAAGTCACATTGTTATTTCAGAGGGCTGTTGTACCACTAATAGGAAGAGGTTTGCTAAGTGAAAATTTAATGTCTGTGGGAAAACCCTTTATAAACGCAAGGAATGTTTTTTTCTTCTAATGTCCTTGAACACAGACTTACGAAGTACAAAGTCTTCCGTAGTGGTGAATGTAGAACTCTGAAGTCTCATACCTGTCCTGCACTTCCCATATCTTTCCGTAGTAAGGACTATGTCAACTTCTGTGTTATTATAGGGACACTAACAGGGTAATTCAAAGAGAATTGAAAAGTCACCGCACTTTCGGTGACTTTTCGTTCTCTTCAAATCGGTTCGTTTTGCCGTTCCATTTCGGCGACCCTGCGGTGTATTCAGCAAGCACCACAGGGTCCCCGAATTGCAGGGAAAGTCTGCCGCAAATCCGACGAAAACTAACAGCGAACCCGGCGAATGCACGCCGAAGACCCGCAAAAACATCTGGATTAACCTGCCAAAAATGCCGGAAATACCCAAGCAGGAGCCGATCACACACAGCGAAGCCGCCGGATAAAGCCGACACCGCAGACGAATGCAGTGAATAAATTAGAAAAACAGTTTGCATGAATGTTTGAAAAGTGAAACGCTGTTTGCAAAGAAACTACTGAGCGAAAATGTCTGAAATTTACATATGAGGTCCAGGGAATGATAATAAAAAGGGCTGTTACAGAAAAAATAAGTAAAGTTAAAAAAAAAAGAAAATCGGACTTTTTTAAAAAAAAGAAAATCTCGAAAAATGCTTAAAATATCCTAAAAAATCTATAAATACAGAGACTCTTTACTGCAGAATTTTATAATGAACGGTTTATTAGATATTGAATTAAAATGGGAATATTTTTAACATTGAAGCCTATAGGATTCTCCTGAATAAACCTGCCACATGAAATCACCGAATGGCAGGGCATTTAGGGAACCTTTGACTGCTGGTTTGTGTTCTGAACAGGCACCGTATGTGCAGGCAATTCGCCAGGATTTGGCGAATTGCTTGCTCTCTGGATAGCTGAATGGCCAAGAAAGGTAACCATATGCTGATTTTCAGCGTTCGGTTACCTTTCTCCAACCATTCGGATCTCTTTGAATTACCCTGTAACTCTTTGTCACATTATGTCAATGGGGTGGCAGCACAGGTACAGGGGGGCCTGAGTCCAGTATGCAGGGGTAACTGGTCTGCTGTAGGTGGGTAGGAGGAATGGAGGACAAGCAGACCATGAGGGTTATTGCAGGGTGATGGGAGTAGCTGATGGAGGAACCAGAAGGTAAGGTAGCAGAACTGGGACTGGTATCCGGATAGGGGTTCAGGGTAGACTGGGTTAGCTGAATCTGGAATAACACACAGGATCAGAGCAGGGTGTAGCACTTCTCTTCACCATGGAATGAGCAACAATAATGGAGCAAGGACCAGAGGGGGGGTGTGGAACCTTTATTCAAACACAAGGGTGTGGTGTGTGTGTTTGGTGTTTATATGTTACATGCCCTGAATACTGGTGCTGAGCAGAAGGGCAGCACCTTTCATGCAGCTGCCACTTGCACGTAATGATGCAGGCATGGATCCTGGCAGGCACAGATCCTGACACTCTTGCATAAGCTGTAATTAGGTTACTTGTGCATTACACACAAAACCACTTTATTAGATTTTTTTCTCCCTTGATTCAACATTTACTAAAATCCTACAGGAAGTTTTACTTTGCAGCTGTGGTTTAGCTTCTACAGTATTTAACAGTCAATGGTGTGGAGGAAGGAATGTTTAGATAAGGCTGCAGGGGGCTATTGTGTGGTGTATGCTACCTGAGAGAAGAGTAGCTGAATGGCAGCTGAATGAGAGAAGACAGGGAGTTTAAAAAACTTCTAATCTAACCCCTTTTGATGTGCTTTGCATACATCCCACACAATACAATGCTGTGAGTCGGTTGTGCTGTGACTCGGTTTCCATGACTACAGACCCATAGACTCCATACTTCACGATATGACCAATGCTACCCAGTGAGGAACAAGTGTTGTAAATATACTGTGGGAGGCAGTTTACAACACAAAAGATCACACAATAGATACAATATTTTCTTAACTAAACATACATGAGCAAAACAAAGTAAGTGTAGGATATCAGCATCAACATAAAATAAACAAAATAAGAACATTCCATCTTTTGGTGATAGTGTCCCTTTAAACATGTGACCTTTCTGTCTTGTGTTAAGTTTAGCCACTCTATTACTGTTGTTGCTGAATTTGGAGATCATTTATAATCATGTATGTACCCCCATATCTGCTCTAAAATTCACTGTAAAGCTGCCTTTTAAGGGGTGCAATCCAGTTTAACAATGATAAAGTGTAGTCTTTGTTGGTGTTTGGGATCTTGGAATATCCCAATTTTGTACTAATCTAAAAATAGGAAACCACAAGGGACAATTATCCCTTTATAAAACCAAAACAGCTGGGTGCACCAGGAGTACAAATATTCTAAACTCCCTACTGGGATTATCTCTAACACAAGTAGTTGAGGAGCCGACCCGTAAAGAGGCCATATTGGATTTAATACTCACAAATGGAGGTTTGGTATCGGACGTTGTTGTAGGTGAAAATTTGGGATCTAGTGATCACCAGTCAGTATGGTTTAATATAACAACAGGGATGGAGCCGCACCACACAAGAACGAAAGTTTTAGACTTTAAAAAAACAGATTTTTCTAAAATGAGATTTTGTGTGAAGGAGTCATTATCGGACTGGAGGAGTTTAAAGGGAGTCCAGGAGAAATGGGATTATTTAAAGGAAGCATTATTGAAGGCCACAGGAAATTGCATTCGGCTTGTTAGCAAAAACAAAAAAGGGAAGAAACCACTGTGGTACTCTGCAGAAGTGGCCAAAATAGTGAAGAACAAAAAGACAGCATTCAATAATTATAAAACAACTCAGAGTGAAGAAGATAGGCAAACCTATAAGATTAGGCAGAAAGAGGCAAAGCAATTTATAAGAGCTTCCAAAGCACACGCAGAAGAGAAAATAGCTCAGTCAGTAAAAAAGGGGGACAAAACATTTTTTAGATACATAAACGAGAAAAGAAAAGTAAAACAAGGATTAGTTAGATTAAAAACAAAGGAAGGAAGGTATGTAGAAGAGGATAAAAGTCTCGCTGACTGCCTCAATGAATATTTTTGTTCAGTCTTTGCAGAAGAAAAGGAAGGAAAGGGACCTCAGTTAGGAGAGAACACTAAAGAGACATTTACATATCAGTTTACAGAGGAGGAGGTTCTACAGCAGCTGTCTAAAGTAAAGACAAATAAGTCAATGGGGCCTGATGGGATCCACCCTAAATTATTAAAAGAGCTCAGTGATGTAATAGCAAAACCGTTAACAGATTTATTTAACCAATCCTTGTTAACGGGAGTCGTCCCAGAAGACTGGAAATTAGCAAATGTTGTGCCCATTTACAAGAAGGGTAGTAGGGAGGAATCGGGGAACTATAGGCCAGTTAGTCTTACGTCAGTAGTGGGGAAATTAATGGAAACCATGTTAAAGGAAAGGATTGTTGAACATCTAAAAACACATAGATTACAGGATCAGAAACAACATGGGTTTACCTCAGGGAGATCATGCCAAACTAATCTTATTGATTTTTTGATTGGGTAACAAAAATAATAGACACAGGTGGTGCAGTAGACATTGCTTATTTAGATTTCAGTAAGGCTTTTGATGCTGTTCCGCATAGAAGGCTTATCAATAAATTGCAATCTTTGAGTTTAGATTCCAATATTGTTGACTGGATTAGGCAGTGGCTGAGTGACAGACAACAGAGGGTTGTGGTAAATGGAGTTTATTCGGCACAAGGTCTTGTTACCAGTGGGGTACCTCAGGGGTCAGTACTTGGACCCATTCTCTTTAATATTTTTATTAGTGATATTGCAGAAGGTATTAATGGAAAAGTATGTCTTTTTGCTGATGACACAAAGATTTGCAACAGGGTTGACGTTCCTGGAGGGATCAGCCAAATGACAAATGATTTAGGTAAACTAAAAAAATGGTCGGAGTTGTGGCAATTGAGTTTTAATGTGGATAAGTGCAAGATAATGCACCTGGGACGTAAAAACCCAAGGGCTGAATATAGAATATTTGATACAGTCCTAACCTCAACATCTGAGGAAAGGGATTTAGGGGTCATTATTTCAGAGGATCTAAGGGTAAGTAGTCAATGTAATAGAGCAGCAGGAAATGCTAGCAGAATGCTTGGTTGTGTAGGGAGAGGTATTAGCAGTAGGAAAAGGGAAGTGCTCATGCCACTGTACAGAGCACTGGTGAGACCTCACTTGGAGTACTGTGTGCAGTACTGGAGACCGTATCTCCAGAAGGATATAGACCTCTTAGAGAGAGTTCAGAGAAGGGCTACTAAAATGGTGTACGGCTTGAAGGAGAAAAGTTACCAGGAAAGGCTTAATGATCTTAACATGTACAGCTTGGAAAAAAGACGAGACAGAGGAGATATGATAGAAACATTTAAATACGTAAAGGGAATCCACAAGGTAGAGGAAGGGGTATATTTAAAAGGAAACAAAATAGCAAAACAAGAGGACATAGTCTTAGATTAGAGGGGCAAAGGTTTAAAAGTAACATCAGGAAGCATTATTTTACTGAGAGGGTGGTGGATACATGGAACAGTCTTCCAGTTGAAGTGGTAGAGGCCAAAACAGTAATTGAATTTAAGCAGGCATGGGATAGGCATAAGGCTATCCTAAACAAAAGATAAATCCAGGTAAAGTATCCATGTAATTGGGCAGACTAGATGGGCCGAAAGGTTCTTATCTGCCGACATTTTTCTATGTTTCTATGTTTCTATATTTCCTTTATTTAATTGGCTCCAGTTGCTGTGACTGAGTGGTAGATGGCGGTAGACAGTGCCATGCTACATTCTCTCTGTTTATGTTATGTAATGTCATTATTCGTCAAACATGAACTTGGTAAAAAAACACGGTTCTTCAGAGTGAGGTGAAAACCAGGAGAATGACTGGAGAAGTGAAAATTATAGGTCAAACTAGCCAAACCAGAAAAATTCTCCCATTTATTTCACTTTCCAAATTGGCTATTTGGTCTAGATTGTTTTCTTCTCCTGCTATTCTCCTGGTTTTCACCGCTCTCTGAATAACCCTGAGAGTTGTCTTGGCTCTGCTATTCAGACCTATGTTCTGCATTTAAATACTCATTGGTTATATTTCCTATTAATGCAGGCTGCTGCTTTTTGGGGAACACCTTAGAATAAGTCTGACTTACTCTCAAGGTTTATACCGTTCTAAACTCCTGTCGTAAATGCAATTTCAAAATGGTATATTAAAAAAGTGACCTCGGTGTCTCTGCATTTGTAGCTCACAAAAAAAGAAAAGCATACCAACATATAAATATAGATCCAAAGGCATTTACAGTAAATTCGTGCACAGTTGCTCAGGGATTAATATGTTCCAGTATACAGAGCTGGGCTCTGGAAGTGAATGTCAGGGATGTGAAGATATTGTTCAATGAAAAATAATAATCTTTATTTCCCACAAGACGAATAAAGGAATCCGTCAGGAACTTGAGTGGCGGAATAATAAAACACCAAGAAACACTCACTTGAGCATATTATCAGATTTATGCAACCATCATCGCCAAGGTTAAATAGAATAATCTTTTTTCCCCATTAATACACAAGGATCCCACAGAACCTCTGATAGCTCTTTCTTGGTTTTATATCCTTCTTCCCCTCGACAGCTATGGTTTCCTTTTTCATACATGCATGAAGAATATACCCCAGTGATCTTGATATCTATGTTCAAGCTTGGCAAGTCACTCTCATCAGAATGTGCTTTGGAAATTGTGGAATCTTCTGCTCCAGAAATAGTTACAGGCCCAAACTTATACTGTCCTAATTTTGACATATGGGACTTAGACATGACATCTTGAAGGATGAGAGACTACCAGACATGTTTGTTGATGCCATTATCACCTACAACACATGATGAGTCTGATAGTCATGGTTTTGCCCGAAGGATATCACCGAGACTCTGGATTTCCATGGGCCTTCTTCTATTGCAGCCCTCAAAATTTCCATTCGCCTGCTCGCATTTGGCGAGTGGAAATTATCTGAGGGCGAGTGGGGCAGACTGGGGCTAGGTTCAGTGTGCCGCCGCCTTAATTCACAGCTCCGGTATCGGACTCTTGGAGTCCGAATCCGGAGCTGTCTCTGATCGGCGCTGCCCCCTCCCATGCGGCCCGTGATGTCTGTGTTTGCGGGTCACCTGCCCACCCATGTGATGCATCATACGCTGCGAGTGTACGACGCATCACATAGGAGGGGGTCAGGTGACGCGCGGGAGGGGGCGGCACCACTGCAGCGTGCCATTCCCAGACTCGTGTTATGAGTGTGGGAGGCACGCTGCAGCCAGGGGCGGATCCAGGAGGGAAAATCGCCGCTGGCGTATGTCCCAAGGATGAGAACCACCTGACCGGCTGCGTGGCTGGTCAGGTGGTTCCCGGCGAGCGACCAAGCTGCATATCAGTGGCCACTCGCCTCCTTGGGACAGCTGAAGAATGCCGGCGGGCGGAGGTGAGAGCTGGGGGCTATACACCCATGTGTGAGCTCAAGTGAGCTGGGGGCCATATACCCATGTGTGAGCTGGGGGCCATATACCCATGTGTGAGCTGGGGCAATATTTATATCCATGTGAGCAGGGGCAATATATATATCCATGTGAGCTGGGGGTATATATATCTGCCTGTCACTGCGAATCCAACACCAGCTCTTGGCCAAAACTGGTAGAATGCCCCCCCATACCTGTGTCTGGATCGACCCGTGGTGAGAGAGCAGAAGAGCGCCAGGCAAGAACAAAGGAAGACCAGCCGAGGCCCGATCTGCCGCCTGGGAGTTGCACTAGTGAGTGACTACGGGGCCTGTGCCTATTTAAGGGGACCTGTGCTTATTTAAGGGAACCTGTGCTTATTTAAGGAACCTGTGCCAAACTAAGGGGACCTGTGCTTATGTAAGGGGACCTGTGCCAAACTAAGGGAACCTGTGCCAATGTAAGGGGACCTGTGTCAAACCAAGCGAACCTGTGCCTATTTAAGGGGACCTGCGCCAATGTAATTAACATTAATTGTTAATGTTATTTATTTTTGTAACTTTATTCTGAATAAAACACCGGCTGGGTGGAGTAGAGGTAATGTCACCGCTCTGCATGGAGAGAGCCTGTGGAGTCATGGGTTCAATCCCAGCGAGCAACCTCTCCAGTAAGTGTCCTTGGCAAGACACCTAACGGTACATACTCGCCACCCAGGACATAACGAGAGAAATCTCAATGTATCTTTCCTGGTAAAATCCTTTCATAAAAAAAAAAAAAACTGTCATTTTGTAAGATATTTTAAGAGGGTGTGTTTAGGGGAGGAGTTAAGGGCGGGGTTAAGGGCAGGGGATAGGTGGGGCAACTGGTGGCGAGTAACTCTTAATGTCTGGCTTGTAGCTTGGGACTTGAAATTTTGAGCCCTGTCCTATTGTATGGACAAGTGCATGCTAAGTTGGACAGCAACTCCTCCTGTCCACAGCTGAAGAATATGGCCATTTGCTCTGATTCCATAAATATATGGCATATCTTCCTACTATCCAAACATTTGCTTGTGTGCTAGCACAGGTTCATCCAGAATCTGCTCTTTGTTTTTTAGTCTGACATTCTAGGGGGTTACTAATTCTTAAGAACCTGTATTACATGATTTTTTCACAATTGTTCACCTTCTCTCTTCTTTCTGCTGTTTTTTTTAAATTACTTATTCGATTGTACACCCTCTGTGTTTTATCTCAAGACACAGTAATTTAGAAATCTCCAAATATGTGATCCTTCCAAGCAGCATTTAGGCTCCTCATGAGGAGCTGTAACTTTGCTTTGAGATGTACCTCCAATGAACCAGCCCTAGGATAAAAGACTGGAGTGCCTGGTCCATTCTTTGTACAGATGCTCCTGGAGGTTGACCCTCCTGTACCATGTTATCACTACTCTATTTCAATTCTTTGATGTTCCTATTGGTTCATGTTGGGGGGAGTATATTATATGAATACGGATGTCTGTGGTTAGCTAGTATATGTCTGTGTTTTAATAGAATAAGCCACTACCAAAAAAGATAAATGCTCATAATATTACATTCATGACTGTAGGTATACTGTCATGTAGTTATATCTCCAAGGAAGAAGACCTCTTGATGTGCTCCAGCTATAAAATGGGTGTAAGGTTGTCAGACATGCACCTACAAGCCAATCGTTAAGCTAGCACACTCTTGAAAGAGGCTTCTGAAGCTTAAACGTGGAGTAGAGATCTTCAAAGGTTCCTGGCATGGAGCAGAGGTCCTTCACTGTCAGGATCCCTGGCTGTAGCCATTCTGGAACCCCCCCTGGTGGTACACTTCATATTCTGCTCCTTTCATGCAAACCAGCAAAGTAACAGTTAAAACACCTGACACACACACAGGCACACAGATAAAGGCGTCACGCCCCAGCCAGACCTTTGCTGGATCATTACAGCTCTTGTGCTGAGAGAGTGAGGTGCTACTAACTCACTGCTCTGCTGTACCAATCTGTTCCTGTTTATTATTTATGTTTCCTGCAACTCCACCATCATCCTTCTGAGAATCATCCGGTCAGTTTATTTCCATATCCTCCTCCATACCCCCTTCCCACCTGCTATTCAGTGCAGGACACTGCATCCTGGGCTCATACCCCTGCCATCCAGGTGCCACCCAGGTGCCATCCCCACGATCCTGACATTCACTTGATCCTGCACCATGATCAGTCCTTACTTAAAAAAATTAAATCAGAAGTACATTCAAAATTAGAAAATCAGCATATCGATCCCACTAAAATACACACAAGACAACCTTTAACTAGACTAACATCATTCCATAGCCCTGGAGGGAGGAAGGGAAGAGGCATTGGCCTCTGCTAAATTCAATATCCTAGTCATCATCGCAAATGATGTATGAAAGTAGAGAGTCAACCTTGATTTACATTTCGCTTCAAGCGTGACTAACAAGCAAGCTGGAGAATAGCTCATTATTCTCTGACCCGATACATTTCACTTCCTATACATAGTATAGGAAACATAACTGTAGTGTATCCCGCTGGCCAAGCCGTGTCGGAATAGGTGGTGAAGCATTTATCAGCTCTCTCGTAAATGTTATTGGCTGTAGTGGAATGGGCCTTTAGCGATTAAGAAAAATTGTTGAACTCAGACTTATTATTTGGATTTTTTTAAAAAAAATCAATAAAATCAAACCAACTTTTTCATGTTTTTAAGTTATTTAATTTTTTTTATTCATAGTTTTCACAATATAATGTTATGTTTTCCTAATTGCAACTTACCTCACTGGCACCTGGAAAAAGAATAGGAATAAATCTGTAATTTATACACCCCTGGTTAATGAACTGCGTCTGCATCTGCACAAAAGAATAAAATTAAAATATAATTAGAAGACAATATTTTTAGACACATAGGGCTCTATAACAACAATCTTCACACAAACGTTTGCGCGCGCGCAAAAACACATTAGCGCGAGAGGAAAAACCCTTTGCGCAGAACGTTGTATTGCAATGTCAGTGCAACAAACACGCATATACGTCTACCGCGGGTGAACCTGCGTGAGCTTACTGTACTTCGCGTGTCCTATACTTAACATTGTGAGCGCAAAGGCGTTTGTGCGCTGGTACGCAGATGGTATTACAATATATGCGCAGTTTGTAACGCACAGCCTTTGCGCGCATAATTTTATCTACTCCTGAAAGCTGGTGTTAATGGCAAATTCTATCAACCTGGCCGAAACCAAATACACCAGCCCAAAAAAAAAAAATACAGCAAAGTATAGTTACACATTCTACACATACCCAAACAATAAATTTGAGAAGTTGCGTGTTTTTTTTTTTTTGATACAGCATATATGCGCAGATTGACTTTGACAGGTGCAAAAACGTAACGTGAGACAATTAAGGTTCTTAATTCTGATTGGCTGAATCGCGTGAAAAAAACAGTCCGCATATTGATTTCTGCAAGCAACGTTACTGCACGCGCGTTTTTGCTTCCGTTTTACGCTCTTTATTTTTTGACGGATGAAAATATGCGCAAGGATTGTAATACCAGCGTTGATTTACGCGCGTTAACATTTGACGCTTCGCGCAAAAATTCACGTGTTTACCGTTTGTGGATGTAAATATTATTGTACCATCTCTTTTTAGGCTGTATATGCACTGTGACTATTTTTGCACTATAATAAATATTCCTTTATTAAGCTCTGCTTTTGTCTGATGTTAGAACCATGTTACTTGAAAAGACATTTTTCCTTATAGGCTTGGAAGTTTCTAGTAGCCATGTGCACAGCAATAAAAATTAGTTTTGTTACGTTTCAGATAATTTCGTACTGTTGTTTTTCCGTTTCGTTTCAAATCATTTCGGTCTGTTTTTTTTTTTGTTTCGGATCGTTCGTTTATGTTACTGCGATTAGTATTTCGGACCGATCCGAAAATTCGGACGGATGGTATTTTGGATCACTTCGTATTTCTTTTTTATTAGTTATTTTGTATTTTGGGTGGATTCATCTTTCGTTTTCATTAGTTATTTTGGAATGTGAAACGGATTAAAAATAAATTACACCAAAATTAATTACAATCGACATTACAATAAAAATACCAAAAGAAAAAAACAGCCAGTGATAAAATACAGCCAGTACCAAAATAAATTACAGCCGGTACTACAATAAAAATACCAGCTGTACAAAATAATCCCATAGGTTTCAATGTAAAAGATATTCCCCGTTTTTATTAAATATTTATCCACCATTTAGTCTTTTCACTTGCAGCAAAAAGTATCTTTATTTATTTTTTAGGATTTTTTTAGGCATTTTGAGAATTTTTTTGGTGAAAATTTTTGGATTCCTAATCTATTTTAAAACAAAACTTTTTTTCTTTGCCAAACGCTGTGTGTTTTTATTTTCCCTTCAGTCTGGCTACGTTCAGCGGGGCTATCCATGACGCTGAATAGTTTTCAGCACCATAGACAGCCCTGCTGAACGCAGCCAGACTGTAGGAAAGATCAACTAAGGGTGGCACAATCCTACTTTGGTCCTGGTATTGGTCTCCCACAGGTTAGTAAATAAAGATCCCCAGGACCAACAGTAAAGGGGTCAGACACTTACCCAAAGAGTGCGCATGCTGTATACATGAGCCTAAAGGATCCCAGGCTCCAACATTGGTGAGCATGCATCTTTCTTCTTATTATTATTATTCTTTATTTATAAAGCGCCAGCATATTCCGCAGCGCTGTACAATAGGCACAGTATAGACAGGGTTACAATACATTGAACAACATTTGACAAACAGTACAGGAGGAGATGAGGGCCCTATTCCCGTAGGAACTCACAATCTAGGAGGGTTGGGGTTGGAAACAGGAGTAGAGGACTGTAAGGTGAGAGTGATTGATGGTTGTGTCAGTGAGTTGGGTGGTAGGCTTCCCTAAATAGGAATGTTTTAAGGGAGCGTTTGAAGGAAGAGAAGTTAGGGGAAAGTCTGAAAGTACGAGGGAGAGCGTTCCAGAGAGTGGGGGCTGCGCGTGAGAAATCCTGCAATCTATCATGAGAAGAGGTGATGCGGGGAGAAGCTAGGCGTAGGTCACTGTTTGACCTTAGGGAGCGGGCTGGGGTGTATTTGGTGATTAGTGAGGACAGGTAGTGGGGAGCTGAGTATATACAGATTTACTGAAGACCCGTTACTCTATGGGAGCGCTGTCTTCCCTCTGCTTCTTTCTTTGAGTTACAAAACTAAGCCATTTAATCTCACCTAGTGTGTCACCCCTCTCCTCTTAGATTGTAAACTCTCGAGCAGGGCCCTTTATCCTACTGTTCTGTTGGTGTAATGCATATGTATATTTGGTATTCTGTCTCTCCCATTGTACAGTACTAAGGAACTTGATGCTTTATAAATACTTGTAACTGGATAACTGTAATCTGTGGGAGATGAATGCCAGGACCAAAGAAGGACTGCATAACAAAATTCCCATGTTATAACATTGACATATTTTATCTGCACACAGGGCCGCCATCAGGGCATTACGCCCAATACTGCCGTAAGGGGCCCGGGCCCGGTGGGGGCCCGGGCCGCTGGGGCCTGGGGGAGGATCCCGGGCCCCGACGGCAGCAGCGTCGCCCTTTAACAGCTCCGGTATCGGACTCGATGAGTCCGAATCCGGAGCTGTGTCGCTGCTGCTGCTGCAGGAGCCGGAGGAGACTGAGACACTGTGTCTCCTCCGGCTCCTGGCAGCTTCACTTCCTGGCTGGGCGGGGCCAAGCAGCGTGTGAGGGGCCTCCCAAGCACGTTGCTTTGGCTCCGCCCTCCACTCAGTGAAGCTGTGCGTCTCAGCAAGGAGGGCCCGGGCTGAAGACAAGAAGAAAAGAAGAGAAGAAAATTAAAGAAAAGGTGAAGAAAAGAAGAGCTGAAGACAGAAGAAAAGAAGATAGAAGACAGCGAGTGGTGAGCCAGGGCCAGACCCTAAGACCCAGGCCCAGACCCCTAGGCCCAAACCCAGGGCCCAGGACCCAGACCCCAAGGCCCAAACCCCTAGGCCCAGACCTCTAGGCTCAGACCCAGGGCCCAGACCCCTAGGCCCAAACCCAGGGCCAGGACCCAGACCCCAAGGCCCAGACCCTAGGCCCAGACCTCTAGGCTCAGACCAGGGCCCAGACCCAGGGCCCAGACCCCAAGGCCCAGACCCAGGGCCCAGACCCTATGGCCCAGACCCAGGGCAAAGGCCCAGACCCAGAGCCCAGACCCCTAGGCCCAAACCCATGGCCCAGACCCCAAGGCCCAGGACCCAGACCCTAGGGCCAGACCCTTAGGCCCAGACCCAGGGCCCAGACCCAAGGCCCAGACCCCTATGCCCATACCCAGGGCCCAGACCCCCTAGACCCAAACCCAGGGCCCAGACCCCAAGGCCCAGACCCAGGCCCAGACCCCTAAGCCCAACCCAGGGCCCAGACCCCAAGGCCCAGGACCCAGACCCAAGCCCAGACCCAGGGCCCAGACACTAGGGCCCAGGGCCCAGACCCTGGGCCAGACCCCCTAGGCCCAACCCAGGGCCCAGACCCAGGGCCAGACCCCCTAGGCCCAAACCCAGGACCCAAGGCCCAGACCAGGGCCCAGACCCAAGGCCCAGACCCTGGGCCCAGACCCCCTAGGCCCAAACCCAGGGCCCAGACCCTAAGGCCCAGACCCAAGGCCCAAACCCAGGCTCAGACCCTAGGGCCCAGACCCTAAGACCCAGGGCCCAGACCCCTAGGTCCAAACCCAGGACCCAAGGCCCAGACCCCAAGGCCCAGACCCTGGGCCCAGACCCCCTAGGCCCAAACCCAGGGCCAGACCCCAAGGCCCAGGACCCAGACCCCAAGGCCCAGACCCCTAGGCCCAGACCTCTAGGCTCAGACCAGGGCCCAGACCCAGGACCAAGACCTCTAGGCCCAGACCCAGGGCCCAGACCCCAAGGCCAGACCCAGGGCCCAGACCCCAAGGCCCAGACCCAGGCCCAGACCCCAAGGCCCAGGACCCAGACCCAAGCCCAAACCCAGGGCCAGACCCTAGGGCCCAGGGCCAGACCCCCTAGGCCCAGGGCAAATGCCCAGGGCCCAGACCCCAAGACCCAACCCAGGGCCCAAACCCATGGCCCAGACCCCAAGGCCCAAACCCAGGGCCAGATCCTAAGGCCCAGACCAAGGCCCAAACCCAGGGCCCAGACCCTAAGGCCCAGACCCAAGCCCAAACCCAGGGCTCAGACCCTAGGGCCCAGACACTAAGACTCAGGGCCCAGACCCCAAGGCCAGGACCCAGACCCAAGGCCCAGACCCCAAGGCCCAGACCCTGGGCCCAGACCCCCTAGGCCCAACCCAGGGCCCAGACCCCAAGGACCAGGACCCAGACCCCAAGCCCAGACCCCTAGGCCCAGACCTCTAGGCTCAGACCCAGGGCCCAGACCCAGGACCCAGACCTCTAGGCCCAGACCCCAAGGCCCAGACCCAGGGCCCAGACCCCAAGGCCCAGACCAGGGCCAGACTCCAAGGCCCAGACCCAGGCCCAGACCCTAGGGCCCAGACCCTAAGGCCCAGGGTCCAGACCCCCTAGGCCCAGGCCCAGGCCCAGACCCAGGGCCCAGACCCAGGGCAAATGCCAGGGCCCAGACCCCAAGACCCAAACCCAGGGCCCAGACCCAGGGCCCAGACCCTATGGCCCAGACCCAGGGCAAAGGCCCAGGGCCCAGACCCCAAGACCCAAACCCAGGGCCCAGACCCAGGGCCAGACCCTATGGCCCAGACCAGGGCAAAGGCCCAGGGCCCAGACCCAGGGCCCAAACCATGGCCCAGACCCCAAGGCCCAGGACCCAGACCCTAGGGCCCAGGCCCAGACCCAGGGCCCAGACCCCTAAGCCCAAACCCAGGGCCCAGACCCCAAGGCCCAGGACCAGACCCCAAGGCCCAGACCCAGGCCCAGACCCCTAAGCCAAACCAGGGCCCAGACCCAGGCCCAGGACCCAGACCCAAGGCCCAGACCCAGGGCCCAGACCCCAAGACCCAAGGCCCAGACCCTGGGCCCAGACCCCTAGGCCAAACCCAGGGCCCAGACCCAAGGCCCAAACCCAGGGCCCAGACCCTAAGGCCAGACCCTGGGCCCAGACCTGGGCCCAGACCCCCTAGGCCCAGAACCTAAGGCCCAGACCCTAGGCCCAAACCCAGGCCCAGACCCTAAGGCCAGACCCAGGGCCAGACCCTAAGGCCCAGACCCAGGGCCCAGACCCCCTAGGCCCAAACCCAGGGCCCAGACCCTAGGGTCCAGACCCTAAGACCCAGGGCCCAGACCCCTAGGCCCAAACCAGGGCCCAGACCCTGGGCCAGACCCCCTAGGCCAAACCCAGGGCCCAGACCCCAGACCCAGGGCCCAGACCCTAGGGTCCAGACCCCATACCCAGGGCCAGACCCAGGGCCCAGACCCAAGGCCCAGACCCAGGCCCAGACCCCAGACCCTAGGGCCCAGACCCCAAGGCCAGACCCAGGGCCCAGACCCTCGGACCCAGACCCCAAGGCCCAGGGACCAGACCCAGAGACCAGGGCCCAGGCTAGACCCCAGGACCAGACCTCAGGGTCCAGACCTCAGGGACCAGACCCAAGGCCCAGTCCCAGGGACCAGACCCAGGGCCCAGACCCCAGACCCAAAGGCCTCATACACAGCCCGTTTCTGTGAGATTTATTGCTGTGGATTCTGTGATATGTTCAGACACACCGCTCATTACTGTGAGTTTTATTGCTGTGGATACTGTGATAAGCTAATACACACTGCACATTACTGGGAGTTTTATTGCTGTGGTGCTATGTTATGTCCTTTTTTTTTGAAGGGGAGAAAAGCTGTTAGAGGTTGAGGGGGGGCCCTGGGGGGCCCCATCGTGAGGTTAGTAAGGGGCCCCATCATTTCTGATGGCTGCCCTGTCTGCACATATTGCCCATTATTTTAGGCTTTTTTGGGCTCCATATGATCTATGCGCTGATATATATTTAAAACCAGAGAGTTTATACACTAAGGAATATTTGGCTCATTCACCTTGCGCCATATGGAGATTTGTTTTTTGTTTATAGTCTATTGAAACAATTTTGGGAGCTTTTCTTTGTGTTTTTCCAGTGAGGCAGCAAGAATCATAAATGTATTTGCACACAGTGTATATTCACCACCTGCTTTATTTTTCTTGTTATATCCACATCGGGGCACGTCTTTTTCTGTCTAGAGCGCCTGCACCTGCTATTTGTTTTCTGTAGAAAGTGATTCTTAACCATTTCATCAACAAGCCAAGTGGTTGAAATGGAGTGGTTGAGGTACGTGACACAGAGACCATCTGTCCAGAAGCTCTTAAAGTGCCCAAGACAGCACCACGCCTAAATACACCCCTTTCCAGTACTAGAACTTTGTGGCAGGCATGGGGTTTTGTTCAATGCTCTGAACTAAAAGCTATGTTCAAATAGCGAACTGTAAGATGTTACAGGGAAACAAACATACAGTGTGTGCAAGAAAATTAAGAGACGTGTAAAAACACTGCAATCACAAAAATTATGAGTATTTCAGGTTCGTCTGCAAGCTTAGTCTCTCCCAAGTCTATTGTGAGTCTTAAAGGATCCCATTTGAGTAGGGAAATTCTTGTCAAGAGAAACCGAAAATTTCTTTAGAATACTGCTGTCAACTCTAGAGATGTGCGTTTTGTTTAGTTACGAATCAAAATTCAGGCAAAATTTTCCCAATTCGTATTTCAGAAGTGCTTCCGAAATACGAATCGGTTCTTTCCGAAACAAAACTAAAGCAGAACAAAAATGAATCGAGCCCCACGGAGATGCTATCCTTGGTGCTGAATAGGTTTCTTTTTTTTTCTTACCCCTAATCTAAGTAAATAATTCATCTGTTTAACATTCCGGAATAAATAATAAAAAAATAACTAATAAAAACGAAAACCAAAATAACTAATAGAAACGAAAAATGAATTGATCCGAAAAAATTAATTACCAATAAAAATGAAATAACGAATCAATCCAAAATACGAATCAATCCGAAATAACGAATCAATCCGAAATACGAATCACGGCAACATAACGAATGCACCGAAATTAATTGAAAAACGTAACGAAGCGATTCAAAACTAAACAAATTTTTTCATTGTTCACATGTCTAATCAACTCTTAAAAAAATTAATTAAGACTTTAGAGATCTGTTTTGCAGCTCAGGAAAGGTGAACATGTTGCTGTATCAAACAGCGATCCTAAACAGCAATCCATTTTTGATGAAAAAATAAATATAACATAAATATAGGTCCTGCATTATGGTACGGTAATGCCATGCCATCTTGGTACTCTGAAGACATACAGGTTTATTCAGAGAGAGGTGAAAACCAGGAGAATTGCCAGGAGCATGAACACTCGACACTAAATAGCCGATTTGGAAAGTGAGATAAAAGGGAGAATTTTTCTGGTTTGGCTATTTTGTCCTAGAATTTTCACTTCTCCAGTCATTCTCCTGGTTTTCACCTTTCTCTGAATAACCCTGATAGTGATCCTGACCTAATATCTGTTTTGTACACCTATTTATGAACATGACAAAGAGTTTTTTCTGAACCAACTTTCTTTCCCCACATGTCAAATCGTTACATGCAGTGTTGTTACATTTTAATATTTTTTAATCACATGAATATGGTCTCAGGAGCTCCGTGAATGTGCACAGTTACTACTCACCATTCGGTGGATGTATTTGGTGTGTAATCCATGAATACTGCTCTCTCCTTCACTGTCAACATCCATTTTGTACTGAGGGCTAATGGCAATTATAATCTTGACATGCATCTGTTTAAAAGAATATTGAAACAATTGCAGCAAATTGGTGAATACCAACATAAAAACAGTTACAGTTACAAGCATTTATAAAGCGCCAACAGGTTCCGTTGCGCTGAACAATGGGAGAGACAGAATAACAAGTAAACATACACATTACACACACAAACAGTAGGAGAGAAGACCCTGTTTGAGAGCTCACAATCTAAGAGGAGAGGGGTGACATGCTAGGTGAGGGTGAAAAGAGTACAAGTAGTAACGGGGTGCATATGGGCTGAGTGGGAAGAAGGAGCAAGAGGTGAATAATGGGGGATTAGAGAGTGAGCCAATAGGTGTCTCTAAAGTAATGGGTATTCAGAAATGTCTTGAAGGACTGGAGAGACGGGGAGAGTCTGATGTTGTGGGTGAGGAAGTTTCCTAGAATGGGGGCAGCTCGGGAGAAGTCCTGAAGGTGGCAGTTGGGGGTTCAGGTATGAGGAGCAGATAACATCAGGTCATTGGCAGAGCGGAGTGGTCGGGACGGGATGTACCTGCTAATAAGGGAGGAGATGTAGGCAGGGGCGCAGTTATGGAGAGCTTTGTATGTGAGGACCAGTATTTTGAATTGGATTCTAAAGGAAACAGGCAGCCAGTGTAGAGATTGACAAAGGGGTGCGGGAGATGAGGTGCGGGATGTGAGGTGTATGAGTCGGGCACAGGCATTCATAACAAACTGCAGAGGGAGAATTTGGGATCTCTTAAGGCCAGAGAGAGGTAGGTTATTATTATTATTATTATTCTTTATTTATAAAGCGCCAGCATATTCCACAGCGCTGTACAATAAGCACAGTATAGACAGGGTTACAATACATTGGACAACATTTGACAAACAGTACAGGAGGAGATGAGGGCCCTATTCCCGTAGGAACTCACAATCTGGGAGGGTTGGGGTTGGAAACAGGAGGAGAGGACTGTAAGGTGAGAGTGATTGATGGTTGTGTCAGTGAGTTGGGTGGTAGGCTTCCCTAAATAGGAATGTTTTAAGGGAGCGTTTGAAGGAAGAGGAGTTAGGGGAAAGTCTGACAGTACGAGGGAGAGCGTTCCAGAGAGTGGGGGCTGCGTGTGACAAATCCTGCAGTCTATCATGGGAAGAGGTGATACGGGGAGAAGCTAGGCGCAGGTCACTGTTTGACCTTAGGGAGCGGGCTGGGGTGTATTTGGTGATTAGTGAGGACAGGTAGTGGGGAGCTGAGTTAGTGAGGGTTTTGTAGGTAAGGATAAGGATTTTGAACTTAATTCTGCAATAGGTTACAATAGTCAAGGCGGGAGATAATGAGAGTTTGGATGAGCATTTTAGCAGAGTCATGATTAAGAAAGGGGTGGGCACGGGCAATGTTCTTTATGTGGAATTAGCATGATTTGGTTAGCGACTGAATGTGAGGAATGAAGGAGAGATCAGAGTCTAAGATGACACAGAGGCAACGAGCCTGAGAGGTAGGAGTAATAGCGGCATCATTGACCTGAAGGGAAATAGGCACAGGAATGTTGGCTGTAGAAGGAGGGAAGACGAGAAGCTCAGTTTAAGAGGTTAAGCTTTAGGAAATGGGAAGTCATCCAGTCGGAGACAGCCAACAGGCAGGCAGTAACACGGTCCAACACAGGAGGAGAGAAATCTTGAGAGGAAAGATAGATTTTGGTGTCATCAGCATAGAGATGATATTGGAAACCAAAGGAAGAGATGAGGTTGCCAAGGGAGGCGGTATAGATTGAGAAGAGTAGGGGACACAGACCAGAGCCTTGAGGTTCCCCCAACTGAGAGAGGAACTGGGAGTGAAAAGGCACCAGCGAAGGAGACACTGACGTAGCGAAGTGAGAGATACAGTAGGAAGAGAACCAGGAGAGAGAGGTGTCACTGAGGCCAAGTTGATGCAGTGTGAGGAGCAGACAATAACTTACATTAGAAAGGTATCCATCCATCCAACTAATGGTGTTCATTCCTCGTAGTGATGCTTCAAATAAGTCAAACTAACATGAAGACACAATATAAATGTTTGAGCATAACAATCGAGAACTACAATGCTTTCACAAGAAGAGAAAAATAGTTTATCCATTACTTGGTGTAGTATGCTGTTAACTAATATGGAAGAGTTATACTCGACAACTCCTGAAAGGGAAATGCCCACCAACTGTAAGACCTCCACAACCCTAAACAGTCTGTACTCTTAACCTAACTTATGATCCCACTAAAAAAAAATACTGTTATGTCACTTATCCTTAGAGCAACAATGAGCATTGACTACCTTCATCTACTGATACCCTAATGTATTACATTTTTTTTACAGGCAAAACCTAGGGTTAAAACAGGAGTGGGGAATTGCAGAGATTTAACATTAACCCATCCTGAACCCTTCCTCATCCCCTCCTGTTTTAATCCCTTAGTCATATTTAAAACTTTGTTTGCATCCAGCACAGTGCTGGCTTTCCAATCCTCCGAGCATGACATGTTGCCGACTTACAGGTAACCGGACCATGTCACTTGGCCGAGGGAATCCTGGAGCATCCAGCCAATCCAGTGGCTGGGTGGAAGAGAGATGAACTTGATTCCTGAAGCTCAGGACAATTATTTCTGATCTGTTCTTCTGGGAGGAGCTAAGCCCCTGTTCTTTAGCAGTACTGTACAATGGACATGGGGTCTTCCATTTAGACAATAAAAATGGGAATCACCTGTAGAAGTTTCTTTACAGTTAGAAACATGCATATGCGGAATTTTCATTCTCTAGATCAGTGATTCCCAACCCTCTCCACAAGTAGTAAAACAGGTACAGACCCTATAATTTGATGTATTTTATGGTGTGCTTTCGAAGAGCACACAGGGGATCCAATAAGGTGTTGTATACCTATACACATATAAATAAGCACTGAGTTGTAGTGCTTTCTACACCTTTTTGCGGTTCGGGTTTTTTGTTTTTATCATCCTGTCCACAAGTACCCTTAACAGGCCAATTTTAAAGGATTAGCTTGGGGAAATGCAGTCTGAATCCTGCAATCACTGAGCAGCAAATGATACCACCTGTGCTGTGCTTGAAATTTCTGAGCTAATAACTGTGGCCCATTATCAGATACTAGTATTTTAGGCAATCCGATTATTCAGAACACTACACTGTGCTTCAGATATCTGGCACACCTGTCCTGTAGGGGTATGTTAGGAGCTGGGTTGGGAACCACTCGCCTATTTAAATAGAATATCTTTCAAAGAAGAAACAATAGTCCAATAAACAAAAAAAATTGCTAGAAGATTTATTCTGTTTGTGCAAAAACATAATACCCAGGAATACAATAATTAACAGCTTGTTCATTACAGAACAACTATGTAAATGGAGTTTTTCAGAAATACTCTTAGAGCCATTTGTTATGAAATATCATTACAGAGACTCTACTCACTGCAGTAAGGAATCCATTGGCCAAAAGAAACCCAGCAAGGCAAAAGACCTGCTCAGCATTATCCAAAGAGTAGGTTATGAAGACCTTCCCTATAAAATAAAACCAAGACATTCAAAGTGCATAGTGGACACAAACCAACTTAAATGGCTACTACCACCAAAAAATAAAATGTTCTTATTTTGTTTATTTTATGTTGCTGATATTTTACATGTACTTTGTTTTACTCTCATATATTTAGTTAAGAAAATATTTTACTCAATATGTGTCATTGGTAGGGATGAGCTGTTTGGTTCGATCAGTTCGGAGTTCGATTCGAACTTTGGGCGTTCGCAAGTTCGCGAACCTGGAACTTTTTGGCGTGTTCGGTTCGAGTTCGCAAAGAAATTTTTTTTTGGGAAAAAAAGTACAAAACATGCTTAAATACTAAAATCTAGAAATAAAGAGACTCTTTACTGCAGAATATTATAAGCAACGGTTTATTAGATATTGAATTAAAAACTAATGTGTACGTGCAAAGATTCTCACCTCTAAATGACCTGTGTTCTCAAACGGTAAACAACAGGTGTTTTTAGTCTGGTCTAATGAATTTGATACATTGTATGTATGTAGACTATACTGAGGGTGTGGTGTCTGCTTCTGAGAAGTGTTAATTTCTCTACTAAATCTTCCTCTTATATGCTGCATTTCACTGCTGTGTGCTCAGCTCATTTTTACCGCTTTCGCTCATCATGTTTAAACGCGATTTAAAGCCACATTTAATTAAATAACCCAGACATATTCGATATCGTTCTTTCCAGCAGACTCAGCAGATTCATAATATATCATTTTTATATGTATACGTCATGTCCTGGCTGTATATTATGACAAAAAATGCAATAAAAATCTAATTTTTAATCATCTGCAGCGTGTTTAGTGTTTTTTTTCACATTTTATCACATGAGCGTTTGCGGTTATGTTTTCTATGGGGTGCGCTTGTACAAAAATTAGAACTGGGGACTTGTTACATTTTGTGGGGAGATTTACGTGATTTATAGCAAACGCACCCCATAGAAAAAAATCATTAGTGCAGCACCATCGTTCACATTATAATTGAAATGTGAACAATATTGCTGCATTAATAAAAATAACACACAAAAAAAATACAGGTTTTTATTTTTTTACTTTATACCTGGTCATGTTGGGTATCATTTGAAAGGCCATGCTCAGGCCTTTCGATTGACACCCTCCATGACCCCCTAGCTGCCTGGAGATATCGGGTTCAAATGATCCCCCTATCTCCACCAGGGGATTCCGGGCAGCTAGGGGTTCCCCAGCTATCTGACGTCATCACGCTATGCGTGAGGACGTCAGGCAGTGAGGGGGGACCCAGGGGTGGAGCCGCCATCCAGGATGGTGGCCCCCACCGGAGCTAGGCCGCACTTCGGCACCGCAAGGCATCTCTATACACAGCCCCATCAGCATCTCTATACACAACCTCACAGCATCTCTATACACAACCTCACAGCATCTCTATACACAAACAGCAGCTCTATACACAACCCCATCAGCATCTCTATACACAGCATCTCTATACACAGCCACACAGCATCTCTATACACAACCCCATCAGCATCTCTATACACAACCCCATCAGCATCTCTATACGCAACCTCACAGCATCTCTATACGCAGCCTCACAGCATCTCTATACGCAACCTCACAGCATCTCTGTGAACCCTCAAATGAACCCCCTATCTCCACCAGGGGATTCCGGGCAGCTAGGGGTTCCCCAGCTATCAGACGTCCTCACGCTATGCGTGAGGACGTCAGGCAGTGAGGGGAGACCTGGGGGTGGAGCCACCATCCAGGATGGCGGCCCCCACCGGAGCTAGGAGCACTTCGGCACCGCAAGGCATCTCTATACACAGCCCCATCAGGCAGCATCTCTATACACAAACAGCATCTCTATACACAACCCCATCAGCATCTCTATACACAGCATCTCTATACACAGCCACACAGCATCTCTATACACAACCCCATCAGCATCTCTATACGCAACCTTACAGCATCTCTATACACAACCTCACAGCATCTCTATACGCAACCTCACAGCATCTCTATACGCAACCTCACAGCATCTCTGTGAACCCTCAAATGAACCCCCTATCTCCACCAGGGGATTCCGGGCAGCTAAGGGTTCCCCCGGCTATCTGACGTCATCACGCTATGCGTGAGGACCTCAGGCAGTGAGGGGGGACCCGGGGGTGGAGCCGCCATCCAAGATGGCGGCCCCCACCGGAGCTAGGCCGCATTTCGGCACTTCGGTGCCTAAGGAGTTAAAGCCAGGCACTGCTTAAAAGAGGAGACTCTCTCCTTTTAAGCGGTTCCTGGCTTTTTTTTGTGGGACCTCCCGATCGGGAGGGAGAGGGATCCGAACGGATCCCCCCTCCCTTCCAGGCGATCTCCCGGCATTGCCGGGGGGTCGCCTGGAAATGACGTCATCGCGCATGGCGCGATAATATCATTTACGTCGGGAGGAGCTTGACTTCAGTGTCTGAGGACGCTGAAGTCAGAACGCCGCCGGACCCCGGACAGAGAGGTGAATATCTCTGCCGGGGGTCCCACAAAGCTGATGACGTGTGGGACACGTCCTCCTCAGCATACAGTGGGAGTAACTGAGCCCACACGTCGTCAGCAGTGAAGGGGTTAAAAACGTCTTTTATTTAAAACTTTTTGTCCTTGTTTCCTGTCCCCCAGGGCACTACCCAGACCCCCATACACCTTTTATGGCAAATATCTAGCATATATGCCCTCTTGGAGGGCACTCTAAAAATCGAACGTTTGAGTCCCATTGACTTGTATTGAGTTCGAGTTCGAATTCGAACTTCTGAAAAGTTTGAGTTTAAATGCGAACCGAACTCGGTGTTCGGCTCATCCCTAGTCATTGGGTGCATCCTTTTTGCGTCTTTTTCTGTTGTAAACTGCCCCCACCCACTGTATCTTTACATCACTTGCTACTCACTATGTGGCTTTGGCCATAGAATGAAGTGAATGGGTTGATGGGGTTGCTGTACATGCTGTGGGTTATTTTTTGTATTTTAGACCTGGCTGTTATTGATCCAGCCTTTTGACCCCGTTTTTGAAATAGAGTGGTAGGGATGGACTGTGCCTATGGGGCGTCTTACATCTGGCCACTACAGTGCTATGAGCCTGGTCGTGTTTTTTGACCCTTTTTTTCTCTGTGGCTCTCATGTCAGCCTATCGCAGGTGCCTCTGATCCTGCGCGAGAGTCCGGATGTTTCACGCATGCGCACTTCTTTTTTTTTTTGCATTCAAGGTTTTATTTTCAAAAAGGACACAAGTAGTATACAAAACATAACATAAGCTGATGAGCTTGAGAAATAGCATAAGCAATAAAAAACAAGGTATAATCGTCATATCTTAAGCAATCACTTTACGTAACCGTACATTAATAGGTATGTCTCCCAGTGCCATGTAGAGTGCTTGTACTCGAATGAGAAATTAACTCCCATGTGATTAGCGACAATGTCCCACCCCGCCCGTGAGGGGGGGGAGGGAGAGCCGTGACAAATACGTCCTCTGCACCCCACAGTATTGGAGCATCACTCCCAGACCTATGAGGACCAGAAAGCGTGTGGGTAGAGGCGAGGTTAACTCAATATTAGGGGAGCATGCAATGCGGACGACCAACAAAGACGGACTCCAATTGGCAGGGAACAGGAACAAACATATAGAAAACAAAACAAAACAGGACAAGACAGGACACCAAAAAAAAAAAAAAAAAAAAAAAAAAAAAAAAAAAAAAAAGGTAAGAGGGGAAAGGCCCAATAGGGATAGAAGTAAATGTAGTGGCATTGAGTAAAGTAGCCTGAGATACATGGAGGCGGCGAAACGAAGCGAAAATCAGGAAGAAGAAAGAAGACAAGCAGAGAGAGAGGAGAGAGGAGCCAGAAGAGAAGTGGGTAAAGGACATCTTCCTAGAGCCCAGACCACCGTCAGGGACAGGCCATGATATGTCTCGCTCCTATAGGGGATGTCAACGCATGCGCACTTCTGCCCGATTATTGCCATCTTAGATTCAGCACAATTGTGGACGACGGAGCTCGGTAAAACTGTGTTTACATTTGTTTGATGATAGGACTGATTGTTTGGAATTGTTTTAATCTGCTGTGGGGAGGTCTGGCTGTCTTACCTGGTATTGTACACTGTATATATATATATTATATATATGGGTTTATGTCTGGTTTGGGTTAGGGCACTACACACTGAAGAAGGGGTTGCGACACCGAAACGTCTGTGTACTTTCTGGTCCTCATTGGAATAAATTTGGGTGGCATGAGTGCACCTTTCTAAAGCAGCGCTGGTATTGTATCTATTTTCTGCTTCATGTTAGCTACGATACCGGCTGACCTGTGCCCAAATACAAAGTCTTTATGCAATGCTGTGCTCACATCTAGATTCACATACTGGCTCTTCGTTATCTGTGACAAGTGTAGCGCTGCTTAAAGATTGTGTTTGCTGCATTTAATTATTATGGCCACCAGAGGGAGACAGACATAATGGACTATGCTGGACATAAACTGAACTACAATTTCCATCATGCTTTGCGTGAGTACAGGAAGTGGGTGGTGTAGGAAGGGGAAAGACATAAGCAGCCTCGTGGAGAGGGGAGAGGCAGAGTGAGCTGAGCGGTGAAAGGTGGAGGACGCACGTGAAACTATCAAGGATCGTGACCAGGCTAGAGTACAGGCGCTGCCTCACTGGTGCTGGAGATCGGTACGGTGACCCTGCAGAGACCTACCTACGCAGCGCTGAGAGGTCTGGATGGAAATCTGGTTCCGGCTGGACCCCGAGTAAGGAGACCGCGCTGATCTATTGGGAGTGCAGGCGGTGGATCATTGTTCCTGTTGCAGAGATTCGACAAGCAGGGAGCGGATCCAGCAGCACAGAGTCCCAGTGCACGGCGGGAGAAGATCCTTGATAGGGTGCTGGACAGTTTGTCTATCGGATGGGTGAGAGGCCTCCCAGGCCACAGTTCCAAAAATAAGAAATGCACGCTGCAGTATTGTTTAAATCCACAGGGCCCCAACGTGACTAGTCGAAGATTGTTTGTTTCATTCACTGGCCAGTTGAATACAGTACCCGGGTACCCGAGACAATACACATACACCTTTTTGAGCTATTATTCACGGGACTTACACTCCAGAACTGAGGGGGTTAATCTTTTTCTTTTGCCGCCGCGTGTTTTTTCCGCATTACGAAATCCTGTCGTTTAAATACCGTATCTACGTTATATATGCTGCTTTATTGGGATCAGTAAAGAATATAATCTATAAAAATTCCACAACAGTGCTGGTGTATAGTTATTCCCTAGTGCGGTGAGACTAACCCGAGGTTAATTCAGCTGCTCCTCCGGGAGTGAGCGCTACACAGGGATGACCAAATTGCTGTGTTGTCTGCGCTTCCTAGCCACTGGGATATTTCAGCACCCCCTGGCAGAGTTAGGTAGTGTTAGCAAGAGCACTTTCTCCAACACCCTGAACTGCGACCTTAGTGCAACCTTAGCGTAAACCTAGCTGGTGACAGTGATGGGTGACGTCTGACCATGTGCTTTTTTCAGGATGTGACATAATAAATCAACTACTCCCCTCCCAGGAAGGTCACTTTTCTTTCAATAGCTACTGGGACCCACTCTGCTGGGTGGAAACAAGATTGCAATTAAACCTTCTATTTTTATTCTATAATCTTTAACAGTTATTAACTGTTAAATATTCATAACTCCGGCAGATCTGTGTTCCCCTAATAGATCTCATGCTCTTATAAGGTCAATCTCCACCCTTAATGTTTCTCTGCACAATCTCATTCAGGATATGACTTCTGCCATAGTACCCAAGGTTATATTAGCTCAGAGCAGTGCCCCTCCCAACGGCGCCCTAGACAACTGCCTAGTTGGCGTACTGGATGCACCGGCTCATACATTTATTAGTTTTTTAAAGGTTGCTTGGTGCTCCAGCCGTTATAAAAAAACGTTCCTTTACTTACGATATTCTATGTCTAGGTCACTTATCCGTAGATTTTGTCTGGGTTGTGCTACTGGATTCAAATTCTGATCACCCTGCTGTAATCTCTGCTGTTCAGCGATTCCATTGTTCTGAGGAATCTGTGCACCTGAATATACATGGCTGTCTGGTCTTTGTTCTCTGAAGAGCAGAAAAAGATGTATTAATATTTAGAGTAATAAACTTCAAAGCAAATTATAGAGAAATAATAAATCAACTTTATTCAGGAGGATAAGGAACACACAAAAAGCAAAAAAAAAAAACACGAATGAAACAAAAAAGATATAGAAACAACATTTTATCCATGTATTTAAATATTAAATTTTTTTTAAGAATTTTTGGCAATGCCAAAGAATGTTCAAACTATCGCACCATTGCACTCATTTCACATGCTAGTAAAGTTATGCTTAAAATCCTACTACAAGCTAGGCTCCAGCAGTATGTGGATCGAGAACTACCAGAAGTACAGACAGGATTTCGAAGAGGCAGACGAATTAGAGATCAAATTGCCAACATCCGCTGGATCATGGAAAAAGCAAGAGAGTTCCAGAAAAACATCTATTTCTGCTTTATTGACTATGCCAAAGCCTTTGACTGTGTGGATCACAATAAACTGTGGAAAATTCTTAAAGAGATGGGAATACCAGACCACCTTATCTGTCTCTTGAGAAACCTGTATGCGGGTCAAGAAGCAAAACTGAGAACTGGACACGGAACCATTGAATGGTTCAAAATTGTGATAGGAGTCCGGCAAGGCTGTATACTGTCACCCTGCCTATTTAACTGCAGAGCACATCTTGAGAAAGGCGAGGCTAGATGAATCAAAAGTTGGAATTAAGATTGCTGGGAGGAATATCAACCACCTCAGATACGCAGATAATACCACTCTAATGGCAGAAAGTGAGGAAGAATTAAAGAGCCTCTTGACGCGGGTGAAGATGGAGAGTGCAAAAGTTGGCTTGAAACTCAACATTAAGAAAACTAAGATCATGGCATTCGACCCTCTCAATTACTGGCAAATAGATGGGGAAGAAATGGAGGTAGTGACAGATTTTATTTTCATGGTCTCCAAAATCACCGCAGATGGGGACTGCAGCCAAGAAATTAAAATAATCTTGCTCCTGGGGAGGAAAGCTATGGCAAATCTAGACAGCATACTAAAAAGCAGAGACATCACCCTGCCAACAAAAGTGCGTGTAGTCAAGGCTATGGTTTTCCCAGTTCCAATGTAAGGGTATGAAAGTTGGATCATAAGAAAGGCCGAGCGCCAAAGAATTGAGGCCTTTGAACTGTGGTGCTGGAGAAGACTCCTGTGAGTCCCTTGGACTGCAAGGCGATCAAACCGATCAGTCCTAGTGGAGATTAATCCCAAATGCTCTTTAGAAGGCCAGATCCTGAAGATGAAACTCATATATTTTGGTCACCTAATGAGAAGGAAGGACTCACTGGAGAAGAGTCTAATGTTTGGAAAGATTGAGGGCAAAAGAAGAAGGGGACGACAGAGAATGAGGTGGCTGGATGGAGTCAATGAAGCAGTAGGCTTGAGCTTAAATGGACTCCTGTAGATGGTAGAGGACAGGAAGACATTCCCCATGGAGGAACATTGTCCATGGGGTTGCGATGGGTCTGACATGACTTCTCAACTAACAAAAACAACAATATTTTTTTGTTATTTGTTTGTTACTTATTCCACTAATAAAGTTGACATGCTGGTCCTGTGCAGCATGTCATATGCTGGTATTGCACACCATGTCCCTCAATGGTGTTGCACCATACTGAGCAGCGCCAGAGGCAAACAGCACCCATCAGAAGGGGCAGGGAGTTCTGTAAAAATGATGCACATAAGACTCCGAAAACTAGGTTTCTGAATCTTCTGGTTCCGCTGAAACACAGAAGATATTTATATCCACACAGAACAGCCGACACATAAGCTGTGGAGTTGTTGCTGATTCAAAATCCAAATACTTTATTTTTTACAAATACACACAGGTAAAACAGTTGAGACACAACCCCCTCCCTAATAGAATACATTACAGATAAGATCAAGAGTCTCCAGTCAGAGAACAATAGAAAGAGCCATCCAACACAATGGAGTGTTTACACATGCATTCTCATCTTAAAGGAATCTTCTTACAGCAGGGAGTATACAATATACAGAGAGGAGGTAGCCACAGAGTAGTGATGAGCTGAACACCCCTGCGTTCGGTTCACATTCAAACTCGAACAATTTCAAAAGTTCGAGTTCGAACTCGAACACAAAACTAACTCAATGCAAGTCAATGGGACTCCAAAGTTCGATTTTTAGAGTGCCCTCCAAGAGGGCATATATGCAAGATATTTGCCATAAAAGGTGTATGGGGGTCTGGGTAGTGCCCAGGGGGACAGGAAACAAGGACAAAAAGTTAAAAAAAAAGTTTTTAAAGGAACAGTGCGTTTTCCATGAAATAAAGGTTAAGAATAAAAACAAAAAATTCCTTCAAATATCGTGCCTAGGAGGTCCCCATAACCTGCCTGTGAAGTGGCGGATTTGTAGGATGTATAGAAACATTAAAAACAGAAAAATGACATTTCAAATGACGGTAAATGGTTTTCCTATAATCTATTCATAAACAACTGCTTGGGGCGGCAGCCTGTATGAAAAGAGGAGACATTTTAGGACACGTAGAACAAGTTTAGTGATTTTTTGGCTAAATTATGGTGAACTTATGCAGGCTTTGGATGAAAGTAACAATAGGTGCTTTAAAATTGGGCCTTTAGTGTCGGCAACAGTGCCGTCACACTGTAACCCCTCTGTGGTATTTTGGAAGAGTGCAGGGTTGGACCCTGCGGTCCAATATTAAAATGATATGAATCTGGTGTCGGCGTCAGTGGCAGTGCACCCAAATATTAGGCCTTTGGTGCCAGCTAGTGCCTTCACAACGTAACCCCTCTGAGGTATTGTGGAGAGTGCAGGGGTGGAGGTTTTGGTAATGCAGAAGAGATCCCCGATCTATTCAGTTACGTCAGCATCAGGGGATTGATAGCTGCTGATCCAGGACTGATTCATTTTTATAAATGTCAGCCAATCTACAGAGTCGGTGGACAGACGCACTCTTTTGTCTATGACAAAACCTCCAGCGGCACTGAACGTCCTTTCAGAAAGCATGCTGGATGAAGGGCAACCTAGTAGCTGCATAGCATATTGGCTAAGTTCTGGCCAGTGATCCAATCTCAACACCCAGTAAGCCAGTGGATCATCTGCTGTAAAGGTATCCAGGTCTGCCCCTGCCCCTAGGTAGTCCTGCACCATATGGTGAAGACGCTGGCAATGGGTGCCTACAATTGACGTCCCTGGGAGTCGTGGACTAAAAAAAAATTAAAAAGGCATCCGTCAAGCGGCTCCGGCCTTCACTGCTCTTCCGGTGATCATCCGCAGCCTCAGAAGCACCGAAGCACCTGTGTCATCACTTGGTAACCTACCAGTGCCTGGAAAGGTGTTACACAAGTGTCGCTTTAGAGCGTCCTCAAATTGTTTCATCCTGTGCTCCCTCTGTGCGGGCAGGATGAGCTCTGCAACTTTACCCTTGTATCGTGGATCAAGAAGGGTTGCCAACCAGTAATGATCCCTCTCCTTGATAGCACGAATTCTTGGGGTCCTTTACCAGGCTTTGCAGGATAAGGGAGCCCATGCAGCGTAGGTTGGAGGTGGCATTAGCTGCCGCAGTGTTCCTGGTAGCTGAGGATGACCGTATCGTGCACTACCTCCTCCAAGCCACGTACTAGTCCTTGGGTTTCTGGGGACACAAAACCCTCCCTTGAGGAATCCCCAGATATCTGCTAGAAGTATGTGGGACCCCCTGATAGCTGGCAGTGAGGAGACACAGATTACAATTCCCAGGAACCTCCTATAAATCAGTGAGACCCCCTGATGGGTGGCAGTGACAAGACACAGATTACAATTCCCAGGAACCTCCTATAAATCAGTGAGACCCCCTGATGGGTGGCAGTGACAAGACACATATTACAATTCCCAGATGTCTTGTAGAAGTGAGACCCCCCAATAGCTGCTGGCATGAGAACACACAGATTACAACAATTCCCAGATATCTTGTAGAAGTGAGACCCCCCAATAGCTGCTGGCAGTGAGAACACACAGATTACAACAATTCCCAGATATATTGTAGAAGTGAGACCCCCCAATAGCTGCTGGCACTGAGAAGACACACTAACAGAACAATCTCCTCTCAAAAAACACGTGCTGGGGCTGTGTGAAGCCTTATATAGTGTGCTGCGGGACTTAGCTCTGTGAGCCCATGATTGGGCAAAATTTGCCCAATCAGGACTCTGAGCCGTGATTGGCATAGTCTTGCACCTGACCTGTGGTCAGGTGCAAGGCTGTAGCCAATTACAAGCTTCAGGCCAGTGGAAAAGTGCATTGTGGTCAGTGGGGGCGGGGGGTGCGGCCCGCACCAGGTGACACCCGCCCTTAGGGTGACACCGTCACCCTAAGGGCTGGTGTTTCACCTTCTGCCGCCTGTTCGCTCCCTGCGAGCGTCCAAAGCATTCAGCTTCGGCGCTCGCCTGGAGGAAACACGTCACCAGCCAATCGCGGCTGGTCACGTGGCTCCCCCAGATGAGCGCCCAAGCTGCGCGCCGCTGGATGCTCAGAAGGAGCGAACACGCGGCGGAGGTGAGCTGGGCCATATCCAGGAGGTGAGCTGGGCCATATCCAGGAGGTGAGCTGGGCCATATCCAGGAGGTGAGCTGGGCCAAATCCATGGGGGCCTGGGGCATATCCCTGAGGAGCTGGGGAAAATCCATGAGCCGCTGGGGCAAATCCATGAGGAGCTGGGGCAAATCCATGAGGTGAGCTGGGGCAAATCCATGAGGTGAGCTGGGGCAAATCCATGAGGTGCTGGGGCAATATCCATGAGGTGAACTGGGGCATATCCATGAGGTGAGCTGGGGCATATCCATGGGGGCCTGGGGCATATCCATGAGGAGCTGGGGCAAATCCATGAGCCGCTGGGGCAAATCCATGAGGAGCTGGGGCAAATCCATGAGGTGCTGGGGCAATATCCATGAGGAGCTGGGGCATATCCATGAGCTGCTGGGGCATATCCATGAGCTGCTGGGGCATATCCATGAGCTGGGGCATTATCCATGAGCTGGGGCAAAATCCATGAGAGCAGCTGGGGCAATATCCATGAGCTGGGGCAATATCCATGTGCTGGGGCAATATCCATGTGCTGGGGCATATCCATGAGCTGGGGATATCCATGAGCTGGGGCATATCCATGAGCTGGGGCAAAATCCATGAGAGCAGCTGGGGCAGTATATCCTTGAGCTGGGGCAGTATATCCTTGAGCTGGGGCAGTATATCCTTGAGCTGGGACAATATCCATGAGCTGGGGAATATCCATGAGCTGGGGCATATCCATGAGCTGGGGCATATCCATGAGCTGGGGCAAAATCCATGAGAGCAGCTGGGGCAGTATATCCTTGAGCTGGGGCAGTATATCCATGAGCTGGGGCAATATCCATGTGCTGGGGAATATCCATGAGCTGGGGCATATCCATGAGCTGGGGCATATCCATAAGAGGAGCTGGGGCAAAATCAATGAGAGCAGCTGGAGCATTATCAATGAGAGCAGCTGGGGCATTATATGCATGAGAGGAGCTGGGGCAGTATATCCATGAGAGGAGCTGGGGCAATATCCATGAGAGGAGCTGGGGCAATATCCATGTGTGCTGGGGGCAGTATCCATGAGAGCTGGGGGCAGTATCCATGAGAGCTGGGGCAATATCCATGTGTGAGCTGGTCTGGGGCAATATATCCATGTGTGAGCTGGTCTGGGGCAATATATCCATGTGTGAGCTGGTCTGGGGCAATATATCCATGTGTGAGCTGGTCTGGGGCAATATATCCATGTGTGAGCTGAGGCGCAATATATCCATATGTGAGCTGGGGCAATATATATCCATGGGTGAGCTGCTGGGGGCAATATATAACTGTGAACTGGGGCAATATATCCATATGTGAGCTGGGGCAATATATATCCATGGGTGAGCTGCTGGGGGCAATATATATCCAGAGCTGCTGGGGGCAATATATCCAGAGCTGCTGGGGGCAATATATATCCATGTGTGCTTTCACTGCCTTCGAACAGGCATCGTACTTGCTGGCAGTTGGCAAAAATTTGTGTGAGCATATGAGAGAGCTCCACAGCAATAAACGTCTCAGTAATGTGCGCTGTGTGTATGAGCATTCAGTGTTATATGGGAGTACTGATTTAGTAGTTAGAGTAGTTAAAAAAAAATCCGTAAAACTCGGGGGGGGGGTGACACCATAAGTTACCGCACCGGGTGACACCAACCCTAGTGACGCCACTGATTGTGGTCCATTGTGGGCGAACTCGAACCGAACACGCGGAAATGTTCCGAGTTTGCGAACAGCCGAATGGTCGATGTTCGATGCGAACTCCGAACAGATCGAACCGAACAGCTCATCCCTACCATAGAGGAGCACAATATAAAGACAGAGAACAGCTAATGCAGCGATGTACACTATACAGAGAGAACAAAACGTAAGGAAAAATAAATGAAAATAAACATTGCAGCAGCCGTTTCGTCAAACTGAATTCCGGATAAGGTGTGCCCATCCTATATTAATAAACCAGTACATATATATATCAGAGTACCAGTATTTACAAAAGCACAAATATAAACTTAAATAAACATATGAAAAATAAAGTTTAAAAAAATGTATAATGTCCTTGTTTCCCAGAAATATTTATACTATAGTAGTATTTGTAATTACATAGCAAAACTGCAATAATATGAGCAGTTTTATACTTACCGCATGCTTCTATCCATACTTGGCTCTGTTGGCTGATTGCAACGTTGTATATTCTTGGGAGGATGAATCCATTGTTGTTTTGGAGGGAAATACATCTTGTCTATGATACATAGAAAAAAAGTCAGTAAGCATGGGGCTGAGATCCACAAATAAAACCTTTTTAATCTTGACACAAATGTTGGGTTATATTCCACTGTTGACGGTAACAGGGAGTTACGAAGGGGGAAAAAATCCTTGTGAGTTGATATCCCTTCCCGGCTTCATGGTACCAAGTCTATTGCGACCCAGAGGTGTATTAGCGTCTAAAGTCAAAATAATTGGGAGCCGCAAACAGATACTGGCAGCAGGTCAGCTACTATACTCGGGACTGTATTGTGTGTTCTACACAGAAACTGTATCAGGTTCACTAAAGGGGTGTTAATATATAGCAATTTTGTGTTGTGTGTTTTACTGCAGCAGTGATTAAAACATCTCTGCACCCACTTGCTAATACCTGAAATGTTAATTTGAGTTTTTAAGAGCGATAAGATTTTACTTTACATTTTACTTTACATTTTACCTTGTCTTTCTGTTCAACAAACCCAGGCTACACGGCATCCTGCTGTCTGAATGGCATTTTATTTGTTGGGCAAGGGCAATGTGTGAATTACAGTTGCACCTGTATTATTGGTTCCGTGCGTCCTTTTGCAGTTGGCTATATAGAAGACGTGCTATATACATGAAATTTGTATTAAATTTAAGACTGGGTACAACGTTTGGTGAGCTATTCCTATTTAAAGGACTTCTCTCATGACCATATACGAATGCTATTTACTTATGAGCAGAGTCCCCATGCAATATACAGTGCAAAGCTATGTGGATCACATTATTTCTGAGGTGTTTCAAGGTCTGGTTTTGTAGTCTGAGACCCTTAGCTTAGCTAGAATGCAAATGAGTTTAGGTCAGGAGAGGGAAGTCCACAGACTCTTCTTTCATATAAGAAAAAACAATATACCGGTAGGTGGGAAATTAGACTGTAAATTAGGAAAATTCTTGTTTTAACTTGCTGAAATGATTTTGTTTATGTTCAAAACCCACTAGACTATTCCATTATCTATTTATCTATGGGAATAGAGACTTGGGCCCAGATCACTACTAGGATGTTAAGCACAGTGCTCGAGCCATTCAACATAGTGACATGAGCACTGTGTTTAATATTAAAACGTCCTATTCCTTCCGAGACTCAAGCTCTGCTTGCATTTTGGATGTTGTGCCTCATTACTGTACATTAATGTCTGGGAGAAGTTAATTTACCCCTAGCATATGAAAAAAATAGTTAATTCTTCAATTGCGACTGACTTTATTCTAGAAAGAATAACATCTGTCACAGGCTGTTAAGTGATTGCACTTCAGCAAATCACTTAACAAATAAATCTAACCCCAACAAAAACTACCATACTCTCCTCAGATCCCTTGGCGCAGAGAGCAGCACAATCTGAGGGCAGAGGAACAAATAGTTCACAATGTTCCTCCTCGTAGCCATCCGTCGTCCCAGCCAGATCTCACTTCCACACGCTCTTGTGTGGACTCCTGGAGTTGATAACACTAGTGGTGCTAATTGCTGTAGTGTTATCACCCTGCAGCTGGTAAGTATTAGGATTTGAGATGCTGAGAAAGCAGCTCAGTCGTAATACAGACTTTAAAAGCAAGCCCCAAATTGAAACCGACTGCCGCAAAGGTTTTCCATTTCCATTCCGCCTTCAATGTTTAAGTTGTGATCTGGCCCTTGATTTGTTAATGAGTAGATGGGAAATAGGTAGGTTGATATTTGGTACTATTGAATAAACCTATAACAGGAGCTTATTTTCTATGTAATCTAATTCTATGCAGGATTGGTGCTGCCGAAAGGGAGGTAAAATTTGTGAAAACGTAACAAAACTCACACAAAAATAAATAAATAAATAAATACAGATCTTCTGCAGAGATCATGTTATTCATGCATCAGGTTTTCATCACAAAGTATGTGCACAATAGAGTGCTTGTTCTAACTTGTTCTTGTAGTAGAACACTGTGGAAATAGAAACACGGTTAAATTCCTATGCTTATATTATTACAAAGCTCGGACACCTTGATTATACTTTGTTATTCTGTATTTATTGATATTGGTACTAACTTAATATTTCTTGTCTGGGCATCGGCAGTCTGTGATCTTCCATGCCGCCGCAGTCTGACATGAGTGTGCCTGGCAGTTCTAGGTCTTGTAGATTCATAATATCAGTAGCTTGGGAGCCATATCCTGTGTCTTTACTTGGTTGACTGGTCTGTCCATTATTACGGGATGTAATTGACCTGGCCATAGCACCTCTGAAGCTGTCCTCTGAATTATGTCCAGTGTCAAGGCTAACTGCACTGAACTTGTCTGGTGGGTATTGGGACTCGTCATTCTCTTCTGGTATGCTCGTGTTCATCCTGAAAGTGAAAATCCAGAAACAGTGACATTATCTGACACAGAATACCTATTATACTCTAGCAAAATGAATCAAGATGGTGGAAAACTGAATATTTTTATAGCATTATTTAGATGTCATTGCACATGCCGCCGCAGGAAGGCCCGATTTAGTGCTGCTCCTACTTGAGACACCCTGGCAACACCTTTCCTGTGATGCCCTGTTAGTTCCAGGCCAGTTCTGGCTCTCCTGCAGGCAACCACAGGTGCTCCTACTAATGAGCTCTGTGTTCCCCTTCATAAGGGTGGAGCTCCCAAAGTGCAGTGCTTCTGCATTTGTCTATTTGACTTGATGAATGATCTTCTGAAGCCTGCTCGCAGTCTACCTTGCCTCTTGTGCCTTGCTGTGCTCCCCAAGCCTCAAGCCTCCAGCCGTGTACCCCAAGCCTCAAGCCACGTGCCCAAAGCCTTAAGCCTCTAGCCACATTCCTCAAGCATCCAGCCACATTCCCCAAGCCTCCAGCTGTGTTCCCCAAGCCTCAAGCCTGCAGCCCACCATGCTCCCTACTGTGGCCTATAGCCTTCTACCCATTGTGCCTTGCAATCCACCATGCCCTTTACTATCAGTGATAACAAGTGCTGTAAAGATACTGTGGGGGCAGTTTTTTTTTGCAACACAAATGATCACACAATGGATGCACCCAGTGACACATACTGTATAGAGTAAAATATTTTCTTAACTAAACATACAAGAGAAAAACAAAGCACATGTAACATGTCAGCAATATACCGTATTTTTCGCTCCATAAGACGCACTTTTCTCCCCCCAAAAAGTGGGGGGGAAAGTGGGTGCGTCTTATGGAGCGAATACTGCGCGGTGCAGTGTTCGCTCCCTGCGAGCGTCCGAAGCTATGGAGCTTCGGCGCTCGCCTGGGGGAACCACGTCGCCAGCCGAGTTCTCGCGAGATCGCGGCTGGTCACGTGGCTCCCCCAGGCGAGTGCCCAAGCTCCATGCCGCCGGACGCTCAGAGGGAGCTGAACACGCGGCGGCGGCAGCAGGAGGTGAGCTGGGGACATTATCCATGAGCTGCTGGGGCATATCCATGAGCTGGGGCATATCCATAAGCTGGGGGGCATATCCATAAGCTGCTGGGGCATATCCATGAGCTGCTGGGGCATATCCATGAGCTGCTGGGGCATATCCATGAGCTGCGGCATATCCATGAGCTGGGGCATTATTCATGAGCTGGGGCAGTATGTGTGAGCTGGGGCATATCCATGTGTGAGCTGGGGCATATCCATGTGCTGGGGCATTATCCATGTGCTGGGGCATTATCCATGAGCTGGGGCATATCCATGAGCTGGGGGCATTATTCATGAGCTGGGGCAGTATATCCATGAGCTGGGGCAGTATATCCATGAGCTGGGGGCATATCCATGAGCTGGGGCAGTATATCCATGAGCTGGGGCAAATTCATGAGCTGGGGCATATCCATGAGCTGGGGCATTATCCATGAGCTGGGGCATATCCATGTGTGAGCTGGGGCATATCCAAGTGCTGGGGCATTATCCATGTGCTGGGGCATATCCATGAGCTGGGGCATTATCCATGAGCTGGGGCATTATCCATGTGCTGGGGCATATATCCATGTGCTGGGGCATATATCCATGAGCTGGGGCAGTATATCCATGAGCTGGGGCAGTATATCCATGTGCTGGGGCATAGCTATGAGCTGGGGGTATATCCATGAGCTGGGGGTATATCCATGAGAGGAGCTGGGGCAAAATCCATGAGAGGAGCTGGGGCAGTATATCCATGAGAGGAGCTGGGGCAGTATATCCATGAGAGGAGCTGGGGCAGTATATCCATGAGAGCAGCTGGGGTAGTATATCCATGAGAGGAGCTGGGGCAGTATATCCATGAGAGGAGCTGGGGCAGTATATCCATGAGAGGAGCTGGGGCAGTATCCATTATTACACTATTTGATTCAGAATATTTTTTTTCCTGTTTTCCTCCTCTAAAAACTTATGGTCTTATGGTCAGGTGCGTCTTATGGAGCGAAAAATACGGTAAAATAAACTCAATAAGAATAGTTCATTTTTTGGTGGTAATGTCCCTGTAAAATAGAGTTAGCGAGATACCAGGTAGTATTACCAGGATTCCTGGTTTAGGTTAGTGGGGTCACTGGTATAGCATCGACCAGTATAAGTCACTTAGGATAAGGTTATGCATTTAAACCAAGGAGTCTAGGCTAGGAAAGACCAGCCTGCTCATCCACAAGGAACAATGTATGTTTAATAGCTACATCCTACATTTAAATTATGTTTTATTAAATTATATATGCTATAATATACTATATAATATGTATAGAAACACTGCTAATACATGAGCTTTCAGATATAATATTACACATTACAATTGTCGTGAATGATAACTTCTTTATAAAGTTTTTACGGCTAACACTTTTGTTATGGTACCAGGAAATGACTTCTTGCAAGTTTCTTACCCGATGATCTTCCATTAGTTAAACCTTAAAATGAAAGCAGGTTTTTCTTGGAAGTGTTAGTAAGTCACTCCCAGTATATCAGGCACAGGTTCCCACCGTCTACATACTGTTGTCTTTTTCGTCGGCAAAATATTTGCAATCTAGAGAACAATGTCATATTTTGCCATTCTTCTATTGCATACTGAAAGTTATATTTATTGCGGTTTACATTTGTCAAGCCCAGGGAACGTAGCCTATTTAACTCATTAATCATGATCCGGATGGCCAGGTGAGACAACCACTGGAATTAAAGCAACATATGTAGCTTCCCTTTCCCTCAGTACTAACCTCGTTGTTAAGAAATGCTCCTAAATGAAGAATTTTCTCAATCTGTGTAGATTAAGTTCGTGTTTGTGTTTCAAGGTTCAGAGCTGGCAGGCTACACAAGCAGGAAGAGAAACTGGTTTTTGACATGCAAATATTATGTTGATTTGTCCCTCCCTTTGTGTCATGTCATCATGTCAGTACAGAAGGCTGGGCTGCTGTCGGTTAGAGACTGCACGTGTGTATATGTAAAAACACAAATGATCACAACAACCACAAAAAAACATATACAAAAAACAAACCAGCTGTTTTAAGTGTATAAAATATAAGCGTACACAAACGATATGACAAAAGTGGTTACAGTCACTTTAGAAGCACAGAACAGTCTACCCTTTCTTTAAAACAGATGTTTATGAACTACAACTCCCATGATTCCCTGGCCATCTTTTGCATTCAAAGAATTCTGAGAATTGTAGGGTAGGCCTTCAACATCTGGGGAGGGGGCAGAGTTGAGATCTCTGCTTTAAGCCGTCACACATAAACTGCTAGACACAGGATATGTTACTCATATCTCCAGGAAATTACTTGCTTTATAGGGATACCATATTTAAGAATAGACCCTTTTTTGCCCTTAAACAATTTTTTTTTTGGTTTTGAGAAAGTATTTTACCAGAAAGGATACATTAATTTTTAGAGGGTGGTGGATACATGGAACAGTCTTCCAGTTGAAGTGGTAGAGGCCAAAACAGTAATTGAATTTAAGCAGGCATGGGATAGGCATAAGGCTATCCTAAACAAAAGATAAATCCAGGTAAAGTATCCATGTAATTGGGCAGACTAGATGGGCCGAAAGGTTCTTATCTGCCGACATTTTCTATATTTCTATTAAGATTGAAAGTATTTTACCAGGAAGGATACATTAAGATTTCTCTAGTTTTCAAGTATGTCCTGGGTGGCGAGTATGTACCGTTAGGTGTCTTGCCCATGGACACTTACTGGAGAGGTGCTCTGGCCAGGATTCAAACCTGCGTCTCCACGGTTATAGAGCAGTGATGTTACCTCTACTCCATCCAGCTGTTACAGTTGGGCAGATGGTATTGACAGCCTCTGCCCAATTATTTTTATTATGGGGGTTATTCAAAGAGATCCAAATTGTGGCCGAAAGGTAACCGAACACTGAAATTCAGCATACGGTTACCTTTCCTGGCCATTCGGCTATTCTGGGAGCAGGCCATAGGCGTGCGCACAGGGGGTGCCGGGTGTGCCTGGGCACACCCTCATCCTGGCTGCGGCACACTCTGGGACCAGCTGGCAGCATCCCATGCACAGCCGCCGGGTCTCTTGACCTAGTGTGCAGGCATTTAAATCCCTGGTGGTCCAGCTGACTGTGGTTTCTGCAATACAATCTGTGCTTCAAACAGACTGCAATGCAGACCCACACTTGAGTTAGGCGCTGACTGAGAGTGTCAGAGCAGCGCGGCGCTCTGCGGACACGTCAGAGAGCCGGCGGTCAGCTGACAGGTCATTGGTGATCGCTGGCACTTGAGTTACGAGCGCCAGAGTCCAGCTGGGAAGATGTTACTCATATTGCAGACTCACACAGCCACCAGGAATGTGGTGGGGGATGCGGACAAGATGAAGTGGCGCAGTGTACCATCACTGGCCGGACCCTCCCTCTGTCACTGGATCACCAGGATTCAAGTTTAACCCTCTCCCTGCAAAAAAAAGTAAGCAGGAGAGGGGGCAAAGTTTAAACATTTTTATATAATATTAAGAGATTTTTGTATATTAATAATTTTGTATATTTACATTTTTAAAATATCTGTTTATGTAAATAGTGCATTTTTAAAATTTAAATGATTTCATATAGAACTTAAATAATAAAATTAAATATAATCGTTTATGCAGTTTATTGCTGTGGATTACTGGATTCTGTGCTACATACACACTGCACATTACCTCGAATTTTATTTCTGCAGAGCTGTGATATGCTCATACACACCACGCATTACGGTGAGTTTTATTGTGCAGCTCTGTGATACGCATATACACACCGCACATTACTGTGTTTTATTGTGCAGCTCTGTGATACGCATATACACACAGCACATTACTGTGTTTTATTGTGCAGCTCTGTGATACGCAAATACACAGCACATTACTGCGTTTTATTGTGCAGCTCTGTGATATGCAAATACACAGCACATTACTGCGTTTTATTGTGCAGCTCTGTGATACGCAAATACACAGCACATTACTGCGTTTTATAGCGCAGCTCTGTGATACGCATATACACACAGCATATTACTGTGAGTTTTATTGCTGTAGAGCTCTGTGATACGCATATACACACTGCACATTACTGTGAGCTGTATTGCTACATACCCCCGGTGTGTGTGTGTGTGTATAGTTATGTATGTGAACATATGGCTGTGTGTGTAAATACATGTATTTGTCTTTTAACAGGCTGCTGTGCATAAAAATCTGCACCCAAAAGCATGGTATTGCTGCTAGAATCGCCACGATATCTGCTGCCTGCACTCTAAAAAGAATATGAACGACAGCGGGCGTCTTGGCAGCATCGTGAGGTACAAGTAGGAGACTAAGGCTGGCGGCACACTAGCAAACATTTTGCGTCCGTCTGACCGTACTGTTTGACGTCCGTCATAGCTTTATAAAGGAGTCAATTAAACACACCACACAAAGCCCCTGCGCACTTGTTCACGGACGGGCAAAGCATAAAGCCACGGACGCAAAAATAACATCGATGTTAAAAAGCTAAACGGACACAGAAACAACGCTGCCATGTATTTTCCTAGGGCGCGGAGACATCAGACGTTATGGACGCACTTTATGCAGTGCTCACAATATCTCCTGTGAAAAAGTGCGTCCGTAATGGACGCAGTACAGTATGCTCGTGTGCCGGCTGCCTAAATAGTAGTGCGGGGCAGCAAAAGGTTAAAGGGGCACTCTAGTAAAAATGTTACCCCCTTTTTTTCCTTTAACCTCTTTGCTGCTGTTTGAATGCCAGTAAAGGGGACTGTGGGAATATTTCTTTGAGCGCAGGGTCCTCGTGTCCAGTGAAAAACACCACTCGGATCCTTCTTGTTGTATCCTATAACCCAACTCTATAGGAAATTCGAAAAATCAAAGATCTGCAGCCATTGGTCACAGAGGACCCTGCGCTCAAAGAAATATTCCCACAGCCCCCCTTACTGGCATTCAAGCAAAATAACAAACACCTCAGGCAGACAGGAACCCTGTTCTACCTCCAGATAAGGCAGGGGATATTGGTGCAAAAAAATTGCATGATTTAAAAGGTAAAACTAGCAAACACAATCTTTATTGCAGGAGAAAAATACCCAAAAAGAAAAAAACAGAAAATGACCTACAGACCATAGTCTAAAAACCACGTGCAAAAATGGGAAAAATTAGATCCTTAAAATGAATCCGTTCCAAATGGGCTATCAAATACTCCTTGAGCCCTTGCACGCTTAACCTAGTAACCATGTGGGTTAGGCCATTGAAGAGGCAGGGAAGTGTTAATTACACCTCTATGAGAGACTTATTCTTGTGTCAGCTTTATTTCTTCTGTTTTTTTGCATTCAAGCAACCCCAAAACCTGATGCAAAGACTGGTCCGCAACAAACCCACCCATGTCTGCACAGAGAGCTCTCTGCTCTCAATTGGCGGGGTTGTCTGGTGGGGATCTGCTCAATAAGCACCTACAGTTGTGTTCAAAATTATTCAACCCCCACTGAAATTGAGTGTTTTGGCCAGTATGACATTGATTTTGATCATTCAGTCATCTTGCTTACAATTAAATCAAAGAGGCACGTGTAGGTCAGACAAATATAACATAACATTTATAATGAAATAACCACAAATGTCTTTTCTGTGCTCACATCATTATCAGTTTTATTCAACCCCCAAGTGACATTCAATCTTAGTACTTAGTACAACATCCTTTTACAGTTATAACAGCTTTTAAACGTGAAGCATAGCTTGACACAAGTGTCTTGCAGCGATCTACGGGTATCTTCGCCCATTCGTCATGGGCAAAAGCCTCCAGTTCAGTCACATTCTTAGGCTTGCGCACTGCAACTGCTTTCTTTAAGTCCCACCAGAGGTTCTCAATCGGATTTAAGTCAGATGACTGCGATGGCCACTCCAAAATGTTCCAGCCTTTAATCTGCAACCATGCTCTAGTGGACTTGGAGGTATGCTTGGGATCATTGTCCTGTTGAAAGGTCCAACGTCTCCCAAGCCTCAGGTTTGTGACGGACTGCATCACATTGTCATCCAATATCTCCTGGTACTGAAGAGAATTCATGGTACCTTGCACACGCTGAAGCTTCCCTGTACCTGCAGAAGCAAAACAGCCCCAAAGCATGATTGACCCCCCCGCCATGCTTCACAGTAGGCAAGGTGTTCTTTTCTTCATAGGCCTTGTTCTTTCTCCTCCAAACATAGCGTTGATCCATGGGCCCAAACAGTTCTAATTTTGTTTCATCAGTCCACAGAACACTATCCAAAACTTCTGTGGTTTGTCCACATGACTTTTGGCATACTGCAGTCGACTCTTCTTATTCTTTGGAGACAGCAAGGGGGTGCGCCTGGGAGTTCTGGCATGGAGGCCTTCATTACGCAGTGTGCGCCGTATTGTCTGAGCTGAAACTTCAGTACCCACATCGGACAAATCTTTTCTCAGTTCCTCAGCAGTCACACGGGGACTGTTCTCCACTCTACGCTTCAGGTAGCGCACAGCAGTCGAAGTCAGCATCTTCTTTCTGCCACAACCAGGTAGCATTTCAACAGTGCCCTTTGCCTTGAATTTGCGAATGATGCTTCCTATGGTCTCTCTTGGTATGTTTAACATCTTTGCAATCTTCTTATAGCCATTGCCCTTCCTGTGAAGAGTATTCACCTCTTCTCTTGTCTTCCTGGACCATTCTCTTGACTTCACCAAGTTTGTAACCACACCAGTAAATGTCTAGAAGGAGCTGAGTATCACAGTCATTTTAAAGCTGCCTAATTGGTGCTTATTATGCTTTATTGCTGCTCCGTGACATCCACAGGTGTTTTCAATACTTGATTGAAAACACTTGAATGAACCTCTGTTCTTCAGAGTTGTAGTCTTTAAGGGGTTGAATAATTGTGTCAATGAAGAATTCACAAAAGAAACCTTTACTACTGTATTACAAAACCAATTGATGTCATTTTAGTTGCATATGGTTCTTTAAAAAGTCCTTGTAGGATTTCATTCTGAATACAATTACAAATGTACACTAAATTCCCTAAAACCCTTTACAGCATTGGGGGTTGAATAATTTTGAACACAACTGTATATTCTCAGTGGTGCACATACTTAGGGGCTTGATAAATCTCCCCCATGGTTCTCTGCAATCAGCATTTTGGTTGGTAACTGGGCTATTAGTGGTCGTTTAGCCTAGGATGGCTCCTTAAATTTATCATTAGGGAAATTGACCCAGAGCACAGGATGTTTTCTCCTACCGCTCCATGTGGCTTCTGCACACCTACATGTTGGCTTTATTCCCCCAATGGGGGGGGGGGGTGTTTATCAGGTTTGTTTTTAATTACTTATTGTGGTTGCCACGTGTTTTCACCTAAAGGGTTGTTACGGCAATGTCAACTGTTGGCGCAACGCGATGGCTGCATTGCGCCGGTTTTCATAGCACTTCTGGGTTGGGCTCCACCGAACTCTGTTGCACGGCGGGACACGATAGGTGAGTCTTCCTTTTTAGGTAATAATAATAATAATAATAATATATTATTATTCTTTATTATTCTTTATTTATAAACGCCAACATATTCCGCAGCGCTGTACAATGGGGGAGTACAAACATGAGACATACATGATAAATAAGGAAAAGACAACCCTGCCCGTAGGGCCATGATAAAGGCCTGTAGGGGTGAAACAGTGTTTTGTTCTATATGGACTTAAATAAACTTTTCTGGGCTAAATTATGATCTTGGCATTAAAACGCGGGCGAAAGGGAGGAAAAACTGCACCCGCAGTTTTCCCCCTTGCGCCTGCGTTTTAACGATGGATTACAATGCAGGCGCAAAAAATGCTGCTGCATTGCTACCGCCCGTTAAAATCCTTGTTGCTTGCGGCAGCGCTGAGCGCAGCCGCAAGCATCCACTCGCTGGAGTCCGAAGGACTCCAATGAATTCCCCCCTGCCAGTCACATGACCAGCCGGATCACGCCTCACGAGATCCGGCCGGTCCACCTAGTGATACGCAGGAAGAGACTGGGGGACCTTTTCCCCCAGTCTTTCCCTGCTCCCGCCGGCTGGAGGAGACGGTTGGAGCCGCGGAACAGGAGGTGAGTATCTAATGCAATTTTTTTATTTTTTAGGCTGGTGTTAACGGATTGTGCAGAAGCGGAATCCGTTAACACAAAGTCCTGGCTCTGGTTAACTTTCCGCTACATTGTAATCCTAATGCTGATTAACTCTTTGCGCTCCCCATGTTAAATCTAGGGAGCACAAAGTACAGTAACCTCGCGCTGAAAAGCACAATGTACCAAACGCAAGCGGGTTTCTTAACCAGTTTGCGTTTGGATTGTAATATGCGGTAAACACCGCAGCAAACGTTAATGCTCACGCAAGTGAGCGTTAACGTTTGCGTGAAGATCGTAATTTAGCCCTCTGTCTTTTATGAAGACCCGGGGTGTATAGAGCTATAGATCTATATCTATCTCTCACATGTCACGTCTGTTTGAACTTTTGGGTGCACACCCTAATGCAATAGGCTGCGCACGCCTATGGAGCAGGCAGTTCGCCAAATGTTGGCGAATTGCCTGCACATACGGTGCCTGTTCGGTGACTGTTCGAGGGCAGTGAAATCGCCATAGAGAAGCAATGCTTCGTCTATTTAGAGAACACCAAACAGCAGGGAAAAGTTGCCGAAATGCCCTGCTGTTCGGTGGTCTCATTCGACAGATTTATTCAGGCGATTCCCATAGGCTTCAATGTTAAACATATTCCCGTTTTAATGCAATATCTAAGAAACCGTTTAATATTATATTCTGCAGTAAAAAGTCTATTTAAAAAGATTTTTTAGGATCTGTTAGGGATTTTTTCAGATTTTTTTGGCAAAACATTTTTCCCTTTTTTCTTTTTAAATGGTCTTTTCTTTTTACTGTAACAGACCTTTTTATTATCATTCATTGGATCTTATATGTAAATTCCAGACATTTTCGTTCAGTAGTATTTTGCAAACAGTGGGGTCGAAGAAACTCCTCCACTTCATCCAGCAATTACACCACATCAGGGCAGAGGGGGAGAAGGACACTCCTCACATAAAGACCACTTTAACCGCTTAGTGATCGGGCGGTTTTAAGAAAGTCCATCTGAAAGTGCCCGCTGCTGTTTTTACGTTTCTGCACTGTTTGTGCTTAGGTCAAATTTTCCTCTTACTCATTTACTGTACCCACACATATTATATACTGGTTTTCTCTTCATTAAATGGACTTTCTAAAGATAGAATTTTTGTTCATCATTTCATGTAATTTACTATAAAAAACTGAACTATGATAAATTGATTGAAAAAACACCACTTTTTCGAACTTTGACACCCGATATCTCTTATGCATTTACAACCACCGTCAAAAAATTTTGCTTAATAGTTTCTAAATTTTGTCCTGAGTTTAGCAATACCCAATGTTTACATATTCTTTGCTTTTTTCCCCATCTTATATGACAATACGTGCAAGTAGCACTTTGCCATTTCCTATGGGTTTATTTTCAAAATTAGTGATAGTGACATTGTAACACTGATATCTGTTACTAATACCTGAATAACCCTCCACATGTACATAACTTTTAAAAGTACACAACCCAAGGTATTAAACTTGGGCTATTTTGACTCTTTCCATGCAACCATTTTACCACAAACCTATGCCACTCTTGAGAAAAAACTTTTTGGTGATTTTTTGACATAGAGTGCAATTTAAGAATACATGTACTGAAAACTTTAAGGGTTACTGACAAAAAGCACCCCAAAATGTGTTTAGCAACATCTTTTGAGTAAAGTGATATCACCCATGTATAGGTATGTCGTGTTATTTGGGGACTAAAAGGCCTTATTTGGGAGGGTGCGCATTCTAGTTTTCCAACTTGGAATTTTCACATTTGGTCATCATGCACCCATGTCCTATTTGGGACATTTTTGTAGCCGGCCAAAGTAATTTACCCCATCAAACCCATATATTTCTAGAACGTACACACCCTAGGGTAGTTTAAATAGTTATATTTTATCACTTTCCATGCACTAGTTCTACCACAGTCTTTATCAAACATTCAGGTAGTCACTTTTTTTGTGTTATTTTTTTCCCACACATTTTACTTTAGGCATAAATTGTCAAATCCAGTTATGGGGGTTACTGCCAAAAAACACCCCAAAATGTGTTCAGCAACATCTTCTGAGTAAAGTGATACCACCGATGCATAGATTTGTTGGGTTGTTTTCGGGGTGCTACGCCAATCTTCTGACATGTACTTGTCATTTTTCTAGTTTGACATATCTTCTTTTTGGGGGCCTTTTACCCCATGTACCACATGCCAAGGTCTGGGGGCCGCAAGGGTGGGGGCGTGGGATTTCTACTCTCTCCTAACTGCACTTTCCAGCCTATTCCTCCCATAACCCCCTCCTCTTCCCCTTCTTTGAAGTCAATGCCATCCGGCTCTTCCGCCCCATGCCCCTACACGTTGCAGATGATCTACCACCCCCTGGCTCTCCTGAACCCTTCTTGGAACATTTCTCTGCCTGGCTCCCTCACTTTCACTCATCTGACATTCCTTCTCTCATCCTTGGAGACTTTAACATTCCCGTAGCCTCTCCCTCCAACCTCCTCACTGCCAAACTACTCTCCATCGCCTCCTCCCTGGGCCTCACACAGTGTTCTAATTCTCCTACCCACCAAGCTGGCAACACCCTGGACCTTATTTTCTCCAGCCTCTGTACTGTGTCCAACTTTTCTAACACACCTCTCCCCCTTTCCGATCACCACCTCCTCTCCTGGAAACTTCTCCTGTCACTTACCCAACCCCCTACTGCTACTCTCACTCCTCTTTTACCCCAGCGGCACCTTAGTGCCCTGAATCCTGAGCTACTCTCCACCGTCATCCATCCACTCCTCTTTCCGATCTTAACATCTATCTGCTCTGACCAAGCCACTGACATCTACAACTCCACTCTCTCCACATCACTCGACAAACTTTCTCCCACCACTCTCCACCCTTCGCGAAGGCCTAACCGCCAACCATGGGATACTAAATGCACACGCTATCTTTGCCAATGTTCCAGGGCAGCTGAACATGGTTGGAGAAAGTCTCACACTTCGACTGACTTCATGCACTACGAATTCATGCTCTGCTCCTACAGTCTCGCTTTATCCATCGCTAAACAATCTTATTTCTCATCCCTTATCTCATCTTTTTCTCATGGTTCCAGATGTCTGTTTCATACGTTCAATCTGGTAATGCTCCCTGCTTCCACTCAACCTTCCACCGACCTCACTGCTGTCAGTTTTGCTGACTACTTCACCGATAAGATTTCTAAACTTAGACTAGAGATTTCTTCTTTGCCCTCCTCCACCAACCATTTAACCCCATTTACTCCCTCACTCCCTGACCCCTCTTCTACTTTGTCTTTCGTTTCTCCAGTCTCAGTGGAGGATGTCTCAGAAGTTCTCATGTCCTCCTGCCCGTCCACCTGTACCCTTGATCCCATCCCCTCGCACCTTAATCGGTCTGTTCTACCAGTCACCGTCCCTGCTCTGACTCATATTTTTAACCTCCCCCTCTCCTCTGGAGTCTTCCCCTCTGCATTCAAACGTGCGTTAATCACCCCATTCTAAAGAAGCCATCTCTTGACCCCACCTCCCTTTTGAACTACCATCCCATCTCTCTGCTCCCCTTTGCTTCCAAGATCTTAGAATGCCTGGTCTATAACCAGCTCACCAGTTTTCTTGCTGCTAACTCTCTACTCGAGTCCGACTTTCGCCCTCAACACTCTACTGAGACTGCTCTGACCAAGGTGACTAAAGATTTAGTTGCCGCTAAAACCAAAGGTCACTTCTCCCTCCTTATTGTTCTCGAACTCTCCGCTGCCTACGATACTGTTGACCACCCTCTCCAGTTCCTCACGCTACGTCAGCTTGGCCTCAGTGACTCCGCTCTCTCCTGGTTCTCTTCCTATCTCTCCTCTCACTCCTTCATTGTCTCCTTTGCTGGTGCCTCTTCACCACCAGTGCCTCTCTCAGTTGGGGTGCCTCACGGCTCTGTTCTGGGTCCCCTATTCTTCTCAATCTATTGAAAAATATAGTGGAGATAGCCAAAGAATAAAATAAAACTAAGCTTTTAATCAGAATTGCAGTAAAAGAATGCTTTCAGAGCTATATTGCAGTAGGCAGACAGACACAGTCACAGTGCTTACCTAGGACAGACATAACATATACAAACATGTCTCAGCGGAGGTGAGAACATAAGTAAAATAAAGGCCACTACAAAAAAAGAGGCCATAAAGCAAGCTTGAGAGTATGCTGGATTGGAGATACTAGCACAATACTGGAACCTCCCTGGAAACTGATATAGGGATTAAAAGGCAGTGTGGAAACATTGCAAGTATCAAATATAATGAACAGAAACAGGCCTTCAAGGGTCTGTGGGTATAGGAAAGTGGGAGAAACCACACAGCCTTTATGAAGAGCCCTATTAGGAACAAACAATACAGGCTTGAAAACAAAACAAAAACATGAAACAAACAGCCCGGCCTCAGTGCATTGAAACTGAGCTAGTTGCCTAAATTGGGAGTGCGCCCAGTAGGTAAGGAATATTTCTAGCAAGCCAAAAAAAAATGTTTCCAGAGCAAGGATTAATGGGTCCCTAAAACAAAGAACCAAATGAACATCTCTATTGGCTCAACGCGTTACTCCGGTATAAACCAGCGTCATCAGGAGCAGAGAATGCATCCTAGTTATTGCATAGGCTTGAGAGTAAGAAGTTCACTTCTTACTTCGCCAATGATCTCATGCTACCAGTTCCTCGTACCCCCACCCCCAACTCCCGCCTTCAGGACTTCTCCCAAGCTACCCCCTTTCAATGGAACTCCTTCCCCCGCAACATTAGACTCTCCCTGTCTCTCCAGTCCTTCAAGAAGTCTCTGAAAACTCATTACTTTAGAGAAGCCTTTCGGCTCACTTTATGATCCCTCACTGTACATCTCTTGCTCCATCTTCCCATTCAGCCCACATGCGCCTCGCTACTACACATACTCCAGGTACCCTCACCTACTGTGTCACCCCTCTCCTCTTAGATTGTAAACTCTCAAGCAGGATCCTTCCCTCCTACTGTTCCGTGTGTGTAACGTGGATGTATATTTGTTATTCTGTTACTCCCATTGTGCAGCGCTAAGGAATCTGTTGGTGCTTTATAAATGCTTGTAACTGTAACTGGTGGTAATTTTTCATTGTTACACCCACATTATTTTTGGACTGTGATTTAGGAGACACTGTTGTCGGTTACTGCATGAAAACGCTTCAGGTTGTTTTCTGCAAGGCCTCCTGAGTACACCCATGCCCCCCATGCATAGGTTTGTCAGGATTTTGGGAAGGTTCAATTACAGTTTGTATGACTTTGTCATTTTAGTTGAAATTGAGAGCATTTCTTCGGATAGGCCTATATTTCGTTTTGGGTCTACCACATAACCCAGTTTGGGCCTCAGGTTCTTATGTGAGTGTGTCTGGTTGATGTACATAAGTGAGTTCATCCGGCTTGAAACGGCTGGCAGATAACAGGGTGAAGCACACAAATTAGCAATCAATTATCACACTCCATTTACATAATCCATTGTCTCAATGAATCAGATTGGGACAGTGTTTGCCTTACACTGCTGACTCACAACTCACACATGCAGCAGATAAACAGATAGACATACAGGGTTATTCAAAGAGAATCGAAAAGTCACCGCATGTTCGGTGACTTTTCGTTCTCTTCAATTCGGGCCGATTCGGCAATCCCATTTTGGCGACCCTGTGGTATATTCAGCAATAGGGATGAGCTGTTCGGTTCGGACGGTTCAGAGTTCGGGCCGAACTTAGCCTGTTCGGTTAGATCGCGAACTCCGAACATTTCCGGGTGTTCGGAGCAAGTTCGACCACAATGCATCACAATGGCTCACAATGCACTTTCCCACTGGCCTGAAGCTCGGAATTGGCTACAGCCTTGCACCTGACCACAGGTCTGGTGCAAGACAGGTTCAACAGTATGGCAATCACGGCTCAGAGTCCTGATTGGGCAAATTTTGCCCAATCATGGGCTCACAGAGCTAAGTCCCGCAGCACACTATATAACGTTTCCACGCATAGCTACAGCACACATTTGAGAGGAGATTTCATAGGAGATTGTTGTTCTGTGTTGTTACTGCCGGTCTGCCACGCTACTGGGGGGGTCTCATTTCTACCAAATATCTGGGAATTTAGGTGATGTGTGTCTTGTCACTGTGCCAGCAAGTATTTTGGGGGTTACAAATTTCTTTAAAACATTTGTGAATTGAGGTGATTGTCACACAGCCAGTACCACGCAGTATTTTGGGGCTCACTAATTTCTACAAAATATTTGGGAATTGAGGTGATCTGTGTCTTGTCACACAGCCAGTACCACGCAGTATTTTGTGGCTCACTATAATTTCTACAAAACATTTGGGAATTGAGGTGATCTTCTGTGTCTTGTCAGTGCCAGCAAGTATTTTGGGGCTCACTAATTTCTACAAAATATTTGGGAATTGTTAATCCGTGTGTTCTCACTGGCTGCCACCCATCAAGGAGTCTCACTGATTTATAGGAGGTTTCACTGCCACCCATTAAGGGGTCTCACTGATTTATAGGAGGTTTCAGAGATTTGTAATCTGTGGCTTCTCACTGCCACCCATCAGGGGGTCAGACTGCATTTTAGGAGGTTTCTGCGAATTGTAATCTGTGTCTTGTCACTGTTGCCAGCTATCAGGGGGTCCTATCAGGGGGTCTCACTGACTTGTAGCAGATTTCTGCGAATCGTAGTTTGTGTCTTGTCACTGGCACCCATCAGGGGGTCTCACTGATTTATAGGAGGTTTCTGGGAATTGTAATCTGTGTCTTGTCACTGGCTGCCAGCTATCAGGGTGTCTCACTGAGTTATACCAGAGTTCTGTAAATCTTTAATCTTTATACCAGAGTTGAATCAGAGTTCTGTATATATTTAATCTATATATCACTCACCATGTCTGAAAGAACAAAAAGGACAGTCAGACGCTCCCAGACACAGATAAGAGGGCAAGCAGCCCCTGTGTCGGGAGGCTGTGCCTCTGGTCGTGGTGGACATGGTGCATCCTCTGCAGGGGCACGCTTGTCCTTTCTAACTGGTGCTGACCGTCTTAAGCAGCAGCAACATACAGAGGACTTGGTGGATTGGCTAACCAGGCCATCCTCATCCTCCAAGTCCTCTGCCAGCCAGGCTTGTAGTTCTTTACAGTCCACCTCAGCTGCCAAAACATCTAATGCAGCCTCCATGTCCAAAGCTACTCCTGCCGTAGCCTCGCCATCACACACGGAGGAGTCAGCTGAATTGTTTGACTACAATGACAGTGACATGCTGCTTGAGGATGCGCAGCAAGTACAGTGCTCTGATTCAATCTCTGAGGTTGAGGAAGGGAGTATAATCAACCTAGAGGAAGGGGGTGCCAGTGATGACACACAAATAACTGGCACTCATGTTGTCCTGGCAGCTGCAGCATACTGCCAAATTGGCTCCAGTGACGAGGAGATAGGGGATGATGATGACAATGATGATGAGGTCACTGACTCCACCTGGGTGCCAGATCGAACAGAGGAATCAAGTGAGGAGGAGGGGGAGGAGGAGGCACAGCAAACACGAGGCACAACATCCTCTATGACCAACCGTAGCACTAGCCAGTCCAAGGCATCAGATGTCAGAGCTGCTCTGTTGCAGAGCGCTGTTGTCTCAAAGCACACATGCAGGAACTCTGTTGTCTGGGAGTTCTTTAAGAAATGTGCAGCAGAGCGCACCGTTGCTATTTGTAATCTATGTCAGATGAGGCTGAAGCGTGGGAAAGACACCAGACACTTGGGTACCACGTGCTTGAGGCGACATATGAACACCTGCCACACATCCCGTTGGCGCAAAACTTTGCGTAGGTCCTCCTACCTCCTCATCTGTCTCTACCCCCACTGTATGTCCTGCCATGTCTTTGCCTGCTACAACCTCCACTGACAGGGATGATGCTACAGTAATGGATGTACGCAGTCAGATTACGTTGCCGCAGCTGCTGCAGCGTAAGAAAAAATATAGTCCCAACCATCCCCAAGCACAGCGTCTAAATGCCAGCTTAGCAAAGTTACTCGCATTGCAGCTGCTGCCTTTCCAGCTGGTGGACTCTGCTCCCTTCCGTGAATTTGCTGAATGTGCTGTACCACAGTACCAGGTTCCAAAACGCCATTACTTTTCACGCAAGGCCATTCCAGCACTATACCAGCACGTGGAAGACAATGTTATCCAGTTATTGGGAAAGGCAGTCAGCAACAAGGTGCATGTGACTTTAGACACGTGGTCCAGCAAGCATGGACAGGGCCGTTACATTTCCTTCACGGCACACTTGGTAACTCTGATTACAGCTGGGAGGGATCCAAAATGGGGCTCTGTGCTGGAGCTTGTTCATCCACCACGCCTCCAGAAGCTGCTTGTATGAGGTCTGTCTGCTCCACCACCTCTTCCTCCTCCTCCTCCTCCTTCTCTGTCTCTGGCGAAGTGGCAGTTAAACCGACGCATGGCAGGGGCTATGCAATGGCTCAAGCTAAAAGATGCCATGCTGTGCTTGAGCTGGTTTGTTTACCGGAGTCACACCGGGCCAGAAATTCTGTCAGCTCTGCAGGGGCAGGTGCAGAGATGGTTAACACCATGCCAGCTTCAGCTGGGAATGATCGTCTGCGATAATGGCAGCAACCTTCTCTCCGCCCTACGCAAGGGTAAATTGACGCATGTACCATGCCTAGCACATGTCCTAAATCTAGTGGTACAGCGTTTCCTAACCAAGTACCCAGGGCTGCCAGAGCTTCTCAGCCAGGCCAGAAAAGTCTGCAGCCACTTCAGACAGTCATTCCCAGCAAGCGTTCGCCTGGCAGAAATTCAAAGAGAATTCCACCTTTCCACAAACCGTCTGATCTGTGACATGCCCACCAGGTGGAACTCGACATTAGCAATGCTGCAGCGTCTGCACAAGCAGCAGGGGGCCATCAACGAGTACCTGTGTGAGTATGGCACAAGGACAGGTTCAGGTCAACTTGCTTTTTTTTCCCCCCTGCAGTGGTTCATGATCAAGGATGCATGCACTGTACTGTCACCATTTGAGGAGGCAACGAGGATGGTGAGCAGGGACAGTGCATGTATCAGTGACACAATTCCTTTAGTGTTCCTGCTGGAGCACACTCTGCGGGGAATTATAGATGTGCCTCTAGAGGCAGAGCAGCGGGAGGAAGAGGAGGCCTTCCCTAGCTCTCAAGGCCCCAGTCTTTCCGCAGACAGCATTCCAGCGGGTCCTACTCAGATCAGACAGGAGGAGGATGAGGAGGAGGAATATTTAAGTAGTGGGGGCATTGAAGGTGGGGATTCCTCAAGGGAGGGTTTCATGTGCCCAGAAACACAAGGGCTAGTGCGTGGCTGGGAGGAGGAAGTGCACGATATGGTCATCCTCATTGACCAGGAAGACTCGGAAGCTAATGCCACCTCCAACCTACGCTGCATGGGCTCCCTTATGATGCAAAGCCTGTTAAAGGACCCCAGGATTCGTGCTATCAAGGAGAGGGATCATTACTGGTTGGCAACCCTTCTTGATCCACGATACAAGGGTAAAGTTGCAGAGCTCATCCTGCCCGCACAGAGGGAGCACAGGATGAAAAAACTTGAGGACGCTCTAAAGCGACACTTGTGTAACACCTTTCCAGGTACTGGTAGGTTACCAAGTGATGACACACATGCTTCTGAGGCTGCGGATGATCCGAGGAATATTGGTGAAGGCAGGGCCGCTTGACTGATGCATTTTTAAAAAATTTTTAGTCCACGACGCTCAGGGACGTCAAATGTAGGCACCCATTGCCAGCGTCTTCACCATATGGTGCAGGACTACCTAGGGGCAAGGGCAGACCTGGATACCTTTCCAGCAGATGATCCACTGGCTTACTGGGTGTTGAGATTGGATCACTGGCCAGAATTTAGCCAATATGCTATGCACCTACTAGGTTGCCCTTCATCCAGCGTGCTTTCTGAAAGGACGTTCAGTGCCGCTGGAGGTTTTGTCACAGACAAAAGAGTGCGTCTGTCCACCGACTCTGCAGACCGGCTGACATTTATAAAACTGAATCAGTCCTGGATCAGCAGTTATCAATCCCCTGATGCTGACGTAACGGAATAGATCGGGGATGTCTTCTGCATGCACAAAACCTCCAGCACTGAATTCTTTCACAATACCACAAAAGGGTTACGGTGTGAATGCATTGCTGCCATGAAAGGCACAATATTTGGCTGCACTGACGCCTGTGCCAGATTTATATCATTTTAATTTTTTGAACAGCAGGGTCCAACCCTGCACTCTTCCACAATACTACAGAGGGGTTACTGTATGATAATAGTACTTGCTGGTAGTCTGGCACCAAAAGCACAATATCTGGGTGCAGTGGCGACTCTAGGAACAATATTTAGGGGGGGCACAGAAGATACCGCAGTCAAAACTGGGGGGGCACTAATAATTTTCACCACTAAATCATATCACTGAATAAAACTAAGGGCCCTATCACCTGGTGTGAGCTAAAACACCATCACTAAAGGAAAAATTTAGTGCGAGTCGCTAAAACTTACAGGGCTATTCAGAGAGCGTGAAAAGCAGGAGAATGACTGGAGAATGGAAAATTCTTGGTCAAAATAACCAAAATCGGCTATTTTGACCTAGAATTTACCATTCTCCAGTCATTCTCCTGCTTTTCACTGCTTTCTGAATAACCCTGTTAGTGCCTGACGACCTACTAACAGATCACCTTGTCTGCAGTAGTCCATGAACAAGGTCGTTTGGCGCACGCTAGGGAAACTCTAAGACCCGGGTTGAGACCCAGCGCTAATGCGGTTATGTACAGGATAGAACTGTTTTTTTTTCCAGTGCAGAGTGCTGGGCCATACCTATCCCCCGCCCTCACAAGCTTGAATATGAACACATCCAGTGAATCACCTCATACCCTTGCATTATTAAAATCCTCCACGGTGGCCGTATCATCCATGTTTTGATGCACACATATATTAAGACTGATGGGCATTGCATGATAAATGCCACCCAACAGCATGTAGAATCATTACACTGCATTTAATAGATCCAAAAGGAAGGCCAGGTGAGCAACAACAATTTCCCTGCTGCAGCATAGCAATAATACATGTTTCAGGGCAAGACTTATTCACGTGTCCCTTTAAACATGGTCCACACAGTCACCCTAATAATCAACTGCTTACATACCATGAATAACCCCCAGCATAAAATGTTTAAAATTAGGCAATATATTAGAATTAGGATATATGTGCATAAAGGATACATTTATAATAGAGCTTACTGCAACAGCAGCGACATTGCTGACCATATCTATTACTATGGTGTATGGGGCCAAGAGAACACCTGTGCTGCATTCCTTTCAATTGCCTATTAATTTTGGACGAGGACCTGGTTTTTCTGTTTTTTTGGAGTTAGCACCAGGGTTGAGCAGTAGGTAAAATGTTGCAATTAGTGCACCTCAAAAAATGTAGCGCTGGCACCAAGTGATCTGTTAGCTGCAAAAGCGCTGTGTTAAGTATAGGACGCGGAAAGTACATTAAGCTCGTGGTACAAATCGCTAATAGCAACGCGCTAAGTGATTTTTCCCATTTGTAGTGGGAAGCAAACGATCTGTTGGTCAGGCGCTAGACTCAATTAACCTGGCACTAACGCAAAATCACACCGACGCAAGGGTTAGCTCACACCAGGTAATAGTGCCCTAAATAAGTATATATAAATAAGATTCCAAAACCCCAGAGTAATGTGATGCAATGAATAATGTGATGCAATGATGCCTTTTTTGTTGTACTAATTCACCTTATTTTCGGAAAAATAAATTCCCCAAAATGTGACGGAAAGCAGAAGATCTAAAGATCATTAGACCCTTTAGATTCTAACTTCCATAATAACCCCTAAAATGCCATAAACCCAGAGAAATACAATAAAAATAATAAACAATGTGGCATTTAGCTACCCCTTAACCCGTAAAATGCCATTCATCAAGGGAAAACATGAAATGAATACACTGAGGCATGTAGTTTACCCATCAACCCGTAAAATGCCATTAATCAAGGAAAAAACAAATGTCTACTGTAAGGGATGAAGCCTGCCCATTAACCCTTAATATACAACTAAAACCAAGGCAAAAACTAACGTAATACACAATGTAGTGTATAGTCTGAACATTAACCATTTTACTGCTGAGCCATTTCAACCCTGTGAAAATGTTTACGTACACGTTTTTATTTAATGTTTTATGACTTATACTTCACACTGAATATGGTCATGTTGGGTATCATTGGAAAGGCCAGAATCTGCCCTTTCGAATGACACCTAGTTCTTCCATATACGATGCATAGCGACGGAGATATGTTGGTCCGAAGAAGTGTGGGAAGCTGGATGCTGATTTTTGGTGGGGGGGCACATGGGGGGGGCAAGGAATAACCTAGGGGGGGCAATTGCCCCCCCTTGCCCCCCTGTAGAGTCGCCTATGTCTGGGTGCACTGACTCCTTTACCAGATTCATATCTTTTTAATATAGGACCACATGGTCCACCCCTGCATTCTTCCACAATACTACAGAGGGTTTACTGTATGATGATACTTGCTGGCCTCAGGGGCGGATCCAGACACAGGTTTCGGGGGGCATTCTACCAGTTTTGGCAAAGAGCTGGTGTTGGGTTCGCAGTGACGGGCAAAGTCACGCCTAATCGCAGGCTGTGCTCGTCACACTCACTCTCCCCAGAACATTGCACTGGATCTGTCCTCATGTGGCTCAGGTAACACCTGACTGACACCGCACAGCAATATCCGGCACTCTGACACATGCTCTGTCACTTGGAATCAAGAACCGCCAGCAATAACAAGCTGCAGGTACAGACACCCAATGATGCCCATACACAGCCATATAACCAGTGGCTACTCTAGGAACAATATATAGGGGGCACATAAGATACCACAATTATAACTGGGGGGGCACTACATTTTCACCACAAAATGATATCACTGAAAAAAATGAAATAAGCATATATAAATAGGATTCCAAAATCCAAGAGTTATGAGGTAATGTGGTGTAATGAGGTGCAATGAGTAATGTAATCAGTCCTACTATAGAGTGTCAGCTCTGCAGCTGATTGTCAGCTCTGCAGCCATCAGACCTGTTAGTCCTGCTATACCCAGAGTGTCAGCTCTGCAGCTACCAGGTCTGATGGCTGCAGAGCTGACAATCTGCCCTGCTATACAGAGTGTCAGCTCTGCAGCTGATTCTCAGCTCTGCAGCTATCAGACCTGGTAGCTGCAGAGCTGACACTCTGGGTATAGCAGGACTAACAGGTTTGATGTCTGCAGAGCTGACAGAGTGTCAGCTCTGCAGCTGATTCCCAGCTCTGCAGCTACCAGGTCTGATGGCTGCAGAGCTGAGAATCAGTTGCAGAGCTGACAGTCTGTATAGCTGGACTGATTGTCAGCTCTGCAGACATCAAACCTGTTAGTCCTGCTATACAGAGTGTCAGCTCTGCAACTGATTCTCTGCTCTGCAGCCATCAGACCTGGTAGCTGCAGAGCTGACACTCTGGGTGTTATGCTCTCTGTATAGCAGGACTGATTGTCAGCTCTGCAGCCATCAAACCTGCTATAAGCAGAGTGTCAGCTCTGCAGCTGTTTGAAACACCTTTTGAAGAATAGCAGAGTGCAGAGTTTATTTTCTTTCTTACCAGTTTGGCAGCGTTCAGCTCCCTTTCGACGGATTGTCGGCTGTGTTCGACGGCTCGGAGATTTTTGTTGGCTGATGGACTTCGGCAGTTCAGCATTCGGCGGCTCAGCTTTCGGCAGCTGAGATTTTTGTCGGCTGATGGACTTCGGCGGTTCAGCGTTCGGGGTTCAGCGTTCGGCTGTGGCAGCTCAGCATTCAGTGGCTCAGCGTTCGGTGCACTTTGTGGACGTCAACCTGGCAACTGCACTGCTCGGGGGGGGGGGCAATTGCCCCGTTGCCCCCCCCTGGATCCGCCCCTGGCTGGCCTGGCAGTCTGGCACCAAAGGCACAATATCTGGGTGCACTGACGCCTTGACCAGAATCATATCTTTTTAATAAAGGACCACATGGTCCACCCCTGCATTCTTCCACAATACTACAGAGGGGTTACTGTATGATAGTACTTGCTGGCCTGGCAGTCTGGCACCAAAAGCACAATATCTGGGTGCACTGACGCCTTTTTACCAGATTCATATCTTTCTAATATAGGACCGCAAGGTCCACCCCTGCATTCTTCCACAATACTACAGAGGGGATACTGTATGATAGTACTTGTAGGCCTGGCACCAAAAGCACAATATTTGGGTGCACTGCCACTGACGCCTGTATCAGATTCATATCCTCAGAGGGGTTACGGTGTGACGGCACTGTTGCCGCACTAAAGGCCCAATTCTAAAGCACCTATTGTTACTTTCACCCAAAGCCTGCATAAGTTTCACAAAAATTTAGCCAAAAAATCACTAAACTTTTTCTACGTGTCCGAAAATGTCTCCTCTTTTCATACAGACTGCCGCCCCAAGCAGTTGTTTATGGATAGATTAAAGGAAAAGCATTTACCGTCATTTGAAACGTCATTTTTTTGTTTTCAAGTGTTTCTATACAGTTGTGTTCAAAATTATTCAACCCCCACTGAAATTGAGTGTTTTGGCCAGTTTGACATTGATTTTGATCATTCAGTCATCTTGCTTACAATTAAATCAAAGAGGCACATGTAGGTCAGACAAATATAACATAACATTTATAATGAAATAACCACAAATGTCTTTTCTGTGCTCACATCATTATCAGTTTTATTCAACCCCCAAGTGACATTCAATCTTAGTACTTAGTACAACATCCTTTTACAGTTATAACAGCTTTTAAATGTGAAGCATAGCTTGACACAAGTGTCTTGCAGCGATCTACGGGTATCTTCGCCCATTCGTCATGGGCAAAAGCCTCCAGTTCAGTCACATTCTTAGGCTTGCGCACTGCAACTGCTTTCTTTAAGTCCCACCAGAGGTTCTCAATTGGATTTAAGTCAGGTGACTGCGATGGCCACTCCAAAATGTTCCAGCCTTTAATCTGCAACCATGCTCTAGTGGACTTGGAGGTATGCTTGGGATCATTGTCCTGTTGAAAGGTCCAACGTCTCCCAAGCCTCAGGTTTGTAACGGACTGCATCACATTGTCATCCAATATCTCCTGGTACTGAAGAGAATTCATGGTACCTTGCACACGCTGAAGCTTCCCTGTACCTGCAGAAGCAAAACAGCCCCAAAGCATGATTGACCCCCGCCATGCTTCACAGTAGGCAAGGTGTTCTTTTCTTCATAGGCCTTGTTCTTCCTCCTCCAAACATAGCGTTGATCCATGGCCCAAACAGTTCTAATTTTGTTTCATCAGTCCACAGTACACTATCCCAAAACTTCTGTGGTTTGTCCACATGACTTTTGGCATACTGCAGTCGACTCTTCTTATTCTTTGGAGACAGCAAGGGGGTACGTCTGTGAGTTCTGGCATGGAGGCCTTCATTACGCATTGTGCGCCGTATTGTCTGAGCTGAAACTTCAGTACCCACATCTGACAAATCTTTTCTCAGTTCCTCAGCAGTCACACGGGGACTTTTCTCCACTCTACGCTTCAGGTAGCGCACAGCAGTCGAAGTCAGCATCTTCTTTCTGCCACGACCAGGTAGCGTTTCAACAGTGCCCTTTGCCTTTAATTTCCGAATGATGCTTCCTATGGTCTCTCTTGGTATGTTTAACATCTTTGCAATCTTCTAATAGCCATTGCCCTTCCTGTGAAGAGTAATCACCTCTTCTCTTGTCTTCCTGGACCATTCTCTTGACTTCACCATGTTTGTAACCACACCAGTAAATGTCTAGAAGGAGCTGAGTATCTCAGTCATTTAAAGCTGCCTAATAGGTGCTTAATATGCTTTATTGCTGCTCCGTGACATCCACAGGTGTTTTCAATACCTGATTGAAAACACTTGAATGAACCTCTGTTCTTCAGAGTGGTAGTCTTTAAGGGGTTGAATAATTGTGTCAATGAAGAATTCACAAAAGAAACATTTACTACTGTATTACAAAACCAATTGATGTCATTTTAGTTGCATATGGTTCTTTAAAAAGTCCTTGTAGGATTTCATTCTGAATACAATTACAAATGTACACTAAATTCCCTAAAACCCTTTACAGCATTGGGGGTTGAATAATTTTGAACACAACTGTACATCCTAGAATTCCGCCACTTCACAGGCAGGTTATAGGGACCTCCTACGCACGATATTTGAAGGAACTTTTCGTTTTTATTTTTAACCCTTATTTCATGGAAAACTCTCTGTCCCTTTAAAAACGTTTTTTTTTAACTTTTTGTCCTTGTTTCCTGTCCCCCAGGGCACTACCCGGACCCCCATACACCTTTTATGGCAAATATCTAGCATATATGCCCTCTTGGAGGGCACTCTAAAAACCAAATTTTCATCCCCATTGACTTGTATGGAGTTCGGGTTCGGATTCGAACATTTGGAACGTTCAGGTTCAGGTACGAACCCGAACTCGGACGTGTTCGGCTCATCCCTATTCAGCAAGCACCACAGGGCCGTTGAAGCGCAGGGAAAAGCTGTCGCAAACCCGACAAAAAGTGACTACCTGAATGTTTGATAAACCCGGCGAATGCAAGCCGAAACCTGCAAAAACATCTGGATTAACCCGCCGGAAAAAGCCGAGCAGGAGCCGATCACACGCAGCGCAGCCTCTGGAAAAAGCCGACACCGCAGACGAGTGAAGTGAATAAATTAGGAAAACAGTTTGCTTGAATGTTTGAAAAGTGAAACGCTGTTTGCAAAGAAACTACTGAGCGAAAATGTCTGAAATTTACATATGAGGTCCAATGAATGATAATAACAGAACAAAATAAGTAAACTTAAAAAAAAACCTGACTTTTTTAAAAAAAAAAAAAATCCAGGAAAATGCTTAAAATATCCTAAAACATCTTTACTGCATAATTTTATAATGAACGGTTTAATAGATATTGAATTAAAACGGGAATATTTTTAACATTGAAGCCTATGGGATTCTTCTGAATAAATCTGCCGAATTAAACCACCGAATGGCAGGGCATTTCGGGAACCTTTCACTGCTGGTTTGTGTTCTCTGAATAGCCGAAGCCGTGCTTTTTCATGGGGATTTCACTGTCCTCGAACAGGCACCGCATGTGCAGGCAATTCGCCAGGATTTGGCGAATTGCCTCTTCTCTGGATAGCCGAATGGCCAAGAAAGGTAACCGTATGCTGATTTTCAGTGTTCGGTTACCTTTCTCCAGCCATTCGGATCTCTTTGAATAACCCTGATAGCATTCTTGCATAATCACAGAACACACAAACATTCTGCACAATAGACCTGCACCTCCTCAACACATCTCCAACTTCACATTAAAATATTGCATACAGTAAGGGAAAAAATAAATGCCATTTATGGGGAATGAGTCCTAAAACAGGGGAACACAAAGGGAATAAAGTGCGTTTGTCCCTTCAAACATGGGAGCGCCATGTCAGGTACGTGACGCCAGGTAATCTTTGGGGGTGACCACACACCATTCCTCCATGCTCTCAATTTCAGGCAACCCTACTTTTCCTTCCAGGCTACTGATCTTGCTCTAGTCCAAAGAACAGAAGGTTTTGCCGGTGGCATCCTGAAGCTGCTCTTTGAATAATACTAATACCCTTGCTTTTTTTTCAATCGTTCCTTGAGGCAAAGGCAAGAACGGTACATGTTAATGGGTATGTAGCCAGGGAACATTTTTGTTTTGCGTAGGTATTAGAAACATTTTTTCTTTTTCATGTTTAAGTGGATGTTTAACCCATTATTTTCTATCTTATCATTTAGCCTCCCCTTTGCTGTCAATTTTATCACCCAATTCCAGCTAATTGAATTTACTTTATGTATATTGTACCACATTGTCAGATGAACATGCTTTAATTGCAATTAATCATTTTAAGGATGAATACACACAGGGTTACTTTTCATTCTCTGCAATTCGGTACGATTTGGCAATCCCATTTCGGTGACCCTGCGGTGTATTCAGTAAGCACCACAGGGCCGTCGTAGTGCACACCGAAACCTGCAAAAACATCTGGATTAACCCCGCCGAACACGCCGGAGAAACCCGAGCAGGAGCCGATCACAGCGCAGAGCAGCCGCCAGAAAAACCCGACACCGCAGACGAATGGAGTGAAAAAAAAAAACAGTACGCGTGAATGTTTGAAAAGTGAAACGCTGTTTGCAAACAAACTACTGAGCGAAAATGCCTGGAATTTACATATAAGGTCCAATGAATGATAATAAAAAGGGCTGTTACAGAAAAAAGAAAAAACGTTTAAAAAAAAAAAATTTTTTTTGTGAAAAAATCCCGAAAAATGCTTAAAAGATCCTAAAAAATCTATAAATAAAGAGACTTTTTACTGCAGAATACTATAATAAACAGTTTATTAGATATTGAATTAGAACAGGAATATTTTTAACATTGAAGCCTATGGGATTTGCCTGAATAAATCTGTTGAATAAAGCAACCGAATGGCAGGGGATTTCGGCAACTTTTCACTGCTGGTTTTTGTTCTCTGAATAGACGAAGCTATGGGGATTTCACTGCCCTTGAACAGGCACCATATGTGCAGGCAATTCGCCAACATTTGGCGAATTGCCTGCTCTCTGAATAGCCGAATGGCCAAGAAAGGTTACCGAACGCTGATTTTCGGCAGCCATTCGGAACTCTTTGAATAACCCTGACAGTAACAGATGAGGTTGTTTGTTACCTTTTTTTATGACGCTTACCTGGTTTCCTGCGACGATATACGTGTAGATTCCATGTCCCCATCTAGCCTATAGCCCACTTTCAGCAAAGTTCTGAACTCCAGGATACAAAGGCCCACCTCCTTTGATGTTAAAAAACTGAGCAATAGTCAGACCTACCTTTTATGGAAAGGTAAGGATGAGACTGAGTGCCAAACAGAGGATTATCAAATCCTGAAGCGAGAAATGATTGCAGGGGGATTTACAGCTTTTCCCAGGTGTTCCAGTGACTGCTGGAGGGTAGGGACACCCTGGTGAAATGTCAGGGCTTCATGTATCGAATACAGCAAGAGAGTAAGGGTTGTGTGTACTTAGAAATTAACTTGTTAAAATTTGTTACTTCATTGACTAACTCATCCACCAGGGACAAGATCTGAGCAGAAGAGAAACCAGTAGAGGGGGACCTGGAAATAGGACTTTAAGGCTCACGGCCTGCATGGGATAACATTGCCCTGGTGATAGTTTCATGAACCATTGGGCTCTTTTAGAATAAATTTTGTTCTACGTCGTTATGTGTGCTGTATTTAAAAATAAGTCCAGCCTTGAATTACTTTTCCAATACAGCCGTCTGAATATATTAGCTATTTTTATAGCTAAAAGTAGTGAACCACAAAGCAGATGATGTGATAGAGCCCTAAAGAAGTCTCTAGTACACAAGAATATTGCAATGAATTTGTGTTTTTCTCATACATTACAGCCTGGAATCCATACCTGGGTTAATTTTTCAAACTTTCAATCATTACTAATATTTAATTGTATGATTTGTAGATAAGTTTTCAATAATTAATCTTCAGTTCTATTAATGTATTTCCCATGATCTGATTTATTTACATAAGGTTTTCCCTTGTTTTCATGTGTCTAAACGGACTATTGGATTATGTCACAGCATACTGCCTGGCACCATGCGATGCTACTCCACTGCATGCGTCATCTTCCTCTGCCAAAGTGGTACCACTCACCTCGCGGTGCTGCCATGCAGTGGGCACTCTCTCATTCTCCTCTGCAGAGCTTGACCCAGAGCAATGCTCAACTTGTGGTACCACTGTTCGGCAGATGCTGGCAGTCTCCTCCACACTGACAGTTCAGGCCGAGACCCTCCCCACCAGGTAAACGAAAAATCAGGACCTCCATTGGAGTGAATGAAAACGAAAATTTATTATTCGGGGACAGCAAACCCCATCAGACAGAAATGATGTGACGTTTCGACCCGAGGGTCTTAATCATACAACTCCCCACCAGGTGAGACCATCCTTGGGCGCAGGTCAGATCAGCATCTCAGTGCTTCAATCCCCCTTGAGCTTCCTCCATTCTGCAGCATTTGACGATCTGGTCCTTTATTCAAAAGGACACTCTACTCATCCTGACGAAGTTATAGTTTTAAAGAGGTCCGGATATGAGTAGTGCCCCCTGCTTCGCCCCCTTCCAAGTTGCCCTGATATGGCAGAATGGCTGAGTTATTTCCTCCAGCCCAACCAGCGTCAGTGTCGTCGGCAGCTCAGATTCTTTAATTTCATGGCTGTTGGTCACCAGATCAATCACTAATGACATCAGCACACAGAGAGCGTGCTTACATCACCCTCGCTGAGACCACTGTATTGAGTGGTTTCAAGAAACAGCCAATGGATTGGATCTGCGCATGCATGTGCAGCTCCGATCCATCACTCTGCACAGGCACTACAGAACCTATGTATGTAAAGTGTGCAAGTCCAGTAGTGGTGTGCAATTTGCGAATCCTACACTACACAAGTAACTTAGGAGCTAACATTGCACAGAAAAGCTTCAAGGACTTCCGGTTCATGAGTCCTTGAGCCGAAGAGGAGTATCTCTGCGCAGTGAGGGACAATAAAGTAAGAAAAAATCACCTAAAAATAGAATAAATAAATAATTGTGCAAAGGCTGAAAGTTGGGCAAATAGCAGCCTCTGCCCAACTATTTAAGGGAAAAAAAGGATACTCTATTTTTTATGGAATATCCTTTTAAGAAGATGGAGTTCAGGTGCAGAGTGACGATGCAAGGTTTCCCAACCCAACTTGGGGGTGTGCCACCTACAGATACAATTATAAATACTCAGCTGGGCCACAGAGCAGATACTGGTTAATTACACCAATATGCAAGGTTTTGTTGTTTTGAAATGAATAGGTGTATCTGAATGGATTTCTTGTGCAGATTCCAAAAATGACCTTCAAAATTCCGTATCACGTCAAGTTTTTTCACAAATGACGGAAATGTGAAAATTTAAAAAAGTTTCATGAATAGTCTGTGTGCGGAGATTTCAAGGTGATTGGAATATTGCTACACCAAATTTCCTTGCTTTTTGTGTGAATGGGACTCCAGAGCAAAGACGGAACATTTGGTTCGGCAGCAGTGGCCAGTCAGAAGTACATTCACACCTGGCGAAAAAAACATTGTTTCACTTCCACTGGTTGATCCCTCGAAAATACTGTTGCCACCTTTACACATCAAACTTAGCTTAATGAAGCAATTGGTGACAGCTTTAAGCAGGGACAGTAAATGCTTTCAGTATCTTGGTGGTAAGTTTCCATCAATCACGTCTGAAAAACGTAAAGCTGGCATTTTCATAGGCCCTCAAATACGAAAATTAATGGCAGACAACATATTCGAGGAAACCATGAGTGATTGAAAATTGCGAGCATGGACTGCATTCAGAAATGTGGTACACAACTTTTTGGGGAACACGAAGGCTTCAAATTACACCACTTTAGTCGAGGATATGCTGGAATCCTATGAACTGCTTGGTTGCAACACGAGCGTCAACGTTCACTTTCTTCATGGTCATCTAAATTACTTTTCTAACAATCTTGGTGATTTTTCGGAAGAACATGGTGAGCGCTTCCATCAGGATATTAAAGTGATGGAAAAGAGATACCAAGGAAAGTGGACTGTACATATGATGGCCGACTATTGTTGGATGTTGAACAGAGACTGTACGGACGCACACCGAAGACAATCCAAAAAGAGGAAGTTTGAAGCGGAGCCCAGTGGCGAATGTTAGGTATGTTTGCTTTTGAATATGTATTTATGTTTATCTATTCCTTAAACAATCATTCCGCCCCTCCAGAGAACATTTTCACACGTTACAAACGTTGCCATATAGCAATGTCGTTAAAAAATAAAGTTTTTTAAAATTTTCACATTTCCATAATTCGTGAAACAACCTGACGTGATATGGAATGTGGAAGGTCATTTTCGGAATCTGCGCAAAAAATCCATTCAGATACACCTATTCATTTGAAAAGAACAGAAAAGGGTTGAAAAATTGCAGATCAGTGTTGTGTTTCTACCTGCTTTAAATCCAGTGTGCTCCTTCATGTTTATAGTGTCTTAACATTTCCTACCTTTTGCCTATCTCCGATTATGCTATTTGCCACCTGCCCTCGATCTCAGATTTGTCCATGACCTCTGTAATGCCGGATACATGCCAGTACCTATACTTCCTCCTCAATCGGACACCCAAGCCAACCTCCGTGTGAAAGATTAACAATACAAAAATGATCAGTGTTTTTCTCTGGTTTGATGGGAAAACTTTTTAAATTCATTTCTTTTTTACAGTGACAGCTTTCTTTTTTTAAAAAAAAAAACAACAGAAATCATTATTATCGTAGGTACGTCAATAACAAAAAACAAAAAGATGTAAAATGTTCAGATTTAATTACTAAATTAATAAAGTTAAACAGTTTTTGATGAAAAAAATGAAATGAAATGATAGGAGGAAATTAGTTAAGCGCTTAAATTGATGAATTGAATAAAAACGATCCAAAACAAAAAGAACCTCAGAAAAGACTTTCTTCCGGTTATACATACTTATTCTTAGTATGGTACAAAGAAACGTTGTGTTTTGCACTCCCCATGAAATGCATAGTGCATAGTAATTCCACTGGAGAACGTCTAAACACACTTCAATGTCACTAAAGGACATTGAATAGACTCGATTTACACCGGTAGATGACACATTGGAAAATATATACTGGTTACCCCGACCAAGAGTATTGATGGAGTGATGGCAGCAAATCTGTCTTTTTTCAGCTAAATTGAGGAAGTATAAAGAGATTAAAATATTTATTAAAAAAACACAGCTATTAACATAGGGTATCAATAAGGAAAAAAAGATGAATTCTTGATCCATCTCATTCCCATCAAATGTTTATGGACTAATAAATGCTAACTCTGGCATAGATGCCAAAGGAAATGTCAGGTCCTGCATCAGTTTTTCAAGGATAAATAATGTCACACTGCTAAAAGATGCTGACTGATCTTTTTGTAATTATTGAAACAAACCAACAAAAAAAATAATCTTAAAAATACAGCTTTATACAGGGATGAGTATATGGCATTGATTTTTTGGGGGGGTCTTGCAGCCATAATATCTGAATACATATGACACAACAAAAAGGCTACCAACAAACCTTGTTCATGGTCAGTATTGGTAAAATATAAAAGGTGCAAGTAATAATTAAAAAAAAATAGCGCATTCTTCTTCGCCCACTATTAGGCGACGTCCTTCAGTTTTTCACATTTCTTTTTTTTTGAGAAAAGTGTGATTTCATGTAACCTTTTAAGGATGTAAAAGGAATGTAGCGGGAAAATGAGATCCCCTGGACATCTGTGTGAGTGTGTATGTACAATATGTACTGGATGATATCTTGTATGTACAACATCATTTATAGGCACATGTACAAAAGAAGCTAAAACAGAGAAAAAAATGCATCTATATTTTAAATAAACTGTTAACATGGGGCACTTTTTTAAAGGAATACTTATCTATATCCAATGAAAAACGGGTTAAAACTGACATGGGTTCTGCATTTAATAATAATAATAAAAAAGAAAATGGAAAGCTGTAATGCTGGGAGTTGGCACAGAGTTAATATTTACAGTGAATAGAGGTTTTTCAGTTTACATAACATCAATACAATGCATTATCAAAGTCTTTGAGAAGTTTCTTGTTTGTTCTTTTCCTTTCCCCATTTTTGTTTGAAAGAGGACATTCAGATTATTATATTAAGTGGTCATGAAAGATTTTCCTGGAAGTTCTTAAACCTCTCCTCTGCGTGCGGTCCGCACTGGAAGATACGGCTTCGTAATACAGAAGGCAGTCAATTACGTGGAAGAGATTTTTAGGAATTGGACCCGGATCAATAGTTTACACAGGTGGATGTTTACAGGTTGTCTCCGGGCTGGTACTGGGGTTCAGTGGCTGTAAAGTAGTCTTCCAGGAAACTCTGTAGGTACTCAAAAGTAGGACGTTCCTCTGGGTCTTTTTTCCAGCAGTTAAGCATAAGCTCGTGCAGTGAATTGGGACAGTCCTGTGGACATGGCATTCTATAACCACGCTCTACTTGCTCCAATACCTCTCGGTTATTCATTCCTGAAATGACAAGGCATGTGACATTTTACAGAATGGTAATAACACAAAAAGTACATTTATGTATGTGGGTTCAGGAGAATGCATTGCTTCCTGTGAGTCTGACACAAGTACTACATACAATACTCTCCTTCTTGTGCCAGGGCTGGCATGTGGAGGCAATAAGGTGCGTCATCATAAAGTAAGGTAATGGAGAGAGGAGTCGTCAAATATGCGTGTGTGTGGGGGTGCAAATAGTGAGAAAAAGAGAGGTTTGTCAGGGTCCTGAGAATGAGCAATGACACTAGGGGTCTGCTCTATGGTGGGTGCCCGCTCAGGTCTCACAAGGTTTTAGCTCGATAGTGCCATTACAGGGACAACTGCTCCATATGCAAATCAGACTGCTACACCCAGAAAGGGTGGCCAGTACTGAATGCCAAGGACATCATCTCTGACGAGAGGTGCAGCAACCCCCGATGATCGTTTCAACCTTGTTAGGACTCGTCAGGAGGGTATAGCTGATACCCTCTAGGCACATTGAGCAATGGGTCCACGTCTGCAAATACAGGCATATGTATCTTTGTTTGTTGCACGGTCATCGTGTGTGTTTCTCCTTGTCTGGGTGTGTTTCTGTTCATGTGATGTCTTTTTAGGGTCTCTGCCTGTGTGTGTGTGTGTCTCAATCCATGTCTTTCTATCTCTGTACTCTATTTGTGTCTCTGTGTCCCTCACTGTGTGTTTGTTTGTCACTCTGTCTTCAGGCACCTTTCCTAAGGTTTGCACAGGTCTGGCCTTGTGTGCAAGTCTTGTATTGTAATTGGATAATTCAGTCTCCCTTAATTTTTTGTTTGTGCATTACAATTTGTTGTATAATATTGATTTTTAAGGTAATTTTCTCTGTGTATGAAAACTAATGGTGAGGGGACATAAAGATGGACATGGGAATGTGTTTGGTGGAGTATGGTAGAGGTAGGTAGGGGTGCCCTTCTCTATTTATGAACACGGCCCTGGTTGATATCAATTAGGGATGAGCTGTTCAGTTTGATCTGTTTGGAGTTCGCATCGAACATCGGCCGTTCGACAGCTCGCGAACTTCGAACCTTTTGGGACGTTCGCCAAAAGTTCAATTTTTAAAAAAAAAAAAAAAATGCTTAAATACTAAAAAAATCTAGAAATAAAGAGACTCTTTACTGCAGAATATTATAAGCAACGGTTTATTAGATATTGAATAAAAACGGGAATATTTTTAACATTGACGCCTATGGGATAAAATATTCTTGTTACTAAAACATTAGGCAGACACGACCCCCTTATCAGGCACTGTAGAGGGCAGCCTGCCGGGGCCTCCCAAGGATCCCCTTGAGGAGCATGCGGCCGCCGGATGACAGAGCTGCGACTGTGCAGGCTAGCTGCCCGGGTGCATGTGGCAGAGACAGGCAGCGCAGGGAGGGAGCCACTGCACCTGCGGCCACGGCAGACCCCCCCCACAACCAGGATCTAGGGAGCCCCCAATGACCACCAGGCTAAGGTAAGGCGTCACATTTCTAAAAAAAATAAAATCCGAGGACATTTTTAAATGTCCCCGGGAACATAAAATAAAACTTTTTTTTTTTCTTTCTCTACCTGGCTGAATGTATTTAATTATATATATTAGATACATTCAGCCAGGTAGAGGGGGGTGGCATGTGGGCTGCGCGGGGTCTCAGGCAGTGGTTTTGGGGTTTTTTTGTGTATATTTTTAGCAAATTTATAGGGGAAGGTAAGGGCAGGTATGATTATATATATATATATGTTAAAAGTAACATCAGGAAGCATTATTTTACTGAGAGGGTGGTGGATGCATGGAACAGTCTTCCAGTTGAAGTGGTAGAGGCCAAAACAGTAATTGAATTTAAGCAGGCATGGGATAGGCATAAGGCTATCCTAAACAAAAGATAAATCCAGGTAAAGTATCCATGTAATTGGGCAGACTAGATGGGCCGAAAGGTTCTTATCTGCCGACATTTTTCTATGTTTCTATATATATATATATATAAGATATATATCTATATTCTTATAAATATATATATCCAGACTTGTATTACACACACATTTTGGCAACTAATTGCCTCCCCCCCTTTTGGCTGATTCCTCCAGAAGAAATATTGAATCCGATAGAGCAGAGAATAATATATACTTGAGTACTTGAGGGCTGCAGTCACTAAGGGTTGATGGTTAAAGTCAGGGCTGCAGGGTGCAGGGTTAAATTCTGATTGCATTGTGAAGGGTTAATAGAGGGCTGCAGGGTATTGGAGGTGTTTTGTACAGGGGTACTTGAGGGCTGCAGTCACTAAGGGTTGATGGTTAAAGTCAGGGCTGCATGGTGCATGATTAAATTCTGATTTTAACCACCATTTGTCTGCCTCTTAACTGAAAAGCAGCAAGAGAGCATACAGCTGCTCAGAGGAGCAGCTTTAGGTCATTGGTTAGGTACTCACTCTACAAAGAGGTGCCTTGACGGGGAGAGTGAGCTTACGCTTCAATGGCCATTTTAGCAAACGAAAACCTCTCGTGCTTTGTTGCACATGGAACTATATAGAAACGAGCGCAGATGACACCTTTTTTTTTTTTTTTCTTCACTCACAAAGCCTGAGTAAGCTGCTAAGCTGCTGCAGCTTTAACAGTGGGAGGAGACAGTATCTAGGGTGAGCAAGCTTTCATTAGCTTAATATCCAGCCCTCCTGCAGAGCGTGCGCCTGTCAGAGAGGTTGTGTAAGCAAGCAGATCTTCACTCCCTCGTAGATGTCCCGAGTATAACGCGACACCTACGGTTTTAAGGCTTTTTTTGTCTCAAAAAACTCGCACTATACTCAGTATCTACAGTATCTACTATACAAGCATCTACAGTAATTATACAGTAAGAAATATTTGGGAATATTCCCAATATATTTCATACTGTAATAACATATTTCGCCAGGAGATGGTGCCATCTAATGCCAAACGGAGTTACAACCGTTACAGTTGGAGCTCCTGTTCCCTGCATCAGGTCCTGCATGTCCGATGTCAGGACATTCAGTTAGCTGATTTTACACAGTTTTAGCTCTTTGGGCATTATGACCACAGGGCTAAAACTTTGGGGGCACCTTCTGCAGCCCAAAAGTAAATGAAATTTGTTTGGTGCAAACTAATTTAATTTGCTTTTGGGCTGAAGATAGAGATAACTCGATCGGGCAGTGGACGGTGCATTTGACACCCGAGATATCTCGATCTAGGTCATGAATGGGGACCAAGGGCTGAATTTAGTTTTTATGGTTCAGTCACATACCTGGGTAGGGAACTCTGCCCTTTGTCACTAGCTCTGTCAGTAAAATACCAAAAGACCAGACATCTGACTTTATTGTAAACCTTCCATACAGTGCTGCTTCTGGGGCTGTCCACTTTATGGGGAACTTTGCTCCTGTAAGGGAAACACAAGAACATATAATACCAAAATCAGTATCTTAACAGAATAAAAATATGAAAAACCAGTGCATAAACATTGAAAACTGAAGCAGAGAGGACAACTGCTCACAAATCTCCAAACTTTTGAAGGATAATTAATAGAACATTTTCATTATGACCAATACCCAGATTAGTAATTGTCACCTTTTAATGAAAATTTGCCAACATGAGCATCACACATCACACCACTCACAAACAATGTGGATCTTTTCTCAAATATACAAGTAAGGGAGCAGTTGGGAAAAGGTGACCACAATATGGTTTCTTTTGAAAAAAACTCAAAGCACAGTCATGCTAAAACATTTAATTTTAAAAAGGCCAACTTCATTAAAATAAAGGAAGCTCTGAATCACATTGACTGGAAAAAACTCTTTCATAGGAAAAACACAGAGGATAAGTGGATTATCTTCAAGCTATCTTCAAGCAACCTTTCCAGCTATGCCTCTCTTGAGGAGGTAGCCCTTGGCGATGGGGAGACAGAGGGGTCCAAAAGACCCTACCGCTCGTTCAGGCACTCCCCCTGCTCTGGCTGGAGGGGTATAAAACCGGAGGTCTGACTTTAAGGAAGTCAGACCTCCATGAGATCCTGAAAAGAGGTGAGAGGGAGGGCCGATCCGGTACTGTCAGAATATATCTGACATTGGACCGCAATTGGCAAAAGGTTGTTGTTGTTCCGAATATTGGATATTGGATATTCCGAATATCGGAAAGTGTTAAACAACGGCTGGATGACTTCCTGCAAAAACAAAAAATTAAGGGTTAAAATATTAAAATTTGGGGTAAAAGCTGCTTAATCCAAGGAGAAATCTGACTGCCATTCTGGGGTCAAGAAGGATTTTTTTTCCCAGTGTGTTGCATTGAGACTGGGTTTTTTGCCTTCTTTTAGAGCAACAGCAGTAGGTGATGTGGGAAAGGATGAACTCGATGGGCGTATGTCTTTTTTTTAAGCCTATGTAACTGTAGCGCTGTGTTAAAAATCTTGCTGTGGCAGTACCTATTTTTAGCCACAAGATGGAGACTATCGCGATCAGAGATACTGGACATTGGGACTACAATGCCCGGCATGCTTTGCAAGAAGTCAGGAAGTGGGTGGGGACTGGACACTTACATCCTCTGCCTCGTGGAGAAAGTTCCAGAGCGCGCCAGGGAAGCAGAGAAAGCAGACGCACCGAGGAGATCGCGGCAGAATCTAGGCCCAAAGCCTGAGGGAGACCTGTTGTTCCGGTTTGGGTCACCTAGTCTGAGGAGAAGGAGACTCGCCAGAGCCCAGACACTGCTGCAGACCGGCGGAATCGAACGGAGAGCAGGCGGTGAGCTGGACAAGCTGCATAAAGTGAGACAACGGATCCAGCCGCTAGTATCCCCAGTCAAGATCCGGAGGAGAGACGTCCTGGGTCAGCGGAGCCTAAAGCCTGCGTCGGATGGGTGAGAGGCCTCCAAGGCTGTTTGTGATTAAAGGTCAAGCTGCTGTTTTCTCTTTAAAGTCCACAGGGCCCCAACTGACTAGTCGAAGATTTTCCTTAAATAAACTCACTGGCCAGTTGAACAGTACCCGGGTACCACACACACATATACACCTTTCACCTCCTGGGACTTAACTTGTGCAGGACTCATTTTTCTTTTATGAATCGGAACAAGGGGTTAAAAATAAAGATACGTTCCGAATATATATTTTTCCTCTTTTTCCGTTGCGCGTTTACCGTAATACGAAGGGATTGTATGATCGGGGGTTTTGCTACGTGTCCCCTTTTCTGAACTATCGGGAAATTGCATTGCTTTTATGTTCGGTCGCGAATATTTTATTTTCCGAAATACGAAGCCTCGTGTTTCGTTTCTTTTCCGCTGCGCATTTGTCGTAATACGAAAATACTGTAATAATACTTGTGAATACCGTGCTTCAACATCTGCTCAAATATTTTAGTAAACTATTTAAATGATAAAAACTCACAACTGTGTTGGAGTATATTTATTCCCTAGTGCGGGGAGACTGACCCGTGGTTCATTTTCAGCGGCTCCTCCGGGAGTGAGCGCTACATAACCATGTAACAATCATTGTTGCATTTCCTTGGGAGTTTCCCTGCTTCTTAGAACGCCACAAAAAAAAAACCAGTGGTATCCAAAACAATACCTACAGCAGGGGTGCTCAACATTAGCCTTCCCGATGTTTTGGAACTAAATTTTTCATAAGGCTCTGTCAACCTACAAAGTAGCGGAGAATCATGGGAAATGTAGTTACAAAACATCTGGAGGGCCAAGTTGAGCACCCCTGATCTAAAGTATCTGGAAACACCAATACTTTGCTCCATGCTACCTGAAAGTATGAATAATTATTCATATGTTGCAATATTATCAACAAGACATTTTAACTCCTCTTTCCAAATATTTATTCTATACAACCATCAAAAACTAAATATTTGTACACCGTTGTGGTGGGATACAGAATGACATTATACAGCTGTCGCTATGTGACCTCTTCTCTACCACACATAGCGAACATCATCATGTATGAGTAAACAGCTGCTTCTTACCCCATTCTGATCAAAGGAAGGATAGCAGAGACCAATGAGACGTGTCATAATGTTTCATCACTACGATATACATGGTTGAATTAAACTATTACGTGCATTAAAGCTGATCTTCACTAAATCTCTTGAAACCTAGACCATCCGAGACAAGGACATCCACACACAGAAACATATCATACTGTACATGTGAGGAAATGGACCATAGTACACTCCCTTCCCATTCACCTCTGCACAATAACATCATTAAATATTAGAGAATATTACTAATCCACGCACTGAAAGTCAAACTTGCCATTATAGTACTGAAAAACTAATCAAAGAAACAAACACCATCTGTCAGTGGCAGAAGGTGGGGGCTGCCTGGCAAACATAGCGACGTGTTGAACACACTTTAATGACCACACAATGCAGTGAGGTGTTAATCATTCACTTAGAAATAATACCATGTTATATTATATGATATTAAAGATCATTTTTAAAATTTAGATGCAAAATCTTCAAAGTGAAGATGCACATTATTCACGGTTTTACGTCCTGTGGAACCCAATAAACTTGTCAATCCTTGCTGCAGTTTAACGGAAATATTAATTAGTAGATAAGGCGTTGCAACGGCTGCTACTTACTCTCCTGAGATAGATGTGACATTGCAGATACTGAAATATTCCAAATATCCTAGCAATGCATAGCAAATACCAAAACTACCCAAAGTCTTGAAGGGGTGATGGATGACGTGTGTATGTGGTGAGAAAATCTTTCTCAATGGAACTATGCCATAAGTATTAATGATATTAATTGATTTACAAAACTCATTTAAAAACACCAAAAAACAGAGCACACAAAATAGGGCTCTATTCCATAGTTGTTACTATTGTAGTGTCTCAATATGTAATCGTTAGCGCTAGCATTAATAAGTTTAACATCTGACCTCGATATTCCATAGTTGACGCCACACTGGGGTGAAATCAGTTAGTGCATCACAGCTTGCGCGAGCTTACTGTACTTTACGTCTCCTTTCCTTCACATGGGGAGCGCAATCATTTTTTAACATCTCGAGACGGAGGTTTTACAAGATGCAATGCGAGTTGACGTCTGGACGTGAATTGACAAATTTTAACACCTCCTAAAAGCCGGTGTTAAACGATTCTGCAAATGCAAAATCATTTAACACACTTTTAAGACTCCCCTAAAAATACCATACTCACCTCTCATGCTGCGGTGAAAAGGGTGCCGCAATCACCTGCTTCTTCTTGCCAGGGGCAGAGTGAGACTGGTCTCCCTCCGAGCAGGGGTGTAAATACCAGGGGTGCAGAGGGTGCCACCGCACCCGGGCCCTTGAATCCGGGGGGCCCACACTCACCTGCCTGGGGGCTTGCCTATATTTTCTATATATAATTCTTTTTCGAATTTATTTTATACTTATTTGTGAGTTTTACTTTGGAGCTCTGTGATACAGTCATATACACCGCATATTACTGTGATTTACAATGATACACACTGCACATTACTGTGAGTTTTATTGCTGTGAAGCTCTGGGATACACTCATACACACTGCACATTACTGTGGTGCTCTGATACATTCATACACAGCGCACATTACTGTGAGGTTTATTGCTGTGGAGCTTCGTGATACATTCATACGCAGTGCACATTACTGTGAGGTTTATTGCTGTGGAGCTCTGTGAGATACACATAATGCACATTACATTTAAAATGGGATGGGCTGAGGAGGTTAAAGTGAACCTTGAAAAAATGGGACACTGTCTGGAGTCAACACTGTGTACCTGGAGGGGACCAATGCATGTTGATGGGAGGGGGGGGAAATATGTTTTTGCCAAGGGGGGGGGGCGTCATGGTTCCTGCACCTGGGCCCTGAGGTTTCTAGTTACGCCTCTGCCTCCGAGGCTCTGTGCGATCTTGCAAGAGCACGTGGCCAGGACGCTCAAAGCTCCATGGAGACCTATGGACTCTACGAGCCGATACTCGCAGTGGCGTGGAGCTCTGCTGATGGCATTCAGCGGTTTGCGTTGTCTCGTGTCGAGGTTCTAAGGGGGTTATTCAGAGGGTACCGAAATGTCGCCGTACGGGGAGATTCCCTGTTCGGTTACATTTCGGGGCCAGATCGGCTCCCTCTGAATAATCTCTTAAATTAGCGACTACCCTAGAATATGATATTAAAGCAGAGAGGTGCAGGTGCACATTTTCCTGCTTACCGTCTCCATTATAGCATCATGCTTGGATTAGGGCCCATAATGTTTTAATATGTTAATGCAGAAGCTGAAAAAAAGATAATAATTGACTCCTTGTAATTTCTTTACTGTAACAGAGGGTGGCAGGAGTGAGATCTCACTGAGAATCTTGTTTCTTCCACAGGAGAACCTTAATCTTGTATTAAAATCATATGCAAATTAGGTTTATATGGCAATCTTTTATTATTTTTGTTTGTGGACATTTTCATTTGCATGGGTCACTTGCAGGGGTAAGATCCTAAAAAAATAAGTGTGGCATCTCACCAAGATTTCTGCCCAGCAGCGGTGGCACATACCCCACCGCAGTCAAATTTGAAATGTATTAAATATAATTGGTTTTAGTGAAAAATATATGATAAGTCACATCTATTGTTACTTAGAGTTATTCAGAGAAAGGTGAAACTCTGGAGAACATTTGGAGAAGTGAAAATTCTAGCTCAAATTAGCTGATTTGGAAAGTGAGATAAATGGGAGACATTTTCTGGTTTGACTATTTTGACCTAGAATTTTTACTTCTCCAAAAGTTCTCCAGGTTTCACCTTTCTCTGAATAACCCTGTTAATAAAGAAACATGTGAATGAACACCTTAAAAATTTTTTTATAGTGTGTGGGAACTCCATTCCTCCATCAAAAAGAATGGAGAAACTGTGCTCCCATGCACTCCTGCTCGACTTGACCCCTGAAAAAAAAAAAGGAAGAGTAGTTGAGCTCTCTCCATTCTGCCCAATTCAAGTCAAATACTGATCCTTTGGTGTGGAGCCCTGATACTCTGCATCCAGTACTAAAGGTTGTTATCCAACCCCTCTGGCTCCATTTTTAGTGGTCATCATAGCTACCTATCAATATTTGGACGGGGAAGGAAAAAAAACATTAAAGAATAAACAAAAAACTTATGTTGCTTACACTTTATCTACCACCATGTATGTTTGACTGCCTAGTCAAAAGGCAACAAATGAACAGGTAAAGGGGCGCTATCACGTCCCTGGTGCTAAAACGGGGACGCTAAAGGGAAAAACCTGCGCCTGCAGGTTTTCCCTTAGCATCCCCGTTTTAACGCCATAAGACGACGCAGGCGCTGATTCAGCATCCTGCCCAGTAAGCTCCTGGATACTCGTGGCGGAGCTAGCGCGCCACTGCGTGTATCACCTCATGGAGTCCATAGGAATCCATTGAGGGTTGTGTTGCCGGGCCACGTGACCTGCAGGATCTCACTAGCAAGATCGTGCAAGGCGTGGACTGATTTGCAGAGGGAGACTGGGGACTATTTTTCCACAGTCTCACTCTGCTCCCGACAACCAGAAGAAGCGGACCAGGCCACCATTCGCGCGTGGGATGAGAGGCGGGTATCTGATTTTTTTTGGACGGATTTCAACTGGTGATAACGGATTTTGCAGAAGCGGAATCAGCACCAGCTTAGAGCTGTGGCTAACTTTGTAGTTCCCACATCGGTGCGTAATTAGCATTAGGACTTTGTAATCCTAACGCTAATTGCTCTTTGTGCTCCCCATGTTAAGTATAGGAGAGCAAAGTACAGTAAGCTCGCGGTATGAACCGCTATTACCGATGCGCTAACGGGTTATTTAACCCGTTAGCGTTCAGAATGTGATATGGGCATGCTGTGATAACCTCAGTTAACCTAGCACTAACGCTCACTTAGGTCAGCGTGAGCGCTAGCGTTAAAGAGGTGATAGGGCCCCTGGTGGGCCAAGGTTACTGACTTCTGCCTTACGCCCTTTAAGAACCTCTTTTAGGCTTACATGGGACAGGACATCAGTGTATGTGGACAAGGGCCCAACTTCAAAAAACTCCAGGGATAAGTAGGAAGTAGAATATACGTAACGGTGTCCGGCCACGAGATACGGACAGGGATAATTCCATGCACCAGAACCGCTGTAACAAGCATATGTTTTTATTCTTTAACACATTCAACAAAGTGATACATTTTGATTACTATTCTCCAAGTGGACATTGACAAGTGCAATGTGACTGTAATCTCGGAATTGTATTAGTCAATGTTCTGCTCAACTAATCATATAGAAGAACATTAGCTAGTGCTTCTGATTCAGTGGACATTTCATTATATGATTAGTGTAGCCAATACTGAAGAGCACAACTCAGTCATTTCTATTGAGTGCCACTTTTCAGCTTCCACATTGTCAATAAAGCCACACATGAAGGAGCATCCAATAGGTAGCCATAGCAACTCCCTTACTGCTGCGTAACAGTGATGTCTGCTAGACCTCCTTCAGAAGAATTCTCTGTCAGTATTGCAAATGTATTACTCAGATTATTCCAGGAGGTAATACATACTAGACTCATGAAAAGAAGACATACTGCATAATTGTATAAGTGCCTGCAGCTGCACAGCTCTATATCCTGACACTTAATCAGAAACATAATTCAAGAGATGTTCTCTACTGTGATACCAAGAGAGAAGAAGACAGTAGAGAAATTGTTGAAGAATGAAAGGAATTGAATGCTTGCAATCAATAATTCATTTTGATGACAATCCCACATTCAAAACTGAATCTTCCATTAATTCTTATTTAGATTTTGATGGGTGTATAGAAAAAGATGGGCTTTGTGATCGTCTACCATTAGGACCAGAAGATTCAGGCAATGTGAGAAGAAACCATAAATTAATCTACAAGAATATTACAATGTTGGTGCTAACTTAACCAGAGCTGTTGTAAACTGAAAACCTCCATAGGCTATAAAGGCTCTGGGAAGTTTACAACAGCTCTGGTTAAGTTAGCACCAACTATGTAATATGGCCCATAGTTTCTTTAACCCCTTCACTGCTGAGGCATTTCACTGCTGTGTGCTGAGCTCATTTTTACCGCTTTCGCTCATCATGTTTAACCCTTTCGCTGCTGAGGCTTTTCACACCTCTCTGCTGAGGTCATTTTTACCGGTTTTGCTCATCATGTTTAAACGTGTTTTGAAGGCTTATTTTAGTATATGACCCAGATATATTATATATCGTTCTTTCCGGCAGACTCGGTAGATTCATAATATGTCATTATTATATGTATACGTTATGTCATGTCTGTATATTATAACAAAAAATGCAATAAAATATGTATTTTCAATAATTTACAACGTGTAAAGTGTTTTTTTTCACATTTTAACATGCGAGCAATTGCGGTTATATTTTGTATGGGGTGCGCTTGTTAAAAAAATTAGAGATGGGGTCTCGTTACATTTTTTTGGGGGGAAAATTACGCGATTTTTAACAAACGCACCGCATACAAAAATCATTAGTGCAACATCATTGTTCACATTATAATTGAAATGGGAACAATATTGCTGCATTAACGAACCAAAAAAAGAAAAAAAAATGTTTTTTTTTTTTTTATAATTTTTTTTTAAATATATTTTTATTTTTAATTTTAATTTTAATTTTTTTAAAAAAACTTTTTTCACATTCGTGTTTGGTATCGTTGGAACGGCCATGTTGGAACGGCCATACCAAACATTAACCCCTAGCTGCCACGGATCGGGAGATAGGGAGTTCATTGGAACTCCCTATCTCCACCGTTGGTGGCAGTTAGGGGTTAACTCTAGGACTGGCGTCATCGTGCTACGCACGATGACGCCAGTCCTCAGGGGGAGTTCCCGGAGGCTTGGCCGACATCCAAGATGTCGGCCAGCTCCGGGAAAGGATCGCGAACCGGCGCTTTTCAGCGCCGATTCGCAATCCAGCTCCCCAGGGGTTAATGCCAGGCACCATTTGGAAGTGCAGGCTGTGCCCTTCCAAATGGTGCCTGGGTTAACCCCCGCAACGCAGCCGATTGGGAGGGAGAGAGGTCCGAAGGACCTCCCCCCCCTCCCTTTCAGGCGCCTCCTCCGCACATGCGGGGGGGGCGCCTGAATTAGGTGTCATCGCGCTGCCGCGATGACACCTAATTTCAGCGGCTGCGGTTCCGGATGCCGGGCTGACATCGAGGATGTCAGCCCGCACCGGGGGGGCCAGCGATCGGCCGGAACTCGGCCGAACGCTGACCCCAATGGGAGGACGCGCTCAGCGCGTCCTCCGCACAGCAGCAGTAATGCGGAGGACGCGCTGAGCGCGTCCTCCACATTGAAGTGGTTAAACACGATGTGAAGCCACATTTTAATAAATGACCCAGACATATTAGATATCGTTCTTTCCGGCAGACTCCGCAGATTCATAATATATCATTTTTATTTGTATACGTCATGTCCTGTCTGTATATTATAACAAAAAATACAATAAAAATTGAATTTTTAATCATCTGCGGTGTGTAAAGTGTTTTTTTTCACATTTTATCACATGAGCGTTTGCGGTTATGTTTTCTATGGGGTGCGCTTGTACAAAAATTAGAAATGGGGACTTGTTACATTTTGTGGGGGGGAATTACGTGATTTTTAGCAAACGCACCCCATAGAAAAAAATCATTAGTGCAGCATCATTGTTCACATTATAATTGAAATGTGAACAATATTGCTGCATTAATAAAAACAACACACAAACCTAGTCTTTGTACCTAGTCATGCTCAGGCCTTTCAAATGACACCCTCCATGACCCCCTAGCTGCCATGGTACTGGAGATATCAGGGTTCACAAGAACCCCCTATCTCCACCAGGGGATTTCCTTGGGAAATCCCCTGGCAGCTAGAGGTTCCCCGGCTATCTGACGTCATCACGCTATGCATGATGACATCAGGCAGCGAGGGGAGACCCGGGGGTGGAGCCGCCATCCAAGATGGCGGCCCCACCAGAGCTAGGCTGCAATTCAGCGCCGCAAGGCGCTGAAGTGCAACCCGGCGCTTGAGGGGTTAAAGCCAGGCACCGCTTAAAAGGGGAGACTCTCCCCTTTTAAGCGGTGCCTGGCTTTTGGCGCTGCTCCTTTCCGATCGGGAGGGAGAGGGATCCGAACGGATCCCCCCTCCCTTCCAGGCTATCTCCCGGCATTGCCGGGGGGTCGCCTGGAAATGACGTCATCGCGCCAAGCGCGATAACATCATTTACGCCGGGAGGAGCTTGACTTCAGCGTCTGAGGACGCTGAAGTCAGAACGCCGCGGGACCCCGGACAGAGAGGGGAGTATCTCCGCCGGGGGTCCCACACAGCTGATGACGTGTGGGGCACGTCCTCAGCATGTAACGTGCATCAATGAGGACGTGCCCCACACGTCTTCAGCAGTGAAAGGGTTAAGATAATGTCTTGTTCCAAAATATTCTTGACAATTAGGCAGAAACAGACAACTGAATACGCTGTCAACTAGTAATTTACCATGAGCTCTATTACATTCTCCGCGCAAAAATGTGCGCGTGCGCAAAAACGCATTAACGCGAGGGGAAAAACCCTTTGCGCTGAACGTCGTATTATGACGTTCGCGCACAAAATGCACGTTAACGTCTAACGCGAGTTACCCTGCGCGAGCAAAGGTTCATGTGCGCATCCCATACTTAACATTGTGAGCGCAAATGCGTCTGTGCGCTGGTATGCGGATGGTATTACAATCGATGCACAAATTTTTACGAACGACGTTTGCGCGCATAATTTTAACGTCTTTTAAAAGCTGGTGGTAATAACTGCAAATCTGAACGTCCTGGCCGATCCCAAATACACCAGCATGAAGAAAAAAATACAGCACAGTATAGTTACATATTCTACACATACCCAAACAATAAAATTGAGAGGTTGTGCGTGTTTTTATTATTGCTGCAGCATATATACTCAGATTGATTTTGACAGGTGCAAAAACTGAACGGGAGACAATTGTGGTTCTAAGGCTGGGGTCAGACGAACGCAGTGCGAACCCGCGTGCGGCCGCACTTTATCACGGCCGTAGTAGCAGCAAATGACAGCCAATGACGGGCAATATACGAAGTACGGCCGCACGAAAGTGCGGCTGCGCAACGCAAGAGGCTAACAAACGCATTTTTTCGAGAACGTGATACCGCTAGTACTGACGTACAGAGTGCGCTGCGTCCGCTAGCGGCGTGTGTGCGTGATTAGGAGACGTCAGACGCTGCTAATGTCCAGCCAACATAACGTCCAGACGCAAGAAGTGTTTTTTTGATGATCTGTACAAAATCACGGACGGAAATGCGCATCGTATGACCGCTATCGCGTATTCCGTGAAAAAATACATCCATTCGTTCGAACGCACTTTTTCACGGACGACGTGAAAAATGCGTTCGTCTGACCCTAGCCTTAATTCTGAATGGCTGAATCGCGTGAAAAAACAGTCTGCCCACCGATTTCTGCGCGCAGTGTTAATTTGCGCTCGTTTTCGCGTGTATTTTTTATGCGCGATATTTTCTGACAGTTGAAAAAATGCGCTTGGATCGTAATACCAGCGTTAATTTACGCGCGTTAACGCTGCGCGCAAAAAAAAGCGCTGCGCGAGCGTTTTTGCGCAAGAAATATAATAGAGCCCTATGTGTATAAAAAGGTCTTCAAGGGAGGCATTCATCTTTCAGTGGTCAAAACAGAGGATTATGGGGGTCCTGAGGACGAGCAACAGCACTAGTGGCCCTCTCTACGATGGGGCCCGCTCCATATGCAAATCAGACTGCTATCACCCAGAAAGAGTGGCCAGTACTGAATGCCAAGTACATCAGCCCTACACGAGAGATGCAGCAACCCCAGACGATCATGTCGGCCTTGTTAGGCCTCGTCAGGAGGGTATAAATGACACCTCTCTAGGCATCTCGAGCAAGGGGTCCAAGTCTGTATTAGCCTATAAACGTAAATTGAGAAAAAAGAGCATTGTGAGGGTCCTGAGGACTTTCAGTGGTCACCTTACCTTGCCTTGCTGTGTATTCATTGTCTTCAATCAATCGTGCGAGTCCAAAATCAGCAATTTTGCAAATTAGGCCATTACCAACCAATATGTTGGCAGATCGTAAATCTCTGTGTATGTAATTCATTCGTTCAATGTATGCCATGCCGGCAGCAACCTGTTTCAAGGAAAGAAAATCCAGGGATAAGACGTAAAACTATTTTTTTTTGTTAAAAACTAGAGGGTAAAAAGAGACCAAAATAACGGATTTTAGACAAAACAACCGTTATTCATATTACAGTTTATTCTACCTGTGCAGCCATATCTACTAAATTCGGAAGTTTCAAGGCTCTTCCTTCTCCATCTTTCAGAAAATCCAGCAAACTCCCTGCAACAGAATGACAACTGTCAGCATCACTGACCTGGTTTTATTCCACCAAAACAGAGATATGGAAATCATTCAAGCAATACACAGCATCACACAATCAATATTGCAGTCTATAAAACAACCCTGTGGCGTTCTTAACCTCTTCACTACCAAGATGTTTTCCATAATTCTACTGCCAGAATACAGTGGATTTATAGAGCTCAACTTTCCATTACAGTAAAAAAATTAAGTACTCATCATAAACTATATTTTAGATACAGTAAACGTATTTGACAGGCAGAGGGCTCCAGCTGCTAACAAAATACGCTACTACGCGTATAATTGTACAGTTGGAGCTCTGGCTTTCTTTAAAATAAAAAAACGGATCTCCAAGCTGTTTTATACAGCATCAGCACCTTGGATGACATTTCCAAAGTGCTGAATGTTTGGGTGGCATATTCTGGAGTACATTTGCAATAAATGAAATTCCTTTGCATTGCTTCCAAACACGACTAGATCGAGTTTACTCGATGTTGGGCTCCTGCAGGACTTTTTGGACATCTGGTGTACTTACCCATGGTAGAGAAGGGGTTAACATTCTATGTCTACTAAAATGTGTAAATATAACTTCATAATCCACAGACCTGAGAGGGCTGCTGGTTGAGTAGGTGCAGAGGAAATGGTATTTACATGGTGTCGAATATATTGTAAATACAAACACAGAAAGATATGGGGCCCTATTCCAGTCGAGCCTATAACCCCTTGCTGCCATGAGCTCCCGGCGGTACCGTAACGCTGTGGAGCAGCATAGCACATCCTGCTGGGGCTGAGGCTGGCCTGTGGCTTGCCTACATTGCGCACACGCTGATTGCGTCATTGGCTGCCAATGACGCAATCAGCACACACGCAGTGTAGGTGGGCCGATCGCATCTATGGGCAGGCTGTGGGGTGTGCTAGGCCCACCCGCCATGGGGACAGCAGAGCACGTCCTGCTGTGTGAAAGGGTTAATAATTGCGTGTTGCACTGCTTGCAGGTAGAGGAAGCAGCAGATCGAGTTGTCCTTTGCATTGCGGGATAAGAGGTAAGACATATTTTTAATATCTTTAAATTAAAGTGATTTTACAAAAGCAAAGTCCCTTAACACTATGGTTTAAGAGCCAGTATTGATCCCTGAAAAACAGCTTGACCTGATGACGAAGGAGCAGGTTGGAATAGCTCTTTCTCCATCAGCTAGCCGCAAATTATCAGCTCCTTTGCAAAGTATAGTTCAGTATACATGTAAATGTTAAAAACATATGTCTTTGATTTATGTCTTTGTGTTGTAATTTTATGGGAGTTATCTGTAATGCACACAATGTATAAGAAAGAGCTCTAACCTTTGCTCATGTATTCCGTGACAATATAGATGGGTTCCTCAGACACTACCGCATAGAGCTGCACAAGCTTGTCATGCTTCAGTTTCTTCATGATCTGGGCCTCTTCTAAGAAGGACTCTGGAGACATGGTGCCTGGCTTCAGGGTTTTTATTGCCACCTTAGTGTTTCCGTTCCATGTGCCTGCAACAAGAGACAATAACATAAGCATATACCATGTACATAAAAAAGATCTACAAGAACACAGCAATCCTATGCCATTGGATGGTGTGGGGGAACATTTTGACAATTGAGTTTTTTCCTATTTAACCTCCTACCATACAAAAAGTAAAGCAGTAGAGCAATAAATGCCCAGTTCCTCAAGTAAAGTCAGTGTTGTATGTACTATTAATATAGAGAAGAGAATTCTGTATTCTTCACATCTGCACCATCAGGCATCCTGAATACTGACGTGAGAAGCAATTGAACTAAAATTAACAAAAGGCACGAGAACTGCGCATCGTATTTATACACCACTATGGGTTTTACAACATTTTTTTTTATTTTAGGGAGTGAGTGGCAATATTCATATTTTACCACTCTGCAAAATTTATACTGTATCTTCCTGTATTATTTATTTTATAATGCCATGTAAAATTAATTGTGAAATGCCTTGAAAAATTGATGTAGGTTACTTTTAGAATTTTACATTTTAAAGCACAGGAATCTTTACATATAAAAGCTAATATATAGTGATTTTCAATCACTGTGTCACAGCTGCAGATGTCACTCATGTGCTGCGGGTATATGCTGTGCAATGGTAGAATGAGATATGTGAGTAACACAACAATAGTAAAATATGGCTGTAATTGAGCAATGGCACAAAGGGGAGGTGTATTACCGTATAGAACTTTAGGCTGGGGTCAGACCAGCGCACTTTTAACGTGCGTTCTGGCGCACATAATTACGGCCGCACTAGCAGCAGATGACGGGCAATGACGGCCAATATACGATGTACGGCCGCACAAAAGTCCGGCCGTGCAACGCAAGTGGAATTTGAACGCATTTTTCTGAGAACGCTGAACCGCTAGTACTGACGTACTGAGTGCGCAGCTGCGGCATAGCGGCGTGTTTGCGTGATTAGGAGATGTCAGACGCTGCTAATGTCCAGCCTACATAACGTCCAGACGCAAAAAGAGTTTTATTGACGATCCGTACAAAATCACGCCCGAAAATGCGCGTCGTCTGACCGTTTTTGCGCATTCCGTGAAAAAGTACGTCAATGCGTTCGGACGCACTTTTTCACGTTCGCTGGGAAAAATGCTTTCGTCTGACCCTAGCCTAAATGAGAAGCTTGACATCTTAATACTTCTTTTTTTAAATGGCAATTTTTTGCTCCATGTCCATGTGCCCAGAGATGAAATGGTTAAATATCATGGAACTAATATTTGTAGATTACGTATAAGAAAAACAAGTATATGTAAGCTATGTGTGTTTTTATATTATTTTTTATTTAGGTATTTTATAAGATTTTTATTTACATTAAAACAAAATTGTTAAGAATAATTCATGTTTTGAAAAGCAGTATTATTTGTTAATAAATGCATACAACATTTGTATCCAATTTTAAGCTATTGAAATACTATTACCCCCAATGGCATAAGTTACTTTCTTAATCAAATCACATGCATTAAATGTTATTTAATGTGCAGGATGCATGCTGCAAAATAAAAAACAATAATGAACAAATCAGATTAGACCTTTGCACAAGTACATTTGTATGGTACATGCGTTTATTCGTAGAGTAAATAAAAATAGAAAGCAAGACCCCAAAGATATTAAAACTTTTTCCTTTCAAATAAATAAGAATACTTTTAATAGAAAATTTAAAATGCTTTTATTTTTGTTTTTATTTACTTTTAATCTCATGATGGACTTCTTGAATTGTTTTTTATTTATTTTATTGGGGAGTGTAACAAATTCTATGCATTTGAAAAAACATTTTCACCCTTTAACTAAGCTGCCCTCTATTTCATAAGATAGGTCTTTTTTGACCTTTTAGATGTATGGTTGAGTCCTCTGAATTTTGTATGTTGTGTATATATATTAGTGCTGTCCAAAATAATCATTTTTGTGATGTAGCCTTGAACGATGCTACATCAATGCATTGAAGATTAGCATCAATTTTGTCCAGGGGCATTCGGAGTGGTCAGGAAAATCGGACCTGGGTCGGGCCCAGCCAAGGCCTTGTTTACTGCCGCGCCAGTTGATAGGGCTGCCTGTGGAGTGAGCCGCTGTTTGTGGGCCCCTCCCTAGCAGCTCAATCAGCTGCTCACTTAAAGCGTGGGAGAGGCTCTAGGGATGCAAGAATGGATCGGCTGCCCGGGCCCTCAGTTAGGCCTATTGGCCGGGGCTTCGCGTAGCCTGATCCACCGCTGGGGCATCGCGTAGACCGATCCGCTGCTGGGGCCTTGAAGAATTCAAGCCAGCCTGACTCGCTACCCCGGGTCCTCTGTGGATGTATGGGTAAGTGTGTGACTGCATGTGTATGACTGCATGTGTCACACTGCATGTGTGTGTGTGTGTGTCTGCATGTTTGTGACTGCATGTGTTGGTGTATGTGTGTGACAGCATGTGTGGGTGACCGCGTGTGTGTGACATTTCATGTGAGGGTATGTGTGTGTCCGCGTGTGTGGGTATGTCCCTTCAGAGTGCTACAGCAAAGTTTAAAAAATTTCTATTCAGATGTCATTCATTTGCAGTGTGTCAAATTAATTTTTCACATTCGATCATCCAGACCTTGTAGTTTTCCCAGGCAGCCCCATTTACTCTGCGGCAGTGCTGGAAGGAAGTGATCACATAACGTCACTTCCTCCCAGCATTCTATGCAGAGGGGGATTGATCATGATAAAGTAGGGGAATGATGCACATGAAAAGATAGAGGGTGAAATGAACATGAAAAGGAGGGGGAAATGGACTGAAAAAGGAAGGCGGTGGACATGAAAAAGGAGGGAGGGAGATGGACATGAAAAAGATGGAGGGTGATGGATATGATAAAGGGGGGGTAGACATGAAAAGGACGGAGGGAGATGGACATGAAAAGGGAGGGGTGAAATGAACATGTAAAGGAGGGGGAAATGGACTGAAAAAGGAGAGGGGAGATGGACATGTTAAAGGGGGTGTGGACATGAAAAGGATGGAGGGTGTTGGACATGAAAAGGGAGGGGGACATGAAAAAGGAGGGTGGAAATGGGCTTGGAAGGGGGAGAATTTACATAGAAAAAGGGAGTGGGAAAATGGACATGAGAAGGGGAGGAAGAGGATGAAAGGGGGTAGAGAGAAATATGATTTAAAAGAGGGAAAGAAGGTACACGGAAGGGGGGACAGAGTGTGAGTATTAATCAGTGAGTGTTTGTGAGTGAATCTGTGCGTATGTTGTGTGTATCTGTGAATGCATGGGTTTCAATCTGTGAGTGCGTGTCTGTATCAGTGTGTGAATCTGAGTCTAAACCCTGGGACACATTGGGCAGTAATCATGAAGCATTGTGGAATCGAATCGTTGACAGGATAATTGTAATTGAATCGAATCTTAAGATCAGTGAAGATGCACACCCCTAATACATATATATATAAATTATTCCTGGGCTCACACTACACTTTTCATACACATTTTGCAATTATTTAACATATACTATATATATATATATATATATATATATTTATAATTATGGATTATTTTCTATTAATGCTGTCACTATTGTTACTGAAGTGATAGGCCTAAGGTGGTAATACGTAATAACATATATATATATGTTTAAAAGAGCATCAATTGTTAAAAACTCATCTCTTGTCTATTAGTGTGACTCTGCAAAGCATAGATTGAAGTTTAAGAATTCGAATTGAGCTTCATTCATTAAATAATTGCCTGTTTCCTGTTCCTTGTTTGATTGAATATCATTTTTTGAGTAGAATATAGAATACTGATCCCACCTCTTAAGAGCATATTAGCCACCTTACCAAACCATACTTCAGCGAAACACCCCTGACCGAGCTTCTTCTGCAGTAATATTGTATCACGAGACACTTCCCATGCATCTTTAGCCAATCCAACAGTTTGTGGAGTATAAATCGGTGCAATCATTGTTAAATTAAAACACAAACCATCAGCTTTCTCTAAAGGAAAGGGAATTAATAAAAAAAAAGAAAATACATAGAATTAAATTTTGAGCATGCAGTAAGAAAGATGGAAGGTGGTTTGCAGTTCTGAAAAATATCAATTGGCACTACAGAGTCAATTTAATATGGGTTCTAAGCAAATCATATCCAAAAACCTGATTTCTGACCCAAAAACTTAACATGATCAAGATATTTTCCTAGTTTTATCAGTTGCATTGAGATTTTGGTTCTCCTCATATAGTCACTTTCCATCTTTCTGGATTTTGCTCTTAAAAGAGCAGGTTATCGCCAACGTAGTGAGTGCTGTGCGTACCCATCCATACTTCCCCAAACTGCCCATTGCCCAGCCTTTTGATCAACTGTAGGGATTCTCTTGGTATTTCCCAGACATCTTTGGTTTTGACAGACAGGTCAGTAAGTCTTGGCATTCCTTTATGGCAGGGGACTACCAAGCGGCAGCAGAGACCAGCAGCTCTCTCTGAGACACGTGAAAGAAGGTATAGGAGAAGAGAAAACGTGAGACGCAGAACTGGAACAAGGCAGAGCATCTGATGATTAGAAACAGCACATGGCATGATAACGGATTGGAAAAAGCAGAATTGCATATGTTGAGCATTCAGCGACACAATCAAAAAGAATACATGACGTCGTAATCAACAATTTCACTCAGACGTCTAATATAATGCTCAAGATAACATTTTGAAAAGGGCAGGAGAGGACATAGAAGACTACCTATCTACTGACAACATGTTATGTATAATTAAAAAGTATGTAGTATTAGTGATTTTATCTAGCGGTGAGATTTTATGAAAATAAACTGAAAAACTGTTTACAAAACTCTTGGGTTGACTTCCAAACCAGTGAATGACTGGCTCTTCTGTAACTTGACCACATTTGGTCTACCTTGATGTCTACAATAAGACACTTGTGATATTGAAGTTTAATTTTACATCGAATTAGAGCAAAATACATATACTCATGTTTAACTCTTTATCTGAACACATACAGGTCTATTCACTAAAGGGTGAAGTCTGGAGAATTGGCAGGAGAAGAGAACAATCTAGCCTAAATAGCCGATTTGGAAAGTGAGGCTTTTTATGGTTTGCTTACTTTGACCTGGATTTTTCACTTCTCCTGCCAATTCTCCTGACTTCACCCTTTAGTGAATAGATCTGATAGATTTGATTTATTATCTATTTTTAAGTTTAAATTTAAGACCGAGCCTGTTTGTATTCAGGATTGGTCCTTTCTCCTCGGCATGGATTACACTAGACTAGAGCAATTGAGCAAATCTGGCTAAGGTAGAAATCTAATGTCCAGCTGAGATAGCAAGACACCATAACAATGATTACACCAATATGCAAGTTTTTGTTGTTTTGAAATGAATAGGTGTATCTGAATGGATTTCTTGCGCAGATTCCAAAAATGACCTTCAAAATTCCATATCACGTCAGGTTTTTTCACAAATGATGGAAATGTGAAACTTTATAAAAACGTTTCATGAATAGTCTGTGTGCGGAGATTTCAAGGTGATTGGAATATTGCTCGGCCAACAAGCAGGCTACACCAAATTGCCTTGCTTTTTGTGTGAATGGGAATCCAGAGCAAGGACGGAACATTGGGTTCGGCAGCAGTGGCCAGTCAGAAGTACATTCACACCTGGCGAAAACAACATTGTTTCACTTCCACTGGTTGATCCCTCGAAAATACTGTTACCACCTTTACACATCAAACTTGGCTTAATGAAGCAATTTGTGACAGCTTTAAGCAGGGACAGTAAATGCTTTCAGTATCTTGGTGGTAAGTTTCCATCAATCACGTCTGAAAAACGTAAAGCTGGCATTTTCATAGGCCCTCAAATACGAAAATTAATGGCAGACAACATATTCAAGGAAACCATGAGTGAGTGCAAATTGCGAGCATGGACTGCATTCAGAAATGTGGTACACAACTTTTTGGGGAACACGAAGGCTTCAAATTACACCACTTTAGTCGAGGATATTCTGGAATCCTATGAACTGCTTGGTTGCAACATGAGCGTCAACGTTCACTTTCTTCATGGTCATCTAAATTACTTTTCTAACAATCTTGGTGATTTTTTGGAAGAACATGGTGAGCGCTTCCATCAGGATATTAAAGTGATGGAAAAGAGATACCAAGGAAAGTGGACTGTACATATGATGGGCGACTATTGTTGGATGTTGAACAGAGACTGTACGGACGCACACCGAAGACAATCCAAAAAGAGGAAGTTTGAAGCGGAGCCCAGTGGCGAATGTTAGGTATGTTTGCTTTTGAATATGTATTTATGTTTATCTATTCCTTAAACAATCATTCCGCCCCTCCAGAGAACATTTTCACACGTTACAAACGTTGCCATATAGCAATATCGTTAAAAAATAACGTTTTTTAAATTTTCACATTTCCATCATTTGTGAAACAATCTGACGTGATATGGAATTTGGAAGGTCATTTTCGGAATCTGCGCAAAAAATCCATTCAGATACACCTATTCATTTGAAAAGAACAGAAAAAGGTTGAAAAATTGCAGATCATTGTTATCAATAATGTATAAATGCATACCAAAACTCCTTTCTGGCAGATGTTGCAGGATTAATTGGGGAGTAGATAAGCTTCACCTAACCACATGCAGGAGAGTGCATTTGATCAGGGAGAGATGGCATTGAGGAGGAAGCACACCACTACAAAGAGATGTATTTGTCTGGTGTATGAAAAGGCACGTTCTTCCTTTCTTTACTTGCCTAAAACTGTGGTTTGGTTGAAGGGACTATGTCGTACAAAGTCCACGTTAAAGTGGAAGGAGATTATACATTTTGGAGATGCAGGGACAGGTGACGGGAAGACATTAGGCTCCCAATCTTTTTCTGGACTAGCACAACCATTAGTAAAGAGACACCCTACACAATCTTATCTCTATAGCCTTTTAAAGTAGTCAGGCAGTGTGGAGTGCCCCCCACTCTCCCCCATCCTGGTTTGGCAGGAAATGTGGTGTGAAGCAGAGGAGTTTCCTCAGCCCACATGTGCGTCACCAGGCAGCTGTGATTTTGAATTTCCCACCTGTCGGTCTCTATAATGCTCCTTATGTGCTGACATCACCCTCTCTCAGACAGGTGTTCCAATAGAGGCAGCTGATGGACAGGATCAACTTGTGCGCATGCATCCATCATTCTGTGCAGGCACTACGGAATTTGCGTAGTACAAAGTACGTAAGTTCCGAGCAATGCGCAATATGTGTATCCTACACAACGCAATTTGCGCAGAAATGCAAATTCTGAAAAAAAAAGAGAAGCTGCAGGGACTTTGGAAGCCCTGAAACTGATGGGGATAAGTAGTGCGCCGAGGGAGAAAAGGTGAACATTTACAGCTAAAATAAAGAAATAATTATTGGGAAGATGCCCATTTATTTAAATGCAAAATTAAGTGTGTTTGGGGTTTATTAAAGTGTTCCTTTAGGTTATTAAGTGGTTTTATAAACATGCAATTGTTAATATGCCGAAGAAAATGCATACACATACAGGGTTATTCAAAGAGATTCGAAAAGTCACCGCACGTTCGGTGACTTTTTGTTCTCTTCAATTCGGTTCCTTTTGCCGATCCCATTTCGGTGACCCTGCGGTGTATTCAGCAAGCACCACAGGGTCCCCGAATTGCAGGGAAAAGCTGCTGCAAACCTGACGAAAACTAACCGCAAAACCCAGCGAATGCACGCTGAAAAGCCACAAAAAAATCTGGATTAACCTGCCGAAAACCACGGAAAAAGCCCGAGCAGGAGCCGATCACACACAGCCGAAGCAGCCGAGTTCCGCAGACGAGGGAGGTGAATAAATTAGCAAAACCATTTGTATGAATCTGTGAAAATGAAACGCTGTTTGCAAAGAAACTACTGAGCGAAAATGTCTGAAATTTACACAGGAGGTCCAGGGAATGATAATAAAGAGGGCTGTTACAGGGAAAATAAGTAAACTTAAAAAAAATAAAAAAAAATCGGACTTTTAAAAAAAATAAAAAAAATCAGAAAAATGCTTAACATATCCTAAAAAATCTATAAATAAAGAGACTCTTTACTGCAGAATTTTATAATGAACGGTTTATTAGATATTGAATTAAAACGGGAATATTTTTAACATTGAAGCCTATGGGATTCTCCTGAATAAACTTGCCGAATTAAACCACCGAATGACAGGGCATTAGGGGAACCTTTCACTGCTGGTTTGTGTTCTCTGAATAGTCGAAGCAGTGCTTTTTCATGGGGATTTCACTGCCCTCGAATAGGCACCGAACAGGCACCATATGTTCAGGCAATTCGCCAGGATTTGGCCAATTGCCTGCTCTCTGGATAGACGAATGGCCAGGAAAGGTAACCGAACGCTGATTTTCAGCGTTCGGTTACCTTTCTCAAGCAATTCGGATCTCTTTGGATAACCCTGATAGTTACAGTTAATGAATGTGTGTAAACATATAGAACATGGCCTAGTAAGAAAGGTCTACCTTGCCAGTTGTATTTTATTGGGTTTATAGATTTGCTACTTTAGCTAGAGAATCATTGACAAGGAATTGAATCCTTGATTGCTGGGGATACTATCAAAATCAATGATCCATAAACTGTGAAAAGACTTGAGACGGAACCGTTCATAGAAAGCCAATTACACTGCTAAACCAAACATTGGCTGTTTTAAAACAAGGGTGTAATGGATTTCCACGGATTTCTGGACATTAATTCTTAGATTTAAGGTCGTAATCAGTCTGGAACATATTCAGCTATTTCTTCCCTTTGCATTTTGTTTTACAAATGGGAAAAGCAAAAAGCTGATCATGTTTTATTAATCATTTTTGTAGAATTGCATGCTTGTTTATAAAGATTCGTGTCATTTTCGTATTCTATTAAGTGAGCTGTATCTGATTTTTTGATTTTTTTTTTAACCAGGGATATATTAGCCTAAGACAACCTTTCTGCCCAGGATGCATCCATAAACTATAATCACAGTGCTCAATTTCTTCTGCCACCGAGCCTTATCCTCCAAGCATGTTTGCATCGTTATAGGAATTCATTACAATATGACTGAAAGTGGCAGTTTACAAAATCATGCTCAGAGCTATTACAGACTGAAATGTCATTCCCTTGGCAAATCCGTACAAATTCTGTGTCTAACAACTAAACTACACTGACAAAAATAGGGTTAATTGCTAATCTGGTTCGTTGTTATTCTTGACATTTGAATCCCATAAATAACAGGACATAATAAGCAACAACAAAAGAACAAATCGTCTGATCTCCAGCTATTTGTAGCTAAATAACTACCATGTTTGAAAAACAAAAATGGAAAATTGTCTAATGTCTATGTATGAAATGAGTATTTATTAAAATAAGATAATGCTGTACACATTGTGGTATGGTAATGGGGTCGCTCAATGCCGCTAGATACTGCCTAACTCGGTGTCATTACAAATAATTACTTCAGCTACTTATAGAAAACATAGTAGTTTCACAAATAGATGTAATCAGAAAGCAAGAAAACCTATTATCGAAGCAATAGAAAGTGTAGAAGAAAATAGAGCAAGTTAGTTTCACAGAAGGAGAACAACTGCGGAGAATGCATGCAGCATAGTCTCAGTCTGGGATGGGTTTGCGATCTACTGGGGTTATTCTTATCCTCCCAAAGAGAAAAAAAAATTTGGTACCATAAAAAAAAGAGATTATTTTTCCAGTATTTGGAATATGATATGAAGGTAACTCTTCTATTTGCAGTCAAACTATAGGAGTCAAACTAGCCCAATTCTTCCTACACAAAGTTGGGCTTTAGAAGAGCTATAATGCTGTATAAGAGGTAAATCACTTAACACTCATGCAGGGTTATTCAGAGAAAGGTGAAAACCAGGAGAATGGTAGGAGAAGAGAACAATCTAGACCAAATAGCCGATTTGGAAAGTGAGATAAATGGGAGAAATTTTCTGGTTTGTCTATTTTGACCTAGAATTTTCGCTTCTCCAGTCATTCTCCTGGTTTTCACCTCTCTCTGAATAACCCTGATGGTATAAAATATTTACATTCTAACCATCTTCCTTAAACCTATTGACAAGAAAATTGGTGCCTCAGTGCTTCATGCCATGAAGTTAAGCACTCATAAGACTTCTAGAATAATATATTGTTTTCTTTTATCTGGTGATGCATTTCATTACAGTAATCAAAGAGATGACATTCTGGTCCATATTGAATTTTGAACTTTAACGTCGATCTCCTGTATAAAGAACATTTGTTTCATGATGCTTAGGAAGAGTAAAAACTATCAGGGTTATCCAGAGAGCGGTGAAAAGCAGGAGAATGACTGGAGAATGGAAATTCTAGGTCAAAATAGTCGATTTGGAAAGTGAGATGAAAGGGAGATTTTTTCTGGTTTGGCTATTTTGACCTAGAATTTTCCATTCTCCAACCATTCTCCTGCTTTTCACCGCTCTCCGAATAACCCTGTATATTTTGTTTTCTTAATAAGTCCTGCAAGTGCTTTCCTTTATGGCAGTCTGTGTTAGCGTACAGCTATATCATCCATATCATTGCTGTGTTTCTTCATAATGACAAAACCCTTTAGCCATCAGATTACTCTGTTTATTATGGCAAAATTGTCAAATAACGTCTATATAACAGTTTTAAATAAATACAATCTTGAACGGCAAGATTTAAAATATTAAATAAATTTAATTAAAATTAATAAAAAATACATTTACAAAAATACATTTAATTTAAATTAATAAATTTAAAATATTAATTATTAGATTAATTACCTGTATATTAGAAACAATATTTATAAATAGCATTGGTATAAAAAAAAAGTTAAAATACACATAATATAGAACTAAAGTCAAGTTTAGGTAATTTTTTTTAAGTCCCCCATATATCTCTCACCCCCCCCCCCCTCCTGTCTTTATTAATCCAGGCATTTGGCACAACACATTTGACAATTTATACATAAGCTTACAGTGAGTCTTGATTTTACAATTTGGTGTGGAGCAGTGGTTCCCAAACCTGTCCTCAGGACCCGCTGACACGCCAGGTTTGCAGGATATCTGAAGCACAGAACCGGTGATATGATTTGCTGCTCAGTGATTGCAGGATTCAGCTGCATTTCTCCAAAGAGATCTGCAAAATCTGGCCTGGTTGAGGGTCCCGAGGACAGGTTTGGGAAACACTGGTTTAGATAGTGGCAAACTTGTTCTGATATGAACTCAACAACGAGGACGCCCAAAAGAGATACAAGGTTATTCAGAGAAAGGTGAAAACCAGGAGAATTGGCAGGAGAAGAGAACAATCTAGACCAAATAGCTGATTTGGAAAGTGAGATAAATGGGAGAATTTTTCTGGTTTGGCTATTTTGACCTAGAATCTTCACTTCTCCAGTCATTCTCCTGAGTTTCACCGTTCTTTGAATAGACCTGATAGTGTTTCAGCTCTACTGGAAAAAATTAAATAACAATCTGAGTAAATGAGTCACAAAGCTTGTAATGAAAGCTGAGAACTATCTGAGCAGTCAGTGAAGTGGTATTAGTTACATTGTAAATAATATGCTATTTCCATTTGGACGCAGTGCCAAGGTGATTTCATTTAGTTCACTCTTGTAAAATGCTTTAAATGGGAAAAGAGCATCAAATTTCATATCCCTGACTTTTGCTAATTTTAGGCTTTTAGAGCTGTCACGCAACCCAAAGCCATAGTGATTATAAAGGCTGCTCATTTAGCATCTGCTCTCGTGTTTATAGCAGAGCTGTTCAGTTCAAACGTATAGTAACCATAGATGCCACAATAACAGGAATAGTTTTTTAAGGACCAATGGCTGTTGCCGTTTGGTCCATAATATAAGCATTCAGTTTTCACACTTATTTTCCCATTACTTCTCATACGCTGCAGTTTACCTGCACCTCTGTGTGACTCCCACTCCACTAAGAGTGTAAGCTCACATGAGCAGGGTCTGCCTTTCCTACTGCTCAACATAAGTCACACTTATTTCTTAATGTTGTTTATCCTACCTATTGTACAGTGCTGGGGAATATGTTGGTGCTTCATATATAATTGTAATTTATTTGGACAAACAGTATTAGAAATAGTTAATTGAGGAAAAAAATGTTCAACCCCTTCACTACTAAGTGATTTTCCAAAAAAACATTGTCAGGAACCAGTGTTTTTTTTGAAAAATCACTTTTTTATTAATTATACTATAAGGGCCCTATTACAATCTTCGCGCATACGTTTGCGCCAGCACAAAAACGCATTAACGCGAGGGGCAAAACCCCTTGCGCAGAACGTCGTATTACAATCTCAGCGCAACAAACACGCGTATACGTCTACCGCAGGTGAACCTGCGCGAGCTTACTGTACTTCGCGCGTCCTATACTTAACATTGTGAGCGCAAATGCGTTTGTGCGCTGGTACGCGGACGGTATTACAATCTATGCGCAGGATTTAACGCATAGCCTTTGCGCGCACAATTTTAGCAACTCCTGAAAGCTGGTGTTAATGGAAAATTCTATCAACCTGGCCGAAACCAAATACAGCAGCCCCAAAAACAAATGCTACAAAGTATAGTTACACATTCTACACATACCAAACCAATAAAATGGATAAGTTGTGTGTGCTTTTTTTATTGATGCAGCATATATGCGCTGATTGACTTTGACAGGCGCAAAAACTTAACGGGAGACAATTGTGGTTCTTAATTCTGATTGGCTGAATCGCGTGAAAAAAACAGTCTGCACACTGATTCCTGAGCGCAACTTTGCTGCGCGCACTTTTTTGCACGTCCGTTTTATGCGTGTTATTTTTTGACGGATGAAAAAATGCGTGAGGATCGTAATACCAGCGTTGATTTACGCACGCTAACGTTTAACGCTTCGCGCAAACATTCACGCGTTCTGCGTGCGTTTTTGCATGAAGAATGTAATAGGGCCCTAAGACATTTAAAAATACTCCCAAATGTTTTTTTTTTTTACAGTACTAACATATTTGGCCGGTAGATGGTGCCATCTACTGGCCAAATTGAGTTACAGTTGCAGTTTTTCTCTGCAACAGTGTATCAGCTTGCTGAATGTCCCTCAGACAGTCAGTTTGCTGATTTTACACAATTTTAACTCTTTAGACGTTATGCCAACAGGGATAACACTTTGGGGGCACCTTCTGCAGCCCAAAATCAAATGAAATTAGTTTGCTGCAAACAAATTTCCTTTGCTTTTGGGCTGCAGATCACCAGATCGAGATATCTCGATCGGGTCACCGGATGGTGCCCTTGACGCCCAAGATATCTCGATCTCGGTAGTGAAGGGGTTAATAAAGCACTGGGTAAAACTAATGCATAAAAACCATTGAATTTCCCTCCAAAAATAAAAAAAAGAAAAGGAAATGAATGCTAGAAATGTCTGTATTTACGCATTTAAACAAGTAAAACATTCAGTTGTGTTTGTACCTGAGTAGTGGTGAACCAGCTGCTGAAGAGTCTCAAACTGGGCTCTAGTTGTGATATAGTAGCCACCGTTATCAAGCTTTCTGATTTTATAGTGCTTGACATGATCTCCTTTCATATCGTCCCAGTCACGGATAGACAACGAATAGGCACCTGTAACAGGTCACTTTTTTACTACATATGTAATGCATACCATGGGAAACCAAATGAATGTTATGGGTCGCAGAATAACATTAAATGATATTCATAGGATTAAAGGTCTGTTTTTTATGTGTGATTTTGTGCTCGTTAAACAAATTATTAATTTATATAGTTATGTCCAGATGCAGATAAGCTGTATATGAAAACTACTACTTACTATTACAGGAGGAGTATCCCTTATCTGAGACGCTGTGGATTTTTTCAGATTTTGGAATATTTGCATATAATAATAAGATATGTTGGGGATGACAAAAAGTCTACTCAAGACATTAAATAGTGGTTTTTTTTTTTAAATCAAAATTTATCAAGGCCAAAACAAGGATACACGGTATTACAGTCTAGTACATAAGGTGGGGAGGAAAATTGTGTCACATACGCATAACCTGTACATTACAGGTGTTTGCATCAAAATCGAAAGACATGTAAAAAATAATGGCAATCCGTGACTAAGTGAAACCATGCAAATCAACATAGTAGCCCATAGCGACATCGAGTAGAGGGTTAAAAAGGATAGCATTAAATAATGTTTCATATACACATTACACACTGAGCCCCAAGAGAATTTTATACAATGTTTTTAATAATTTCGTTCCGTGAGACCATATGTGGAATTTGTTGATCTTGATATATCATATTGTTGCTCAAAATGTTTTCAGGTTTTGGACCATGTGGATTTTTAGATAAGGACACCCAACCTCTCTCTACTCACTTACTAAGGGGGTTATTCAGAGAGAGGTGAAAACCAGGAGAATTGTCAGGAGAAGAGAACAATCTAAACCAAAAAGCCGATTTGGAAAGTGAGATAAATGGGAGAATTTTTCTATTTTGACCTAGAATTTTCACTTCTCCAGTCATTCTCCTGGTTTTCACCTCTCTCTGAATAACCCTGTAAGGGTACAATATGTAATGCAGCTTTCGCCATTATCTCTCCATAATTTGACAAGTAATGGAAACTAATGTGTGCTGACCCATGATGGCTAGGTTCACAAAAGAAAGAATTTAATGTGCATGAAATGCCGTAACCGTACCTTGTTTACAAGGACACACGTAATAAGTATTTTTATGTGCATAATTCAAATACAATTTTATGTAATACAGAAAAAAAAGCTTCAACTTAAATTAAAAACATCAGCCAAGAGGAATGGCTAGCTTGAGCGATGCTTAGAAAACGGAATTAACAAATTGCTAGCTTACCTTTGGTGGTTTCACTTTCGCGTATTAAATAAGTACCCCTAGGGTTTCCAAAGGACAACAACTGTCTTTCTGCATCTTTTCTGCCCAGTTTCCCAAAATACCACCTAAAAAAAATAAGTAAATTAAAGAATAAAGTATTAGGATGTTTAAAAATCTAGGGTCATATTACATTCTACACGCTAACGTTAGCGCTCAGCTGTGTGAGCGTTAACGTTATCTTTGGATGCCCTAGTGCGGGCCACCCATATTATATTCCTAATGCTAACGGGTTAAAAAACTCGTGGGCGATTCGGAGCTTGCGCTTTCAGCGCAAACTAAGGCCGGGTGCACACGGGACTTTTTTTATGAGCAGTGACGCGCGTTACTAACGTGCGTCTCTGCGTATCATTAGGCGGGATCCGCACGCGCACACACGTAACGCTCGCTACGCCTAACGTGCACTGAAGACGTCCGTCTTCAGAACACAAAGGCTGTAGCGCTAGGATTGACGCGACGTCGGGCGTCAAATTCATTGCGACGGGGCTGCGCGATCACGCTTTTCAGTGCTGAGGGGGAGGCGGGCGTCGAGTGGGATGCCGGTTTTCTTTAATGCATGTAATGTGCGTTAAAGAAAACGTCCCGTGTGCACCTGGCCTTACTGTACTTTGCGCTCCCTATGATTGACATGAGGAGCAAAAGTGTTAATTAGCGTTAGGATTACAAAGTCCTAACGCTAGTTACCGTCCTACTGCCGTTACTGAAAAGTTACCCACAGCTAGGAGCTAGTGCTAACTGATCAGCAGAATCCGTCAGCACAAGCCGAAAAAAATACCAAAGAACAGATACTCCCTCATCCCGCAGCAAGAACGGCAGCTCCATCTGTTTCTTCTTGCTGCCTGGAGCAGTGAGAGATTGGGGGAGGCGAGATCCTGCAGGTCATGTGACTGGCAGCGGAAGCCGCAATGGAGTCCTATCGAGGCTTAGCGCTGTGATATAGGGCAGGCTGCTGGTTTAGCGCCTGCACCATAATATCACGCTATAACGGGGATGCTAAGGAGAAACCTGCAGGCGCACCCTAATCAGAAGTATTTTCCTTTTAATTAAAAAAGATATATTATATAATTATTATTATTATTATAACTTAAAATTATTCAAGACTTTGAGAGGTTTCTGTCTCCGTGCACTGTACAGTACATGCTGAGCACAATATCAAGAGACTTAGCAAAATATGTCTTTTCCTGGAAAGGCCCTTCAGCAAATGAAAACAAAATCTATGGATAACAGGTTATTTCAAAGACACTCACTCCTCAGCTTGAATGGAGTCCACTGGAGCCACATAGTTGCTTGGGATGTAACCGGTTCCACCAGTCGTCAATGATCGAGCTTCCCACCAGTCCCCTTCACTGTGAGGAGGCAGAGGTAGAGTTGGTTATAGAAATATATATTATATGATATTATATAAAATTATTTTAATATATAGTGCCGTAATAAACGACTTCCTTAAATATAATAATCAGCAGTGCATCAAATCGGGCAGTTGATAACAATGGGTAAAAATGCTAGGCTGATATGGCTCACACCCTACTGGTCAACATAACTAGGGGGCAATCCTAAATGAAAGAAACAAGGTAAGTAGGTCAAGACTGAAGAATGTCTATCAGAATGAAGCTATTATATTTATTTATTTATGTTTGTTTAATACATAGTTGTCTAGAATTTTTAAATGAAAATTAGAATTTATGCTTTTAAATACTCATTATAATTTAGGATATAATGAGATGTGATATATAATAAAAGAGATGCTAATTTGCCATTTCTGCTGAGTGGCAACCAGCACAGTAATTTGACCCTGATAATAATAATTACTTGAATGGTGCCATTTTGCCTCTGAAATAAATTCAGTGCTTAGCGTATGCACTCTTGGACTTAATCAAATCAGTTGCTGATTAATCTATTAATTAGTTCCCAATTTGATTAAGTCTAGGATTGTGTGCTAAGTACTTTGAATTCCCTACAGGGTTACATAAAAAAGCAGATATAATAAACTTTAATATCATTTAATACGATTTTATGATGCCACTTCCTATCTGAATGGAGACTCCAAGGTGAATTTTCTAGGCAATTTTGTCAGCAATAGTTAGATAATGAATTCTAAATTGCAATTGAAATTAGGTTAATTTAATTAACTGGTCGATTTGAGCGGAGTGTCTCCCCTTAAGGTGTCCTGTGATAGCCCTTCAAAACACTGGGCTTCCCTCCTCCATGACCGCTGTCAACCAGCTACCCTGGACAGGCTTCTGGGGATTTTGATCTGTTTAGTTAATGGTCGTCCAATGCCTCTCAGTTGGCAAACTTTAGGGTATGACCCTTCCCGCAGTCACTCCTTAAGACGGCGATTTAATAAAAAGACTCTAAACCAGGGGTCTCAAACTCAAATTACTCAGGTGCCACTGGACAACTTTTCATATTCCCATGGGAGTCGCATGCAAAATTTCAAACTCGTTTTTTTTTTATTAAACCATTTATTCTTTTCATTGACATCAAAAAGTCTTTTTATTTATTTTTTGTTCCTAAGCAATGGCACTGTCCATTTCTCACATATAAAATGAGCAATACCACTGCCGTTACTCAAAAAAGCACAAGAAAAAAATGGGTGCACCTCTAAACAAAAATAACCTCATAGTGTACAGTAACCTGTGGATGAAGAGGAGGAGTCATCCAGGGAAGCAATGCTAAAGATACATATAGGTTCATTATACACGTGTCGTACAGTCCCTAGTTGCCGAGCAATTTTATTTGTCACTGCCGTTACTCACCTTCTCATTTCCCATGCTGCTAGCAAGGTCAGTGGTGTTTTATACATAGTCATATTATTCTTCATAAAACACAATGCGGCAAAATCTGCGTAGCATCTAAGGCTGCGTCGCAGCACAGAAGGTCCCTGTGGCACACGTGGGAAGCTGCCGCTCGCTTTTCAGGTTTATAAGCTAGTGTACCCTAGTGGTACACATGTACACACTGCACATTACAGAGTTCCACAGCAATAAAACTCACGTTCATACACACCACACATTACTGTATCACAGAGCTCCACATCATTAAAATTCACAGCAATGTGTAGTGTGTATGAGCGTATCACAGAGCTCCACAGATATAAAACTCAAAAACAATTATATTTAACTTATAACTTTAGTTTAATAAATAATATCAAAATACGGTATTTTATTAAAATATATTTAATTAAAATAATTATAATATAAATAAAATATATAATAATATATTATGTATTAAAATAGATTTAAAAAAAGTAGTGAGTTAGTGCAGCGGCATTGTTAAATTTTATAAGGGGGGGGCAATGCCCCAGTTTTTGAACAAAAAAAATATCTTTAACTTAATTAATAATAAGTAACAAATTAAATAATCTATTTTTTATTATAAAATACATAGTGGTGTTGTATATCAGTGGACAGGCCAGATTCTGGCATTTCCAATGACAACTCAACTGTCCTTGAAGCTCCTTGGATCCAGAGATACCGGGGTCTAAAGACCCCTGCAGCTCTCCTGTAATGGAATACTCTTGGGCAGGGGGAATCCCAGAGAGTGACATCATTGGACGTCCCTCTCCCGTGGCTCGGGGAGCCGTCCCCACAGCAAGGGATGATGTCAGCCCGCTGTGGCTGAAGCCTCTGCTCGGTGCCAGATGGGCACCAAGCAGGGGCCCAACAGGACAGGCGTGTAGCCATTAAAAGGAAACAAAATAGCAAAACAAGAGGACATAGTCTTAGATTAGAGGGGCAAAGGTTTAAAAGTAACATCAGGAAGCATTATTTTACTGAGAGGGTGGTGGATACATGGAACAGTCTTCCAGTAGAAGTGGTAGAGGCCAAAACAGTAATTGAATTTAAGCAGGCATGGGATAGGCATAAGGCTATCCTAAACAAAAGATAAATCCAGGTAAAGTATCCATGTAATTGGGCAGACTAGATGGGCCGAAAGGTTCTTATCTGCCGACATTTTTCTATGTTTCTATGTTTCTATGTAGCGTCCTGCGTGCTGGAATCCCCATGATGCTCCACACAAGTCCTGGGCTGCAGTGGCAGCAAGGCCAATGCGGACCGGGTTAGTCTGCCCCTGTCTGCAGGCCATTTATAACCAGTCCATGGGCCACAAATGGTCCGCGGGTCGGTACTTTGAGACCCCTGCTCTAAGCTAAAAACCTGGTCGGGGAGAAGGGCTTCTGTCCCCCTCTCATTCTTAAAGGGACACTCTAGGCATTGTGATCACTCAATGTAAATTTTGTGCTCATGGCGTCCTGAGCATTTCAGCCCTCTCACACAATGAGAGGGGTCTCGGAGGGCTGGTTCAACCTTCCAAGTGCAGAGGTTCACCTTCTCCTAGAAGCTCAGATCAGTGTTTTTCCTTCTCCCATTGTAAACCTAGAGTATCCCTTTAAGCTAGAGCAGTGGTTCACAACCCTGGTCCTTATGTACCCCTAACAGGCCAGATTTTGCAGATCACCTTGTGGAAATGCAGACTGAATCCTCCAATCACTGAGCAGCAAATCATATCACCTGCTCTGTGCTTCAGATATTTGGCAAACCTGGCCTGTTAGGGGTACTTGAGGACAGGGTTGGGAACCACTGACCTAGAGCATAATGGAGCACAGATACATCATTATTAAATTTTCATTGGATTCAAGGTAATGCTACCAATCAAATGCATGTATAATGAGAATAATTATAATATTTTATGCGACAGATGGTGACGTGTCTTAAGAGTTCATTCAAAAAGGCATTGTTTGCTTGATAGACACATGCTGATATGATATCATTTTAAAAAAAAAATTCAATACAAACACAAAGGGCCCTGTTCAGATATCTGGCAAACCTGGCCTGTTAAGGGTACTTGAGGACAAGGTTTAGAACTACTGCTCTATCAAGACAAAAACAGGCACAAAATATAGATTTCATAATAATTTGTCAATAACTAATTAAATAACAAGTCAATAAAATAAATAGTGTGTAAATCTAAAGCAGTGATTCCCAACCCTGGTCCTCGAGTCAGGTCCCAACCTAACAGGTCAGGTTTCCCAGATATCTGAAGCAAAGAGCAGGTGATTTGAGTTGCTGCTCAGTGATTCCAGGATTCAGTCAATATTCCCCAAGATAATTCTTAAAATCTGGCCTGTTCGGGGGTACTTGAGGACCACGGTTGGGAACCACTGATCTATAGCATTACACTGACAGTATCGAACATGATGACACGTTCAAATTCAGATTAAGTACATGCACGGACCACTAGATGTCAGTGTGTTACTATCGACTTTTGTTCACAAACCTCCACATTTTGCAAATTTGTGAACTAGGCCAGTTTGATTGATAGTAATTTGTCTCAATTCAAAGACTGACATTCACTGTGATCACTGTACACCAAAATTATAATGAACTGAAAGTGGACCCGTATTTACAGATTATTTCCAAAAGAAAAGAAAACAATCAACTGTACCTGAGAACACTAATTGCAACTCCTAAGAAAATTTAGAGTTCAATTAACATAAGGCAGACTTCACACAGGGGCTACCAAACCTCCAGATGCTTCGAACGGTTACTGCCGTTACTCGCAGCAGAGCAAGCCATCTATATAGCAGAAACCATTTAACAGGTACTCCTTAACCCATCCCCATAACCCGCAAATCCATTGACCCATCCCAAACTTCAACTAACCCTCAGTCCTTCACTACCAATAATGTTAATCATAAGTACATCCAGGAGCAGGGATGTCACTCTCCAGCTCCCCAGTTGTTGATGGCCAACAATTCCCAGACTTTTTTGAATGCAATAGATGGCCAGGCAATCATTGTAGGTGTAGTTCAAAAACATCTAGGGGTCCGGACTCTGATAGTCCTGTCCTAGAGCAGGTGTGGTCAAGTACAGCCGTCCAGATGCTTTGAAACTACATTTCCCGTGATGCTCGGCTGCTCATTAGGTTTGCAAAACTTCAAGGGAAATATAGTTCCAAAACATTTGGAGGGCCAGGGTTGCTGACCCCTGATTTATAGGAATATTTAATATTACAATATGTCATGTTGGGCCCTGTCCTGGGATATTTATAATTAATAGAAATCCTGCTGTAATTTGTTTCTGATAGATAGTTATAAAATGTTTATCAGAAACAAATTACACCAGGATTTCTATTAATTACAAGTATCCCAAGACAGGGCCCAACATGACATATTGTAATATTATATATATTCCTCTAAATCAGGGGTCAGCAACCCTGGCCCTCCAAATGTTTTGGAGCTATATTTCCCTTGAGGATCTGCAAACTTAATGAGCAGCCGAGCATCAAGGGAAATGTAGTTTCAAAACATATGGAGGGCCGTAGTTGCCCACACCATCCTAGAGTGAAGTGATGGCAAAGAATGGTTAAAAATTGGTGTTCTATCCAGAGGTTATATGCAATGTGAGATTAACCATAAAGGTGGACAGCAACATTGCCCCAAGCCTTTCCATCCAATCCTTGGGAAGGAAATGAGGGCATGTGACACAATGTAGGTCACCGTGCAATCACCAACAGACAATGAGTTGGGGTAGAAATCTAACTAATAGTAAACCCTCGCCCATCAGCTATCCAAATCCAAGATTCTGGTCCAAAATGTTTGTTGACATGGACTATTCTTATTTAATAAGCACAAATAATTATAAAATTCCAAGTCCACCATTGACGTCAAACTACCTGAGGCTTGGTAGATCCTACGTGAACTCTATGCCTGATAGAGGACAGACTCACCCACCAGTACGTAGTAGTGATTAGACATTTTGGCTAAATTGTAATCTGTCTAGTTGTTGGGCGATTCATCGATGTTCCGAATAACAATGAAATGAACCATCACATGGACGAAACGAACAGTAAATTATAGCATGGATCTCATTACCAATTAATTGATTGTGTAGCATGCAAAGTTGCCAGCCACCACTTAAAAAAAGCAAAGAACATTTAGACTGTCCGAAAACAAATGTGCAATTAGTTTTCCCTTGGAACAAAATTGCAGCATGAATGAAATTTGTACAAAGCTATTTTTTCTTAAATATTTGGCCCAATAGGTTTGTACACAAGTCTATTATTTATTACAGAAGTAAATTCCTAAATGCCTGAGGGATCCATGCAAGAGGAAAACTATCCATCAGTACAACCTTACAAATATGGTTTTCATCTAAAATTGCGTAACAATGGAGTCACTCATAATATGTGCATAGACATACGCTGTTAGCATTTGAAATATTAACCGTAGTTCAGATGATTGATGTTGCTGGCATGTACACACACAGATGCGTTACTTTATTATTTTTTTTTCAATTTAGGAATTTCATCCAACAACGCCCTAGAAAAGTTACGGGTTCTGTTAATTTACAAGCCATTATCATAAGAGACTCGGAGCATCGCCACATGTTCTCCAAATGAACCCTAAGTGACTTTGGCTCGCCACTTGAACCCAGTGGAAGGGATAGAGCAGTCTAGTGGAGGGGTGGTGCAAAAACTGTTGGGATCTAAACTATCTCCTTTTATATTCTACACGACAATGTAATACTCATAATATTATAGAGTACTCAACTACTCACGATCATTTAACCTCCCCGGTGGTATTCCCGAGTGTGACTCGGGGTTAACTTTAACTACCGCGAATGGTAACCCCGAGCCACACTCGGGCTGGATGCATACTCACCTCCTCCTACGCTCCCTGGCTGTCCCCTGCAGTGTGATTGCGGCGAATTGCTTCCTGGTAACGTTCCCTGCGAGTCACACGATGCAGGGGGCGGGACCAGGCAGCAAACTTAAAATTTATAATACACTGTATTCCAATGTGCAATGTTTATGAACGGCCACTAGGTGGCACTACTGGATAAGAAGCAGACCATACATAGTCTCACCCTTGTTTTCAGACAGATTTCAATGTTTGTTTTATTTTATTGAATATTATTATTTGCATTATTCTGGATAATTATTTTTGGGATAATAAATTATTATGTCGTGTTTCAAACTTTATCGGACTCAGTGTATTTACTATTTTTTTTATTTTTATTATTTATTTATTTATTTATAAAGGATTTTACCAGTAAGGACTCTTGCTTGCACAGATTTCAGTGCGTGATTCTGAATTATTACAGGCTAACAATGTACAAAAACACGTTTCCTTTAAAAAAAATTGAGAGGCTTTTAGAAACAAAATTTAGAAAAAATTAGACAGCCAGGGAGGTTAAATTAAATGAAATGTTCAAGGTGGCTATAACGTTGGTTTAATAGTGGGCTGTGTAAGGCTCTAGTACATCCAGTTTATTACATATAAGGTGGTATATCCCCCAGTAGCTCCGGCTAACAGATTGTGATGGTGTATCTGGCAGTCCACATTCCTTACCCGTTGCTTGTCTATCTATCTATCTCTCTCTCTCTCTCTCTATCTCTCTCTTTCCAGACATTTTAGATACATAAATAACTTGCCTTGCCTTAAGGTAATTGCTTTTTTCACAAGAAGGTTTATTCCCTATACAGATAATTATATAGATTCCGTCTACGTCTCTAAATTGAGGTAATACCAAGCTGGGAATATAGTTTTCTCTTGGATGTTCTTTATCCACTATTCTGTCCGACATTTTACCCATCATTTTTCAACCCACCAAAATTCGCAGTTTAGTAAATCAACTTCTGAGTGGTAAAAGGAAGCGTATTCCCATGAAATCTTTGATTTCCATTTACGTCTCCTTCTTTCACATAAGAATAGGCAGGCAAAATCACAGTTTCACAAATTGCTATAGTGAAGACAGTGGCACTGATCTTCTTATTAGTTTGAAGCCTTTCGTTCTGACACGTTAAGGCTAATGTCAGACGAACGCAGTCTGAGCGCACTCTGCGTGCGTGCACAACGGACGGACGGACGTACTGACAGAAGATACTGTAGACACCACACGGTCCGTTTTTGTTGACGGACGTAGAAAAAAAAAGGGAACTATGGGAAATAAAATTAATATGAAAAATAATAAAAATTTGAAAAGGATATGAAAAGCCATTGTGTGCGTCAAGGTGCTGGACGTCGCAAATGCGCTGCATCTGACATCTCATCACTCACACAGAATGCTAGGATGTGGCGCACTCTGCGTGACCGTGGTAGCGGTTTTACGTTCTTGCCTAACTTGCGTCCGTTTGCCACGTGCGTTGTGCGCGCGCAGTTCGGTGCGGTCGCACTTCGTGTGTGGGACTCTATTGCTCATGATTCTATGCTACGACGGATGTTAAACTGTGCGGCAACACGGACGTGATAACTGCGTTCGTCTGACATTATCCTGAGAGTTACAGTTCTGTAATCATTTTTTCCACCACTGTGCAGGCATACAGAACAGGGGACAAAAATAAAATTCATGGGTGCCGTTTGAAAAAGGTCTTTGGTGAACTGTCAGCTTTTTGAATAGCCGAATGGCCACGAAATTGCACCGTACAGGGAGATTCACCGTTCGATGCAATTTCAGAGCCAATTCCAGGGGAACGGGAGAGCACCGAAATATCTGTGAAATGTCAGCGCACTCTGAATAACCTTGTTAGAAGAGATTCGTTGCCATTTGGCTAAATGCTAGAAAAGGCAAGCCTCAATCTGTAATTTGTATAACGCTGACATGGAATGAATGTCGGGTCAGTGATGGTAGGGATTCCATTAACCTACAAACAGCTGACACTCTCTGGTGAGCACAGAGAATGCGTTGTTAAGCAAGAACTGTCCAGTGGGAGTCTGTTTTATGGCCAATCCCACCTTGTGTTTCATTCCAGATGACAGAAATGTCACATTCTTCAAATTGCCAGTCTTTATGAAAGAATGTGGGACACTGAGTAAACAATATCACATTCTGTGTAGAGAAGATACATTGTGGAATCCTGGTATCAATGCTATATGTCTGTTGTGGGAGTTAGAGGGTGCAATTTGAATATGCATATGTGTCAACCTCCATTGTGGCCTTTATAACTAACAATGATCCATATATGATAGACACCGAAGTCACCCCTTCAGCTTCCTTGTGTTCTAGAACCACCAATGTGTCTAAATCCAGTCAAACCCAGTTACTGACACTAATTTCAAGCTCACCAGCATTCTGTACACCTGTTTCTGCTCACTGGTATAATTACAGAGTTTTCTTGCTCTCTGTGGGCTTCAAATAATTCTCAATTTTCCTCCAACTTTATCTATACCTCTGCAAGGCCGGATTAAGATCTATATAGGCCAGGAGCTGAAGATTTTGGTGGGCTTTTTTGGAATTAAGTGAAATGAAAACATATTGGGCTATTTAACAAAAGCTGGTGCCAACTAAACAGCTCCATAGACTATAATGGCTCGGGTAAGTTTACAACAGCTCTGGTTAAATTAACACTAGCTTTGTAATACTGCCCATTGTAGGTTATATACATTCATGTCCAAAATTGTTGGCACCCCAGATATTTTTCCAGAAAATCAAGTATTTCTCACAGAAAAGTATTGCAGTAAGACATGTTTTGCTATACACATGTTTATTCCCTTTGTGTGTATTGGAACAAAACAAAAAAAGGGAGGGAAAAAAAGCAAATTGGACATAATGTCACACAAAACTCCAAAAATGGGCTGGACAAAATTATTGGCACCCTTAACTTAATATTTGGTTGCACACCCTTTGGAAAAAATAACTGAAATCAGTCGCTTCCTATAACCATCAATAAGCTTCTTACACCTCTCACCTGGAATTTTGGACCACTCTTTCTTTGCAAACTGCTCCAGGTCTCCTCTTAACGGAAGGGCGCCTTTTCCCAACAGCAATTTTAACATCTCTCCACAGGTGTTCAATGGGATTTAGATCTAGACTCATTGCTGGCCACTTCAGAACTCTCCAGCGCTTTGTTGTCATCCATTTCTGGGTGCTTTTTGATGTATGTTTGTGGTCATTGTCCTGCTGGAAGACCCAAGATCTCGGATGCAAACCCAGCTTTCTGACACTGGGCTCTACAGTGCGACCCAAAATCCTTTGGTAATCCTCAGATTTCATGATGCCTTGCACACATTCAAGGCACCCAGTGTCAGAGGCAGCAAAACAACCCCATAACATCATTGAACCTCCACTATATTTCACTGTAGGTACTGTGCTCTTTTCTTTGTAGGCCTCATTCCATTTTCAGTAAACAGTAGAATGATGTGCTTTGCCAAAAAGCTCTATCTCGGTCTCATCTGTCCACAAGACGTTTTCCCAGAAGGATTTTGGCTTACTCAAATACATTTTGGCAAACTGTCGTCTTGCTTTTTTAGGTCTCTGTGTCAGTAGTGGGGTCCTCCTGGGTCTCCTGCCATAGCGTTTCATTTCATTTACATGTCGACGGATAGTTCGCGCTGACACTGATGCTCCCTGAGCCTGCAGGACAGCTTGAATTTCTTTGGAACTTGTTTGGGGGCGCTTATCCACCATCCGGACTATCCTGCGTTGCAACCTTTCAATTTTTCTCTTCCGTCCACCCACAGAGAGATTAGCTACAGTGCCATGGGTTGCAAACTTCTTGATAATGTTGCGCACTGTGGACAAAGGAAAATCTAGATCTCTGGAGATGGACTTGTAACCTTGAGATTGTTGATATTTTTCCACAATTTTGATTCTCAAGTCCTCAGACAGTTCTCTTCACCTCTTTCTGTTGTCCATGCTTAGTGTGGCACACACAGACACACAATGCAAAGACTAAGTGAACTTCTCTCCTTTTTATCTGCTTTCAGGTGTGATTTTTATATTGCCCACACCTGTTACTTGCCCCAGGTGAGTTTACAGGAGCATTACATGCTTGAAACAATCTTATTTATCCACAATTTTGAAAGGGTGCCAATAATTTTGTCCAGACCATTTTTGGAGTTTTGTGTGACATTATGTTCAATTTGCTTTTTTTCCTCCCTTTTTTTGTTTTGTTCCAATACACACAAAGGGAATAAACATGTGTATAGCAAAACATGTCTTACTGCAATACTTTTCTGTGAGAAATACTTGATTTTCGGGAAAAATGTCTGGGGTTCCAACAATTTTAGACATGACTGTAATAGTGCAGATACAGGTATATCTATCCAAGCAGACACCGTGTGAGGAAATTTCCATTCGGATTTCAATCATTTATAACATGTAAAATTATTTTTTCACATTTTATCATCCAAACTTTTAGGGTGATATATTCTATAGAGAATTCTTGTTAAAAAATGAAATGGGAACCTATTACTGCATTTGTTTTGAGAAAATATACAATTTTAACCAAATTTGTTTATATTTCCCTTGTGTTTTGAAAGATGATGTTTTATGACTAATATTACTATCAGGGTTATTCAGAGAGAGGTGAAAAGCAGGAGAATGACTGGAGAATGGAACATTCTAGCTTAAAATAGCCAAACCAGAAAAATTCTCCCATTTATCTCACTTTCCAAATCGGCTATTTTGACCTAGAATTTTCCATTCTCCAGTCATTCTCCTGCTCTTCACCGCTCTCTGAATAACCCTGTATGTATAAAAAACACTGCCCTTGAACCCAGCATGTGAAATGAGAAGGATGAGTAACAGTAGTGGTATTGCTCATTTTATATGTGTTGAATGGACAATGCCATCGCCTTGGAACTAAAAATAAGTAAATAAAAGGATTTTTTTTGTTTTCTTTTCTTTTAGATTTTACATGGTCATGTTTGGTATCAATGCAAAGGCCAGACTCTGACCTGTCCAATGACACCACCCTTGACCTTGTGAGGTGTAAAGATTAATGAGACAGGGTTCCAAAGCCCCCCCACCAGTGCACTTCACTGCGTCGGTTTAGGTTTTTGATGTAACAATTCCAATAACGAACTGTGCCATCATCTCCACTTTTGAGATGGAGAGTTAGTGCAGCATCATTGTTCACTTTATAATTGAAAAGTGAAAAATATTGCTGTGTTAGAAAGAAAAATAAATAAATAAATGTCTATTATTTTTTATTGTTCCAGAAAATCTGGTCATGTTTGGTATCATTCCCTGGCCTTTCCAGTGATACCCCATATGACCCTATAGCCACTATGGAGTTGGAGATATAGGGGTCCAAATGCCCATCAATGCAGACAAAGTTATCCTTTCTCTGGGCTTATTCTGTGGTATGGGCCTGGAGCTGTTAATGTTAATCCGGCCCTGTACCTCTGCTCTATCCTAAATGCCAATGTCAGCCAATTCCAACTCTTTATGATCCCTCAGTACACTTTAACATCTGTGACTCATTAGGTAAAATAAATAACTGCTTATGTAATGAACATACCCCATTCCACATGGACCAAAGCTGTTTTCTAGCCTTTTCTTGACCATGTTAAGATTTTTATCTAAACTGATTGGCAACTACCTAAACATCGGCCATTTTTTGCTCCTAACGTGGAAAAGTCAATCTCCGGTCTGCTATGCCACGTTGGCCTTTTTAGTTTTGACAGAATTTCTCCCCTCTGACGTCGCTGGGACAATCTGATTCCCATCACATAAACATACAGTCAAATTCAGTGTAGATCATTGTTGATTGCCAATAACAATCACCCATAGTTACAACAGAAAACTCTCCCCCGAATACTTACGAACTATTAAGTATCTGGAATTTCTCTCCTTTCTGAAAGCTTAGGTCATCTTCCGTTCTCGCTTCGTAGTCGTAAAGAGCCACGAAAAGTGTTACCCCTGAGGGAAATACAGATCACATATTGAGTGGCACACACGATGCATTAGGTCATACGTTACTTAGCACTGGCACAAAGCAGGAAAACACAATATAAAATAACCCAATATGATTATCTCCATATGCTTGAGTTCAGACAAACAGTTGCCAGTTTCTTTTCAGGCACGTAATGAAAATAATTTCCTTTTTAATTGATGGGTGATTTTTTTTCCAGTGAGCTAGGAAAGGTTGACCACATCGCTTATAGTGAGACATTTTTCTTTTTATTTGTTTTTATCTCTGTAACTCAAACTGTAAAATTTTGCTAACACTGCTGTTTTTCTCTGCGCAAGGTCACAAGGGACATGGAATGTCCTGGATACTGTCGGTTTCTCTTCTTTGGATGTTCTCAAATTCTCCGTTTTCAGGATAACATTATCTTTGTATTGTATGTTCTTTTAACTGTATGTTACTGTTTACAATTTTTTATATATTACAAGGGCTAGCAAAAACTAAAAACATGATTGAGGCTGAAAATATAATTTTGGCATAAAATATGTATGGATATCTCATACCTGTTCCACCCCTGGTGCGTAAGGTTCCTGTATGGGCAGATGAGTTCACGCCTCCGAACACTGTAAGTCCTTGTCCTGCCGTGCCATGGAAATTGTTATAATTTGGGATTGTGGTCACAGTGAAGCTGGGATAGTGCTGTGGGGTGGGATCTGTCCCATAACGATATCCTAAACTCTGAGTTAAACTGTTGTCCCTCTCATCTGTCAGTTTGGTTGCTTCCTTGTCCTTGCATTGCACACAGCCCATTATTCCTAAAAATAAAGAAGAAAATGTAAAATAAGTGTCATTTATAATCAAAAGACTGAATTAGGCTACACTTTCAACTGAATAGCATAGAGTGACACATCACCTTACACTGGAGAAGGCCTCAGCACTTAAGGTTTTAGGACGTCAGTATGTTATGGACCCCAAAGCATATTTGCGAATAAAGTAAAATGAAGGAAAAGAATTAATTGGAAATATAAAGCCATCAAGAAATAACAGCCCTCTCTTATCGTCCGGTTCTCAGTAGACCAGGAAATTATTAAGTAATAGACAAATCCAGGGAAATTGCAAATGTGGCAGTGGTTGAGGTAACAAGTTCTTCCAGTGCACCAAGATACAATAGATTGCTTTTCATTATTATGGGTGCACCATTGCATTAATGGCCTCCAAAGACATGATATTCTATTAGGGACAAAAAGGAAGAACATAGAATCAGTCAGGGTTATTCAAAGAGAATCGAAAAGTCACTGCACGTTCGGTGACTTATCGTTCTCTTCAATTCGGTGCAATTTGGCAATCCCATTTCGGCGACCCTGCGGTGTATTCAGCAAGCACCACCTGCGTCATAGTGCAGGGAAAGCCGCCGCAAATCCGACGAACACTCACTGCAAAACCCGGCGAATGCACACCGAAACCCACAAAAATATCTGGATTAACCCCACTGAACACACCGGAGAAACCCGAGCAGGAGACAATCAGAGCGCAGAGCAGCCGCCGGAACAACCCGACACTGCAGATGAATAGAGTGAAAAAAACCAGTACGCTTGAATGTTTGAAAAGGGAAACGCTGTTTGCAAAGAAACCACAGAATGAAAATGTCTGAAATTGACATATAAGATCCAATGAATGATAATAAAAAGGGCTGTTACAGAAAAAAGAAAAACGATTTAAAAAAAAAAACGAAAACAAAATTGTGCAAAGAAATCCCGAAAAATGCCTAAAAGATCCTGAAAAATCTAAAAATAAAAGAAACTTTTTACTGCAGAATAAAACAGTCAATGGTTTATTACAGGGCTCAAAATTTCAAGTCCCGAGCTACTAGCCAAGCCTTAAGAGTTACTCGCCACTAGTTGCCCCACCTAACCCTTATCCTGCCCTGCCTGCATCTGCATTTCCACTCACTCTCATGTAATTTCCACTCGCCAAATGTGAGCAGGAGAGTGGAAATTTTGAGGCCTGGTTTATTAGATATTGGATTAATTAAAACGGGAATATTTTTAATATTGAAGCCTTTGGGATTCTCCTGAATGAACCTGCCGAATTAAACCACTGAATGGCAGGGCATTTCGGGAACCTTTCACTGCTGGTTTATGTTCTCTGAATAGACGAAGCATTGCTTCTCTATGGGGATTTCACTGCCCTTGAACAGGCACCGTATGTGCAGACAATTCGCCAACATTTGGCGAACTGCCTGCTCTCTGGATAGCCGAATGGCCAGGAAAGGGAACCGTACACTGAATTTTACTGTTCAATAACCTTTCGGCCACAATTCGGATCTCTTTGAATAACCCTGAGTGTCTTTGCTATGTTTCATTTTGCAATGTCACACGATGACCTGATTCTGACTTCCATTAATCGATTTGCCTTTACTATTCCGCTATAACAGGGCTTGAAGTATCCCCAACGCCAACTCTCAAACACTAAGCATCCCCATATATATGGATTGGATGCATAAACAGGACCATAACAAGCCTATCAGGAGAGATCTGGTTAATATGAGGTCTACTGCTGTGAGAGCCAGCTAAACACTGCATGCTCCATAGGCAGCTACAGATACTTAGTGAGAAGCAAATGCAGAATAACCTTTCTTATCGATTAATATACATTTACACGGGTGGATTTATTGCTTTGTAAAGAGGTCTGCTAATGGTATCATTGCGTATGGTTCAGTATTGACACAAAGAGACTAACAGTGAATGCTCCAAAAAGAGTAAACTATTCATACCTATATTAGTTTCAATAATTTTAATACGTATCCTCAGAGTAATCACCATACAAAAAAACTGAAGATTGTTAAATATTACAGGAATTTATATGAAATATAAGCAGAACCCCATCTTTCTTTACAATAACAAATCCTGAAATGATAGCGGAACGGAGCTGTAAAAATGACAGGTACACAGCCACAACTCCAGAATGTTTGACTAGTTTGACAGAACAATTGTGTTTTTTTGGGTCAACACCCCAGTTTTAAACTCTGGCATCCTAATTCTGGGGGTACAGTGGAAGAGATCAAAAAATCACTCACAGACCCTACACAGACCATGCCAATTTTTGTTCTTCTTTTAGCGAAGGGAGGTAAACCAATCGACAATACCTAAAATGACACTAGAATCAGAAGGTTCCATTAAATCACACACTATTCACTAACATACTTTTATTTTCCTTTGCCAACATTAACCCCAGCTACCAGTGTGTGTATTAGTGGATGCTGGCGCAAATAAATCCAAATGGACCAGTCTAGTCCAGAGCCAATCTTAACCATTATTGACAAGGTTGCTAGATTGAGTGTCAAAATGTAAATGGGAGGAAGGGACGTTATATGTAGCCGTCAAAACCCTGGTCAATGAGGCGACAAAACTTGCAACCCTGGCACAACAAATTGACACGGCATCTCCAAAGATGTTCTAGAACTGCTGAACGCTATTGGAGAATGACCCGCTCACACTCTGACTTTCTTCACTATAAATTTATGCTTCAGTCCTACAGCTCTGCGCTTTTCCCAGCCAAGCAGTCAAATTTTACAGCCCTCATACACACCCACTCCCGGAACCCAAAACGCCTGTTCACCACTTTCAACTCCCTTCTCCGTCCTGCGGTGGCTGTTCCTAACACTGACCTCAATGCCGAAGACCTAGAATGCTTTTTCACAGCAAAAATTGAACAGATAAGAACTGAAATCTCTACAATGCCATCTTCACCCATGCAGGAAGATGCTAACCATGTATATCCTCACATGTTTAACTTTTTCCCTTCAGCTACTGAGCAAGAGGTCCTTAAACTACTACGATCCTCTCATCCCACTACTTGCCCCCTCGACCCCGTTTCCTTTACATCTTGCCAAAACACTTTCTGTTTCTCTTGTACCATCCTTGACCCACACCTTTAATCGGTCTTTAACCTCTGGGGTCTTTCCTGCTCCCCTCAAACATGCCACAGTAGTCCCAATTCTAAAAAAAAATCTCTGGATGCGACTGCTCCCTCCAACTACCGCCCCGTTTCCCTGCTCCCTTTTGCCTCAAAACTCCTCGAAAAGCTTGTGTATGCCCGTCTGATTGACTACCTCAACACCCACTCTCTCCTTGACCCTCTGCAATCTGGCTTCCGCTCTCTGCACTCAATAGAAACGGCTCTTGCAAAACTGACCAATGACCTTGCAACTGCTAAATCCAATGGGTGCTACTCACTGCTGATCCTTCTTAACCTCTCTGCCGCCTTTGATACAGTTGACCCACTCAATCCTCCTTCAAACTCTTAGTGATATAGGCCTTCAAGGTTCTGTTCTTTCATGGTTCACTTCCTACATGTCCCAATGATCGTTTAGTGTCTCATTTGCTGGAAGTACCTCCTCCAGGCAGCCTGTCTCTGTTGGGGTGCCCCAAGGTTCAGTACTGGGCCCTCTACTTTTTTCAGTCTACACTGCCTCCCTAGGGAAACTGATCAGGTCCTTTGGATTCCAGAACCACCTATACGCTGATGACACTCAAATTTACCACTTATCCTCTGACCTCTCTCCAGGTCTCCTGGATCAAGTCACTGACTGTCTCTCCGCTGTCTCAAATTGGATGGCTTCCCGCTTCCTTAAACTCAATCTTGCCAAAACTGAAATTCTCGTCATTCCTCCCTCCAAGAAGAACCCAATACCACCTCATCTCTCTATGAGTAAATGGAACACCAATTAGCCCAACACCCCAAGCTCGCTGCCTTGGCGTCACTTTTGACTCTGACCTAACATTCTCTTCCCACATCCAGACAGTGACCAAATCCTGGTATTTTCAACTCAAAAACATTGCCCGTGTCCGCCCCTTTCTGACACAAGATACCACAAAAGTGCTGGTTCATGCTCTTGTCATTTCACGACTTGATTACTGCAACTCGCTCGTTATTGGCCTCCCCAACTCCCGTATCGCCCCTTTGCAATCTGTAATGAATGCAGGGGCCAGGCTTATTTTTCTCACTAAACTCACCTCGCGTACTTCCCCACTCTGCCAATCCCTCCATTGGCTTCCTGTACGTTTCAGGATACAGTTTAAAATACTGATGCTCACGTTCAAATCACTCAATAAATAAACCCCTCCCTACATGTCTTCGTTACCCTGCAAGCACGTCTCATCTAGACAACTCCGTTCGGCAGGTGATCTCCACCTGTCATCGGTCTACACACACACACGGCCATCTCTCGCCTCGAAGACTTCTCAAGGGCAGCACCAGTCCTGTGGAATGACTTCCCTCGCCCTATCAAACTCTCCCCTGGCCTTCAAAAAATCCCTCAAAACCCATCTCTTCAGATTAGCGTACCGCATCACTGATGCAACTCATCCCTCTGCTCACCTACTCACACTTGATTGAAGCCGCTTCTATTGCCCCACCATTCCCAAACCACTGGCACTAATGATCCTGCTATCTAATGCAATTCCTCTTGTCTTCCTCAACCCCAATCCCTCTAGATTGTAAATTCCTATGAGCAGGGCCCTCTACACCTCTTGTTTCCATCCTATGTCCATTTAATGTCCAATAATGTATTTCGTTCCCTTTGGTTATTGTAAAGCGCTGCGGAAACTGTTGGCGCTATATAAATGATGACAATAATAATAATAATGTATTCTGGAAACATGGCTAATCTGGCAATCCTAGCACCAATGCCATACTTATGCCCATGGTTCATCAAGTACTAATACCATTGTGTTCCTACAAAACAGGGCCACTTACTTCATTAGCTTGAGGATATTTTGACAGCTGACAAGAGCGTAACAACAGCTGACAAGATATTGTATTTGGGGACATCTGCAACAGAATCAGCAAAGGATTGATTCCCTTGCAGATCTTAATGTCCTATACCAGGGCTCAAAATTTCAAGTCCCGAGCTACTAGCCAGTAGCCAGGCCTTAAGAGTTACTCGCCACCAGTTGCCCCACCTAACCCCTACCCTGCTCTTAACTCCGCCCCAAACACACCCTTAAACTATCTTATGAAATGACACTGTTAAATTTTTTATTCAGAATAAAGCTACAAAAATAAATAGCCACATTAACATAAACCAATGTAAACTTAAAGGAAATTAAGTGCTTTACATCAATAGGGATGCAAGAAAAATATTAAGTGTAACTGCTCAGCTTTTAATAAACTTACTCAGGGTTATTCAGAGAGAGATGAAAAGCAGGAGAATGGATGGAGAATGGAAAATTCTAGGTCAGAATAGCCAAACCAGAAAAATTCTCACATTTATCTCACTTTCCAAATCGGCTATTTTGACCTAGAATTTTACATTCTCTAGCCATTCTCCTGCTTTTCACCTCTCTCTCAATAACCCTGACTGCATTTTTTCATCTTCACAATCACTCCAGATACATATATACCCAGAGACATCAGACCACAGATACATGTATACCCAGAAATCAGAACCCAGGTACAGACATACCCAGAAATCAGATCCCAGATACAGGCCTACCCAGGGCTGGACTGTGACAAAAATTCAGCCCTGGACATCATCCAGACCGGCCCACTTTAATTACACAAACATGCACAAAAATAGTATATAAATCAACCGGATCGCTCAACCAATCGCTCTACGCATACCGGAGTTGCTGCAGAGCGATTGGGTAGAGAAACGCAGTGGAACTGAGGTTGAGTGCGCACCATGTTTTAAGTTGAGGCAGATGAGCAGCAGGTCTCACTGGCACGGTGGCCCCAATATGAGACTGTGGCAGAGTGCGTCTGTTTTACAGACCGTGAGGAATTTCTCACCTCACCTATTAAGGGCAGTGCACGGCGCGGTGAACCAGCATTCACACTGGCCCACTGAGCCATTGGCCTACCGGGAATCTCCCTGTAGTCCCTATGGCCAGTACATGCCGGGGCCTACCCAGAAATCAGACCCCAGATGCAGGCATACCCAGATATCAGATCCCAGTCGGAGCAGAGCGAGGGACCAGATGAGAATCGCCAGGATAGGGCAGGCATAGGCGTCAGACATCCGCCACGCCCTCTCTGACTTCATCCCATCATGGATTCCCCTGGCCAGCAGGAGGGCCTAAAAGCAAAAAAGCATGACCGCCGCCAGAATATGCAGCTCAGGCAGCACAAAAAAATTTATCGTGCTGTCTGCATTCCCACTCGCCCAAAACTTAATTTCCACTCGCCAAATGCTAGTAGACGAGTGGAAATTTTGAGGCCTGTCCTATACAATTGACCTTTACAGTGCTGTAAGGTTGAAATATGCTTTGTCATTAGAGGGTATGAAAAAGACATGGATCGCCACACACTCCAATATATAAGAACAGGAACTGCTGCAGAAACCCATTGTATAAACCGAATAACTTAAACACATTCAGATAGAGCGGTGATGGAGTCTGTCATACATATGATTGACTTACATAACAGTGATTCATTTCAGGAAAGGTTATGAAAGAATATATGAAGGCACTCTGTGACCTGTAAAGCTATTTAGTTGCACAGACAAGATCATTAAATAAATGTGAAATTATATCCAAGACCAATCTTGAAATTTATTACCAAGGAGGTGACAAGTCAAATTGGTAATCCTGTTGGACAAGAACACTACCATGTGGCAAACATGAAAAGCAATCACATCAATCCAATGGTGTCACTTGACCACACTTACATGCCTTACTTTGGAGAAAGGAGGACAGGCCCTCCTAGATGCTATAAAGGCATGTAGTGCTGTAATGTTGTGCTGTAAAATAAAGTGGCTTTCTGGCATAGCATCTTGGTGGGCGTGGTCTCCCTTTCTTTGGATCAGTTGAGGAGCTGGTGACTTCAGGGCCCGTTAAGCACTGTATACATCAGGATTTCCATGACAGTATGTCTGTGTGCAAGAATTCCCCTACTTTTTTTCTATGTCTCACATTAAAGACAGTTGGCAGTGTTGTTCCCGGAGCCGTCCCACTGAGGAGAGGTAAGTTTAACCATCCTCACCCGATGATGTCCTATAGACATTACTGATTCTCCAAAGACAGGGCCCTATTACAATCTTCGCGCATACGTTTGCGCTGGCGCAAAAACGCATTAACGTGAGGGGCAAAACCCTTTGCGCTGAACGTCGTATTACAATCTCAGCGTAACAAACGCACGTAATTGTTTACCCCAGGTGAATCTGCGCGAACGCTGCGCGAGCTTACTGTACTTTGCGCGTCCTATACTTAACATGGTGAGCGCAAATGCGTTTGTGTGCTGGTACGCGGATGGTATTACAATCTGTGCCCAGTTTGTAATGCACAGCCTTTGCGCGCATAATTTTAGCAACTCCTAAAAGCTGGTGTTAATGGTAAATTCTATCAACCTGGCCGAAACCAAATACAGCAGCCAAAAAAAAAATGCTACACAGTATAGTTACACATTCTACACATACCAAACCAATAAATTTGAGAAGTTGTTTGTGCATTTTTTATGGATGCAGCATATATGCGCAGATTGACTTTGACAGGCGCAAAAACTTAACGTGAGACAATTGTGGTTCTTAATTCTGATTGGCTGAATCGCGTGAAAAAACCAGTCCGCACACTGATTTCTGCGCGAAATGTTGCTGCGCGCGCATTTGTGCACGTCTGTTTTACGCGCGTTATTGCTCGACGGATGAAAAAATGCGCAAGGATTGTAATACCAGCGTTAATTTACACGCATTAACGTTTAACGCTTTGTACAAAAATTCACGCGTTGCGCTTGCATTTTTCCGTGAAGAATGTAATAGGGCCCACAGTTTTTCGTGACTGTCACGTTTCTTGGCATGAAAGCTTAAAAATAATAATTAGAGATATATATATATATATATATATACACCCTATTCTGTTTTACGGCCCATAAAACATAAAGATGGACAGAGCTATTATGCAATGAGAAAGTCTTTTAAAAGGTTCATGTCCACTGGCTACTATTTATATAATTAATATGAAAAATGGATGAAGATATTGTTACATGTCTTTGCTTGTTGTCCTGTTTATTAGTACTATTATTAGTTTATTTAGTCGAAATGACAAGAATGGATTACAGCTATATGATCATTTAGACAGACTGGTTTTCAATTTACAGCAAGTACTAAAAATGTCTATATTGCATGGTCGGCCAGACAACTTACAAGAAAGGATGTTTTATGTATAAAAATATGTATATGTATACAGTGGTGGACTGAGGCCAACCAAGACTCCTAGGTAAAATTTAAGGAAGGTGCCTGTCTCCACCATGATAATTCAGCCCGTCCCTTTCACATACATACAGAAAGAAAGCCCCACAGACAGACAAATACCACACACAAAGAAAGACAAACAACACACATAGGCACACAGACACAGAAAAAGAAAGACTCATTCAGACAGAGAGACAGATGTATAGAGAGACAGGGAGAGACACACACAAAAATAGACTTAGAGAACAAGGCAGACAGAGATATACGCACACACACACACAGAGACAAGAGCTGTATTTATGGCTGATAGAGCTGCAGGTGGGAGTCTGCAAGGGCGGACACTGATGGACATTCACATGGTCTGGGCCCTCAGACAACATGTGAATGCCAGACACAGGCATATATATATATATTATATATATATACGCTGAAGATTATTGTTTTTGTCCTATAATCATATCAGTAATCATAATCAAAGTGAAACTTATTTAGAAATCTAATGTTTCTCTCCTCTGGGCTTGGTCTGCTGCTTTTGTGCAGGTTTATATATTGTGTTTATATATTATGCTTCAAAAACACATTTATCACTTATATTACATACAGTTCAAAGAAGCCAGCTGTATCAACAATACCATAAATCTTACACTTTGCTTTGAGTGTTGGCTCCCAATTTCTAGCGCATTAATACATAAACCCTTTAATACTGTTTTTTTTTTCAATTCTTACAAAAGAACCTGCATTTACGCACAGTTTACACACGTAATCCCATGCCTACACAGGCAGAGTGTTTCATTACATTTTACATAGATAATTCTGTTTTAAACGACCATCACATTTACACATCCAATAAAGTGGGAACGGTGTAACCTGTAATTTAACTGCCTTTATTCTTATCCACCCACTGCCTAGGTTCATGTTTCTTTTCGACTTGCCAACAGGGAAAAATCTGTCATCAGGAGGCACTCTGCCATGCACCACGCTAGTGAACGTGGGATGAGGTTTGGGAATGTTCTGTACAACTCAACAATCAATTCACAAGCCAACGTGTTATTCTCTGTCAAGTTGAGTTAATTCTATTTCTTCAGCAGCCTTCAGTGGCCTGAGGACATCGGTCCAACGAGCCATATATTTGTTCAAAAAATGTAAACATAATCTTGATGCAGTTTTTGTCGGGTACCACTGAGCACCTCAAGAATAACCCTTTAATAAAGTTAAATATCCCTTTAATAAAGGTTACTCTCATGCAGAGATGGCTTGCTTGGCATTTCTGTACTGGCCACACATTCTGAGGTAATAGCAGTCTGATTTGCAGGTTTAGTCTTCTCTATAATGGAACCATTGAGCTAAAACCTTGTGAGACTTGAGCGGGCACCACCGCAGGGCAGGCCCCTAGCACTGTTGCATGTTTTCAGGACCCTCACACAGTTTGTATTATTGCCCATTCTCAGGTTTTTGCTCTTGTTTTTGCTCAATAAAGTTATATTAGATTGAAATAAGACATGTCCAGTCATCTCACTAATAAAGGTGGACCTACAGATCAAAGTCTTATCCAATCTGTTTTATAACAGAGGAGATACATGTGAGGGTTTCAGGGAAAGAAAGAAGCATGGCCTATGAAACAATGACACAATTTAAATTAGGATTAGACTATCAGACAACATAAATTAAACATTAACTCCTTCGATATCAAGCGGTTTTCCACAAAACACCCCCACAGAACCCACTGGATTTATGTGAAACCATTTTCCACTACAGTGTAAACATGCATGTACATTTTTACATCATACATTGTAGAGACAGTAAGCTTACTTGACAGGCAGAGGCCTCCCTCTGCTGGCCAAAAAGTGCTACTGCATGTACAATAATACAGCTGGTGATTCAAGATCCTTGATGATCTCCATGCTGTTCAAAGAGGTCCAACACCTGGGAAGATATGCCCCAGGTGCTGAAAATTTGGGGGCACATTCTGGAGCCTAGTCGTAAAATGATTTTTTTTTTCGTTATGAATTCAATTCCTATGTATTGCTCTAGAATATAACCAGATCGAGTCTACTTGATCTTCGGCTCCTGCAGGAGGTTTTGAAGATTGAGAATACTCAACAAAGGTAGCGAAGGAGTTAAACCTTTTTATAAATCTTGCAGTAAATTAATGTTCTACTAGTAAATTCATTTATTAATAAATATAACATGGATGACAGCATAAAATGTACACAGGAAATTATGACATTGCAGGAAGAAGAAGAAAAATGAAAGAAATGAATTGTTCGGATTTACATGGAATTCTGCCAACAAGTATCTTGCAGTGATTGTCTCAAATTCATGACAGAAAAACCCAGACAGAGGAATCTGTGTTACAGGGTTGACTTTGTGGCCGGGTCATCATCTTCAGGCTAGCGACCTCTGTGAATTAAATAGTCAGCAACGTCATGGATTTCTTGTCTGTCTGCCCACTTGTTTGCAAGATTCATTATTTTATAATATTACCAAATGAAACTAGTTTTTAGATTAAGCAGTTTTTTTTTTTTTTTTACTAAATACGTTTCAATAGAAAATAAGGCAGTTCTGCCAAATGTGTCTTTGTGTAATGCTACAGAAATTTAAAAAAAAACTATTAATGAACACTTGAAAACTACTGCATAATTAAAATGGTACATCAGCTTCTTATTGTATTTAGATTTTAGTTTTTCAGATCTCAGTAGGAGTTTTTACATGTTTTTTCTTGACATGAAAGTATGGAAAACGGAGTCATGGTGAATGAGAAATTGTTCTACAACTGTGGAGACTGTGGAGTCACAGGTTCGAATCCCAGCAAGAGCACCTCTCCAGTAAGTGTCCTTGGGCAAGACACCTAACGGTACATTCTCGCCACCCAGGACATACTTGCAAATGAGAGAAATCTCAATGTATCCTTCCTGGAAAATCCTTTCTAAAAAAAAAAAAAAACACAGGTTGGATTTACATTTAAGGGAATAATGGTATTTAGAAGGGGTGTAGTCTTGCATGCGCTAACTAGGTCTTGGAACGGGGCAATAGATCATTGGAGGTGGTAGAATTTTTTTTCTAATGTTCTGTCTTTTAGAGGTCCTATATTTAGTAATTTAGAGATACATAGCAGAGCTGAAAAACCTAGCAATGAGTCTTTAAACTAAAATACTGTTTGGGCGGTAACATTTTTCATCTGTTCTCATATTGAAAGACTTTGTGGACTTCAAGTATATAACCAGAGGCTGCCAGCATAGATATTGTTATTTCATAATTGCTGATTTTTGAGCCCTGGTAATATACTTTATAGTTATAATAAATGTTGCTCTAAATCATTTGGTATAGATCAAGTTTCTTTGCTCCTTGATTTCCAATTGCTGGAAACAATGTTTGTTATGTTTTTTTGTGTTTATTGTGTTGCCTTAATTCATTCGATATCTTTTCATTTACTAATATATCTGCTTTCTGTATTTGCTCAGGATTGTGGCTTCTATATTTGGATGTTACTCGTCGTCAGCCACTAATTCTGCAATGTTTTTCATTCCTTTATGAGCGATTGCCATTAACTTGTCCTGATTTTGCATCAATAAAAACTTATGGTCTATTACATTCTTTGCGCAATACTGCAAGCGCAGCGCTATTTTGTTTGCGCGCAGCGTTAAACGTTAACGCGCGTAAATTAACGCTGGTATTATAATCCGAGCACATTTTTTCATCCGTCAAAAAATATCACGCGTAAAAAAAGAAGCGCAAAAACATTGACATTAACGCTGCGTGCAGAAATTGGTGGGCGGACTGTTTTTTCACGCGATTCAGCCAATCTGAATTAAGAACCACAATTGTCTCACGTTAAGTTTTTGTGCCTGTCAAAATCAATCTGAGTTAAATATGCTGCAGCAATAATAAAAACACGCACAACCTCTCAATTTTATTGTTTGGGTATGCGTAGAATGTGTAACTATACTTTGCTGTATGTTTTTTTTTCGGGCTGGTGTATTTGGTTTCGGCCAGGACGTTCAGATTTGCCATTAACACCAGCTTTTCAAAGACGTTAAAATTATGTGCGCAAACATTGCCTGTTAAAATTTGCGCATAGATTGTAATACTATCCACGTACCAGCACACAAACGTATTTGCACTCACAATGTTAAGTATAGGACGCGCAAAATACAGTTTAGGATGTTGGAAACAGACAATATACAAAAATGATACGTGAACCCCGTCGCTCGAAGCACCCAAAATGCAGTCCCAAACTACACCAGATAAGATAAAAAACAAACAAGGGGCAGGTGCTCAGCGCTCACACGGTCACAAGATATAGAGAAAAGTTCTTATATTCCTTGAAGGTACATACATACATATTCTTATGTTCAGTAAATATGACAGTTTATAAACATGAAATAAAGTTCATCAAGATATTCCTAGGAAAGAGAAAAAAAATGTGCAATAGTGAAGTCCAGCTTTCACAATATAGTAAAAGAAAAGGGGGAGATGGACCCACTCACACTTTCAGGAGCTTCGTTAGGCTCGATCACCTCGCCTGCGGGTGTTTCAATCAGCTCACCCGATAGCTCTCAGCGGTTTGCCGGTCGTGTAGCCCTGGTGTCCTTAGGAGTCCCGGGTAGTCAACAGGTCCTGAGAGAATCCAACACTGGAGTACTCAGTAAATTTCCTCCATGCCGAGTCTGAAACCAGCAGAGCTTCCACCAGATTCGGATCTTTGAATCGTTTCCTTTGAGTCTCTCGCACCTCACCTCTCTCTCACGTGAGAGAGACTCAAAGGAAATGTGACTGGGGACAAATAGTTCCTAATTTCCCTCCGCAATCACTCTGCTGAGCGATCTAGCAAGAGCGCGGTCGTGTAAAACTAGAAGGCCGGAAGAGCAAGCTTCCATGGACTATGGACTCCAGGAGCTGATACTCGCGGTAGCGTGACAGTGCTACTGTGGGTATCGGAGAGATTAGCGCGGCGTTCCGGCGCGAGGTGCTGAGATAGCACCTTCCCCAGAAGACGACGTTAACATGGAGACGGTAAGGGAAAATCTGCAAGAGCCTATTTTCCTGCTCACCGTCTCCAGGTTAGCGTCAAGAATGTAGTATAGCCCATAATACCTCCTGTTGTTAGTTTATCGAGAGGAAAAGCCATTCCATTCCTGCCGCAAGCTGAGCATGCGGCTCGGATGGTGCAGTATCTTTGTGCGAGGATACAATACATTATACTTATTATGGGAGATGTTATTGTAACCTCCGCATGGAAGACCAGGCTATTCCAAGGTAGCCTGTGCTTCCACATGGGTGACAGTATTTCACTGAGAAAAACCAACACCTCTTTAAACCACTCCCAATAAATCCCATACTCACCTCTCATTCTGCAGGGAAAAGGGCAGCGCAATCTGCCGCTTCATCACGCGGGGAGAAGAGTGAGACTGGGAACAAATAGGTTGTGGCCAGGAAAGCACCTACCCCGGAATACAACGGTAAAATGGAGACGGTACAGAAAAAAATTCATTTTTATTGACATAGTCAAACATATTTCATGTTTTATTTCAATAAAAGGCGGCGGGGAAACAGGATGAGGAGTGATCAGGGCAGCACCAAGCGGTGAGGTCATTGGTTGGGGAGTGAGTGTAATCTCCAGCACCTTCAGCCACCAAATCAAGGAAAATGCAGTATTTCAGCACATTCTGCTTATGAGTGTATTACAGAGCCCCAATAAAATGCCCATTAATGTGCAGTGTACATAAATTTACAGAGCTGCACAGCAATAAAACTCACAGTAATGTGCGGTGCCTATGTGTGTATCATAGAGCTACACAGCAATAAAACTCACAGTAATGTGTGGTGAATATGAGGATACAATGAGCTCCACAGTAATAAAACTCACCATAATGTGGAGTGTGTAAGAGTGCATCTGAGTGCCACCGAAATCAAACTCATAGTAATATGCGGTGTGTATGTGTGTATCACAGAGCTCCACAGCAATAAAACTCACAGTAATGTGCAGTGTGTATGAATGGATCACAGAGCTCCACAGCAATAAAACTCACAGTAATGTGCAGTGTGTATGAATGGATCATAGAGCTCCACAGCAATAAAACTCAGAGTAATGAGCAGTGTGTAAGAGTGTATCACAGAGCTCTAGAGCAAAAAATCTCCTGGTAATGTGGTATGAGGGTATAACAGAGCTCCACGGCAATAAAACTCACAATAATGTACAGTGTGTATGATCGTATTATGGAGCTCCACAGAAATATAACTCATAGTAATGTGTGCTGTATTGTGTATGAGAGTACACAAAGTAAAATTTGTAGTAATGTGCTGTGTATGAGCATATGCATATCACAGAATGTCACAGCAATAAATCTCACAAGTAATTAGAGATTAAAATAAATAGGGATGCACCGATACCACTTTTTTAAGACCGAGTACGAGTACCGATACTTTTTAAAAGTACTCACCGATACCAAGTACCGATACTTTTCTTTAATGTCATGTGACGCTTTCCAATAAGAACAGACCATATAAAAATGCCCCCAGCTCACATGTATATCCCCCTGATATATATATATATATATTTATACTGCCCCAGCTCATGGATTTGCCCCAGCTCACACATGGATATTGCCCCAGCTCACACATGGATATTGCCCCAGCTCACACATGGATATTGCCCCAGCTCACACATGGATTTGCCCCAGCTCACACATGGATTTGCCCCAGCTCATGGATATGCCCCAGCTCACACATGGATATTGCCCCCCAGTTTATGGATTTGCCCCCCCAGCTCACACATGGTTATGCCCCCCAGCTCACACATGGTTATGCCCCCCAGCTCACACATGGTTATGCCCCCCAGCTCACACATGGATATGCCCCCAGCTCATGGATATGCCCCAGCTCACACATGGATATTGCCCCCCAGCTTATGGATTTGCCCCCCCAGCTCACACATGGTTATGCCCCCCCAGCTCACTCGTATGCCTCCCAGCTCATGGGTATGCCCCCCAGCTCATGGGTATGCCCCCCAGCTCACACATAGGTATGCCCCCCAGCTCATGGTTATGCCCCCCAGCTCATGGATATGCACCCCAGCTCACACATGGGTATGCCCCCCAGCTCATGGATATGCCCCCCAGCTCATGGATATGCCCCCCAGCTCATGGATATGCCCCCCAGCTCACACATGGGTATGCCCCCCAGCTCATGGATATGCCCCCCAGCTCACACATGGGTATGCCCCCCAGCTCATGGACCCCCCCCAACGATACTTACCTTCCTGGGCGCCGCCGGGAATGTCTCCGCGCGCGCGCTCGTTGGAAGGACCCCAGCCGCGACCACGTGGGACCATGTGATCGCGGCTGGGGTCCTTCCAACGAGCGCACGCGGGGAAACTTTCCCGGCGTCGCCCAGGAAGGTAAGTATCGTCGCGGAGAGCAGCTGCAGGGCCTGTCTGAATGCTCTATCGGCATTCGGACAGGCCCTGCAGCTGCTTAGTGTGTTTATACTTACCTTCCTGGGCGACGCCGGAATGTCTCCGCGCGCGCGCTCGTTGGAAGGACCCCAGCCGCGACCACGTGGGACCATGTGATCGCGGCTGGGGTCCTTCCAACGAGCGCACGCGGGGAAACTTTCCCGGCGTCGCCCAGGAAGGTAAGTATCGTCGCGGAGAGCAGCTGCAGGGACTGTCTGAATGCTCTATCGGCATTCGGACAGGCCCTGCAGCTGCTTAGTGTGTTTATACTTACCTTCCTGGGCGACGCCGGGAATGTCTCCGCGCGTGCGCTCGTTTGAAGGACCCCAGCCGTGATCACATGGTCCCACGTGGTCGCGGCTGGGGTCCTTCCAACGAGCGCGCGGAGACATTCCCGGCGGCGCCCAGGAAGGTAAGTATCGCAGAGAGCTCCAGGGGCGACTGTACGAATGCCGATAGAGCATTCGGACAGCCGCCGCAGCCCCTCGGATGCCGGCAAGCCGGCTCAATGCCGGCTTCCGGTATCGGAAAAAATATCGGGGGGTACTGCACGAGTACCAAGTACTCCTGCAGTACCCAGTATCGGCCCCGATACCGATCCTAGTATCGGTATCGGTGCAACCCTAAAAATAAATTATATTAAAATATAGATATTTTTAAAATAATTATATAAAAATACATTAAATGTTATTGATATATTTTAAAATAAATAGATTATTAAATAACTTAATTAAATAATATGATATTATTCAAATAAGAATAATATTTTAAATAAATTATTACTAAATTAAATATTATTTTGTTTGTCTTGATCGAAAGTCCAATTTTGAGAAATATTTGGAATTAGATATACGCGGTTATTCCGAGAGATCCGAAAAGTCACCGCACGTTCAGTGATCTTTCGTTTCCCGCACTTCGGGGCGATTTGGCGATTCTAGTTTGCCGACCCTGCGGTGTATTCAGCAAGCACCGCAAGGTCCCCCGTAGTGCAGGGAAAACTCGCCGTAAACCCGCCGAACACTCACCGAAAGCCTGCAGAAACTGCCGCAAAACCCCCACCCAACACGCCGGAAAAACCCGATGAGCCGCTGATCACAGCGCAGAGCAGCTACCAGAAAAACCCGACAAGCAGACGAACGTGGTAAAAAACCCCAAAAAAGTACGCTTGAAAGTTTCAAAATTAAAACGCTGTTTGCAAAAAAAACTACTGAACGAAAATGTCTGGAATTTACATATAAGATCCAATGAATGATAATAAAACGTTTGTTACAGAAAAGAGACAAAACAATATTTTTAACATTGAAGCCTATTGGATTCGCCTGAATAAACCTGCCGAATGAAAACACCGAACAGCAGGGAATTTCGGCAACTTTTGTCTGCTGTTTGGTGTCTCTGAATGGACAAACCATTGCTTCTCTATGGGGATTTCACTGCCCTCGAGCAGGCAATTTGCCAGAATTTGGCGAACTGCCTGCTCTCTGAATAGCCGAATGGCCCCTGAAATGTCCCTGTTCGCTGAAATTCAGTGTCCAGTTACTTTCTGTGACATTTCGGCGACATTTTGGATCTCTTTGAATAACCCCCCAAAAAAAAAAAAGTAAAATATAGTTAGAAGAGAAAATATGGAAGAATAAGGAGAAATGAAAGAATACTGTTAAAGGAAACCGGAGGGAGAGGAGTAAACATCTGCTTGTAAAGCAAGAGAGTAAAATGGGAAGCAAAGAGCAAGTTGCCTGCACAATAATGCGCATGTGTGTGGGGTCGGGTGTATGTTAAAAAAGTTACATGGAATCTGAGATATCCTTATTTTTTTCTAAAAATAATAGTGATTAAGCATTGAATAAATGATAATAATGACACCAACATTCATGACTATCCTACTATTTCCCCACTAACTCCCTGTGCTTCTGGCAGCCCCCCCCGCCATATCTCCCTGATAGTGTGATAGGAGGGGGGGGGGCAGAATATGATAGCCCTGCTCTATCTCCCTGATATATTCTGCCACATTCTGCCCCCTCCCATATCTCCCTGATAGTGTGTTAGGAGGGGGGGGGCAGAATATGATAGCCCTGCTCTATCTCCCTGATATATTCTGCCACATTCTGCCCCCTCCCATATCTCCCTGATAGTGTGTTAGGAGGGGGGGGGCAGAATATGATAGCCCTGCTCTATCTCCCTGATATATTCTGCCACATTCTGCCCCCTCACATATCTCCCTGATAGTGTGTTAGGAGGGGGGGGACAGAATATGATGGCCCTGCTCTATCTCCCTGATATATTCTGCCACATTCTGCCCCCTCCCATATCTCCCTGATAGTGTGATAGGAGGGGGGGGCAGAATATGATAGCCCTGCTCTATCTCCCTGATATATTCTGCCACATTCTGCCCCCTCCCATATCTCCCTGATAGTGTGTTAGGAGGGGGGGGGCAGAATATGATAGCCCTGCTCTATCTCCCTGATATATTCTGCCACATTCTGCCCCCTCACATATCTCCCTGATAGTGTGTTAGGAGGGGGGGGACAGAATATGATGGCCCTGCTCTATCTCCCTGATATATTCTGCCACATTCTGCCCCCTCCCATATCTCCCTGATAGTGTGTTAGGAGGGGGGGGGCAGAATATGATAGCCCTGCTCTATCTCCCTGATATATTCTGCCACATTCTGCCCCCTCACATATCTCCCTGATAGTGTGATAGGAGGGGGGGGGCAGAATATGATAGCCCTGCTCTATCTCGCTGATATATTCTGCCACATTCTGCCCCCTCCCATATCTCCCTGATAGTGTGATAGAGCGAGGCTGTCATATTCTGCCACCCCCGGATTTTTCTGCACTACAGCTCCCATGATTCCTTGGCCATTTATTACATTGAAAAAATTCTGAAAATTGTTTGAATTTCTCTACCTTTAGCGCACTCCAGAAGTGTGAAGAGTTGGTCAGGTTGGTGATTTTTTTTTTCAGGGCTGTGACATAGGAGGCAGCCGATTCCTTGCAGCTTTGCAGACTGTTCACCATAGAGTTCTGTTCAGTCTGTCTGCCATTCTGCCACCTGCTGTCTGGATGTCCTCTACACTCAATGCAATATCCTAAAAACAGGGGTCAGCAGCCTTGGCCCTGTAAGTGTTTTGGAAGTATATCTCTTTGATGCTCAGCTGGTCATTTGGCAGGCACAGCCTCGTGGGAAATGTAGTTCCAAAACACCTCTCTTAAAAGTTGTCTTGAACTGACTGCTTTGGATTCTGCGCCCTGTTCCCATGTTCCCTGGCCTACATTTCTTCAGAGGACTACTAAGGGGGTTATTCAAATAGATCCGAATTGTAGTTTTTTTTGCAAACAGCGTTTCAAACTTTCAAGCGTACTGTTTTTTTCACCTCATTCGTCTGCGTGTTGGGTTTTTCCGGCGGCTGCTCTGCGCTGTGATCAGCGGCTAGTCGGGTTTCTCCGGCGTGTTCGGCGGGGTTAATCCAGCTGTTTTCTGATGGTTTCGTCGAGTGTTCGGCAGGTTTGTGCCGGGTTTTCTCTGCACTACGGGGGCCCTGCGGTTCTTGCTGAATACATCACAGGGTCGGCGAAATAGGATCGCCGGATCACCCCGAAGTGCTGGGAACGAAAAGTCACCGATCGCACAGTGACTTTTCGATTATTTTTGAATAACCCTATAAGAGCATGGAGCCTGGCAACTTCAGCACCTTCCAAGAGCCAGCATAGTCAACATCTCCTGTGAGGCTACTTCTCACCTGACTCTAGTGATGGCACGTCCCTGGTATTTAGAATTTAGTGGTATTGGGTTACCAGAGGCGCTAATTACGCCCAACTTGGAATAGGGCCTTATTTCTTTAATTTCTGACGGATGTTTTCCTGGTGATCAATATGAGAACTATTTTGTTGTCACAATTGCCAAACAGATAGAATGTTCACAAGTATGTTATGACAATATTGTAATAAGGCATCATCTTCCTCCTACGTTTTAAATGCAAGCACCATGCTAAAGCTATCTTCACACTTTTTAAAGGGAGGAGTGGATAGAAATAAAAGCGCCAATAGAGTGGAAAATCCCTTTCATGTTTAAGATTATTGTTGGAGCATAGACTATTATTTCTCTGGAATATAAACGACGTTCAAGTCATAAAGACTGCACAAGATAAAACATTTATACAATTCCATTTAAGTGCTTTTTGGATGAGAATGCCTAATTTATGATTACTGCTTTTAATGTAAAATCAAAGAAAGAGCATTTGTAGAACGGGAATAAAACTAGGATCTGAATGTTTGATCCTTAATTAAACGGCTTTCACTTCACAATCAGGATTGCAAGGTGAAGGGTTAGCACTAAAGAAATAAAATCTTTCTATAGTTGAAAAAAATTAAACTTGCCTGATTAAAAACGGCGGGCCCTATCACCTCCTTCAGTTAACGCTAGTGCTCACGTTACCTCTAGCTTAAAAGAGGTGATAGTGCTCCGCTCAGATCACCTCTGATTCGCTAACGGGTTAAAAAAAAGTTAGCGAATCGGTTTCAGCGCTTGCTTACTGTACTTTGCGCTCCCTATACTTAACATGGGGAGTGCAAAGTGTGACCAGAGTTTAATAACTACCGTTAGTAACTAGCGCTAGGACATTGTGATCCAAAGAGCTGACGCTAACCAAATAAGTTAACACCAGCTCAGAGGTGTAGCTAACTGATTCCACTGCTGCTGAATCAGCTGAAAAGCCCCCCAAAAAACAAATACTCACCTTTCATCCCGCAACAAAAATGGTGGCCCGATCCGCCATTTCTGACCTCCAGGAGCGGAAGGAGACTGGGCGGAAAGAGTCCCCAGTCCCCCTCTGCGATGACTCTGCCGACCAGCAGGATCTTGCGAGAGACGAGATCCTGACAGTCATGTGACCTGGCAGGAGAAACCTCCATGGAGTCCTATGGTTTCCATGGAGTGGGGCTCTAGCACTGCCCGAGCATCTGCGAGCCTAGCGGCCGATACGGCAGAGACTGCTGGACTCAACACGTGCCCCATAATCCGCTGGCGAAACCAGGATGCAAATTAGTGAACCGTCCCGGTTTTAGTGAGGGGAACCTGATAGGGTCCAGCATGTGTAAACCTATAGTACGGTCTGACTAAACTTCTCGTGCAGTGGAAGGAAGACGTTGGACTGAAGACACACATTGATGAAGGAGTTAGGAATTGGAGAGCAATAACCATGACCAAAATCTGTGAAAGAAGAAGAGGTAAGTAGTTCCAACCTGGTTGAAGCAGATTTGTATAACGGACTACAGGGTGATTCATATAGACAAAAACCATATGTTTTTTGTATAGATCTTAAATCAATGGAAACTAATGAGTGTTTCATGAAACATACCTCCTCTTATGTTCTGCACATCTGTCACAGCAGTGCTGGAAGTGGCTCCCATTTTCTTTTAACCGTCCGGTTTTGCAAGCGCGAGGACTCTATACAATCTACAATATCAATTATCCACACTTGGGAGTGTGTGGTTGTGTTCCTGCTGCTGCATAAGTGACTGTTCATATACATAATCTGCGCCATTATACCACCTTGCCTGTTATTTAACATGTCATGATGATATGTTGAAATTCTCATTAATTTCCTTTAATTTCCTTTTCGTTCGTTTACCATCTATTAAAAAAACAATGGGCTTGGGTCTACATGAATCACCCTATAAAAAGTCTGATTGTATTTTGGCAAGCTGGGGGTTCTATGGCAATCAATATAATAGTCTAACCTGATTAACCCTTTCACTGCTGAGCCATTTCACGCCTCTGTGCTGAGCTCATTTTTACCGGTTTCGCTCATCATGTTTAAACGTGTTTTGAAGCCATATTTTATTATATGACCCAGACATATTATATATCGTTCTTTCCGGCAGACTCGGCAGATTCATGTTATGTCATTATTATATGTATACGTCATGTCCTGGCTGAATATTATAACAAAAATGCAATAAAATTGTAATTTTCAATAATTTACAAGGTGTAAAGTGTTTTTTTTTTACATTTCAACATGCGAGCATTTGCGGTTATATTTTCTATGAGTTGCGCTTGTTAAAAAAATTAGAAATGGGGACTTGGTACATTTTTTTGGGGGGAAAATTACACGATTTTTAACAAACGCACCCCGTAAAAAAACATCTATTAGTGCCCGTGGCGGTCCCGGATGCTGGGCTGACATCAAGGATGTCAGCCCGCATCGGGGGGCACAGCGATCGGCCGGAATCCGGCCGATCGCAGGCTGCTAAGGGAGGATGCACTCAGCGCGTCCTCCGCAGCCAACGCTCCCTGCGGAGGACACGCTGAGTGGTTAATATCTGGGAGTTCTTTTTGGGTGATAGCAGTCTGATTTGCATATAGTTTAGCCTTCTTTGTAATGGTACCATCAAGCTAAAATCTTATGAGACCTGAGCAGGAACCTATCACAGAGCAGGCCACTTTGGCTGTTGCTCGTTTTCAGGAACCTCATAAACATTGCTTCTGCTCTTACATTCTCAAACAATGTATATCTCACATATCCAAAAGACTCCTTAATATTAATATTGAGCGAAACACTGTGACACACTTAATTAACCTATGAAGAACATATAGCATTTAATCTACAGTTACCTGACATTTATTTTTACAAAAAAGTATAAGTCCATGAAAAATATCAGAAATGGATTGGTATAAGTTTGAGACCAAAATATGTTTTGTGTGTAAGTGTTCAGACGTCTACAGGATATTATATATAATGTTTAAATGTCCTAAAAACTGAAAAAGAAAAAAAATACTTGCTTCAATAAAGTTGAACTTTTATAAAAATGTTTTCTTGCTTGACCAAGCTGAAATAAAGTCTACATAGCTATTTGTAGATAAACAGCTAATCAAGACATTAGCATCCTTACATTGAGTCAGTAATTAACTGTGAGCAAGAGGCAGCGTAGGAGACAAACTTATTAGGAACACAAAAGAAGCAACGTGTCATTGAGCACTGGGATACATTTGTATGATAAAGTGCCAATTTTAGAACTGCTCCCACATTCTGCTGCTGAAGCTGGTAGCATAGAACGGATTTAGAAATAATCTTCAAATCTTATTGGATAGCATCCAAAGGGCCATCTAGGGACAGCGTGGTCCTGCAATAACAGAAACGGTTTCCAACCCTAACATAGGACCAAGTCTCCTCAATTCCTAGAAAGATACAAAGACTTCTATTTGAGGTTAAATGGAATTAAACATGCTGGGTTCACACCTCAGCGTTTTTCAAACGTGCGCGATCGCGCGTTGTTTTTACGTGCGTTCGCACATACGAAAAAAACGCGCGACCGCGCATTGCAGCGCATTTGCAGCTATGTCTATGGCCGCAAATGCGCTGCTATACGCCCCAAAGAAGCTCCCATACTTCTTTGGGCGTCAGACGTTTTACAGCGCATTCCTGCGCACTGTAAAACGTCCAGGTGTGAACCAGCCCCATAGGAAATTATGGGATTTCTGGGGTTGAGCGTTTTACAGCGCTCAGGAAAGCGCTGTAAAACGCTGAGGTGTTAAATTACATTCTTCAATGCGTGAATTTGTGCGCCAAGCGTTAAACATTAACGCGTGCAAATCACCCCTGGAATTACAATCTTCGCACATTTTTTCATCCGTCAAGCAATAACGAGCATAAACTGGACGCGCCCGAATGCTCGCGCAGTTCCATTGCGTGCAGAAATAAGAGTGCGCACAGTTTTTTTCAAGCCATTCGGCCAATCAGAATTAAGAACCACAATTGTCTCACGTTACGTTTTTGCGCCTGCCAAAGTCAATCTGAGCATATATGCTGCAGCAATAATAAATGCACACACAACTTCTCCATTTTATTGGTTTGGTATGAGTAGAATGTGTAACTATACTTTGCTGCATTTTTTTTTGGGCTGGTGTATTTGCTTTCGGCCAGGTTGTTCAGATTTGCCATTGACACCAGCTTTTAGGAGTTGCTAAAATTATGCGCGCAAAGGCTGTGCGTTACAAACTGCGCATAGATTGTAATACCATCCGCGTAACAGCGCACATACGCATTTGCACTCACAATGTTAAGCATAGCACGCGCGACATACAGTAAGCTCGCGCAGCGTTCGCGCAGGTTCACCCATGGTAGATGATTGCGCGCGTTTGTTGTGCTGACAATGTAATACAGCATTCGGCGCAAATGGTTCTATCCCTCGCATTAATGCGTTTTTGCGTGTGCAAACATTTGCACGAAGATTGTAATTTAGCCCTAAGTAAAAGTAGTAAGGAAAAACGTAAAATAAGTTAAATTAACTAAATAATGTAAGCTATAAACTGTCACAACAACAACACGCAATCTCATGCAACAGAATGAAAGCAAGATGACCTCGTTATCGGAGTAAGTTTGGATGAAACACTGCCAGCCGTTAGCAAATCAAGTGGGTGACAGAAAAACTATTTAAATGTACACCTTGTAGGTTTTATGGATCAGTTTGATTTTCAACACATTTTCATAATGTTGTCCCAATATTTTTGGACATATTGCCTCGGAATATATCGGTTGTGTAGTGTAACAGTAACATCTCTGCTCTACAAAACTGCTCTACACATCTCAGTCAGAAAACCACAGCAGCAAGTCTCTACTCTACAACCATGGAATAAAGGTTGAGATCCTGGTCAGAACACCTCACCAACAAGTCCTCTATCCCCAGTAAGCTGTGACCCAGTGCCCAATGTCACGTTGTTTCTTTTTTTACTCCTAGTACGTTTGTCTCCTACGCTGTTTCCTGCTCACAGTTAATTACTGACTCAATGTAAGGATGCTAATGTCTTGATTAGCTGTTTATCTACAATATAGGCTATATGGTCTTTAATTCAGGTTGATCAAGCAAGAAAACATTTTTCAACAAGTTCAACGTTATTCGAGTAAGTATTATGTTGTATACAACTGAGGAAAGGAGGATCAGATCCCAGTCAGAACACCTCAGCAGCAAGTCTCTAGTTGACAACTGTGGAAAGAAGGTTCGGATCCTGGCAAGAACAACTCAATAGCAAGTCTATTGGAATAGCTATGGAAAGCAGGTTTAGATCCCAGTCAGAACACCTCACCAGTAAGTCTCTACAGCTATAGAAAGCAGGTTCAGATTAGGGATGAGCATTCGGAGTTCGAATCGAACATCGGCTGTTTGAAAGTTCGCGAACTTCAAACTTTTTGGGGACGTTCGCCAAAAGTTCAATTTTTTTTTTTAAAAAAAAGTATAAAAAAATGCTTAAAAATACTAAAAAAATCTAGAAATAAAGAGACTCTTTACTGCAGAATATTATAAGCAACGGTTTATTAGATATTGAATCAAAACGGGAATATTTTTAACATTGAAGCCTATGGAATAAAACATTCTTGTTACTAAAACATCAGGAAGACACGGCCCTCTAATCAGGCACTGTAGAGGGCAGCCTGCCGGGGCCTCCCAAGGATCCCCTTGAGGAGCATGCAGCCGCCGGATGACAGAGCTGCGACTGTGCGGGCTAGCCGCCCGGGTGCATGTGGCAGAGACAGGCGGCGCAGGGAGGGAGCCACTGCACCTGCGGCCACGGCAGACCCCTCCCCACAACCAGGATCCAGGGAGCCCCCACTGACCACCAGGCTAAGGTAAGGTGACACATTTCTGAAAAAAATTAAATCCGAGGACATTTTTAAATGTCCCCAGGAACATAAAATAAAACCTTTTTTTTTTCTTTCTCTACCTGGCTGTATGTATTTAATTATATATATTAGATACATTCAGCCAGGTAGAGGGGGGTGGCATGTGGGATGCGCGGGGTCTCAGGCAGTGGTTTTTTTTGTGTGTGTATTTTTAGCAAATTTATAGAGGAAGGTAAGGGTAGGTATGATATATATGAGATATATATCTATATTCTTATAAATATATATATCCAGACTTGTATTACACACACATTTTGGCAACTAATTTCCCCCCCCATTTGGCTGATCCCTCCAGAAGAAAAGTTGAACCCGATAGAGCAGAGAATAATATATATATTCTCTGCTCTGTCGGGTTCAACATTTCTTCCGGAGGGATCAGCCAAATGGGGGGGCGCATTTAGTTGAGATTGTCCACATGCCACCCCCATGTGCGTATGTGTATATATGGTCTGAGGTCTGTGGGTGGGTGTATATATATATCTGCGTTTTGATATATACATATATATATAGGTCTGCGTGTTGATATATACATATATGTCTGTGTGCGGTATCAATGCATCCCTACTCTATACACAGCGCTCCGTGTCCCTATAATATATATGATCAGGGGTTACCTTTTTTATATTTTTATACTATTCCTATTAAATTATAGGCTTGTGCACCGATTTTTTTTTCGGTTCGATTCGGTTCGATTTGTTCGGATGTTAAAAATTTTCGATTCGGCTCGTTTCGACCGATTTCTGTTTCGATTCGGTTCGGTTCGGCTCGTTTTTCGTGTACATTTTTTTTTCCGAATATCGACCATTTTTCGTGTTTTCGGGTCACTTTGCTCGTTTTTTGTATCGACTTTTCGTGATTTCGGAAATTTTTGTTTTTTTCGGAACGTCTGTTCTCCTCGTTTCAAAGTGTCTAAGGCTAGGGTCAGACTGAGGCAGTGCGAACGCGCGTTCTGGCGCACTTAATCACGGCCGCACTAGCAGCAGATGCCGGGCAATGACAGCCAATATACGAAGTACGGTCGCACAAAAGTCCGGCTGCGCAACGCAAGTGGAAAATGAACGCATTTTTTCGAGAACGTGAAACCGCAGGTACTGACGTACAGAGTGCGCTGCGTCCGCTAGAGGCGTGTGTGCGTGAATTGGAGACATCAGACGCTGCTAATGTCCGGCCAACATAACGTCCAGATGCAAGAAGTGTTTTATTGATGATCCGTACAAAATCACGGACGAAAATGCGCATAGTATGACCACTATCACGTATTCTGTGAAAAAATGCGTCCATTCGTTCGAACGCACTTTTTCACAGACAACATAAAAATGCGTTCGTCTGACCCTAGCCTTACGCTATTCGTTTTGACGTAAACTACTATGGTTTACTTTTTTTATACTTTATATATTTTTTTATAATTAATTTTTGGTTTGTTTTTCGGATCTGATAATTCATTCTGTCGATACGATAATTCTGGCGATTCTATCGTGGGTTTTTTTATTAAATAAAGATCCTTTTTTTCTTATGAATATACATTTCACAACTTTATTTAATCATATTAAAATGGTATGAAAGCCAAGGAACAAAAAAAATTAACAAAACGATTTAAAACACGCTAAACTGACCCGAATGCCACAAGAAACAAGTGATACGCATTTACAAATACAAAATTTACAGAATCAGCGATATAATCAACCGATAATAGTTAAATATACGATGTCCAGAATTACCGAAATGGAACCGAAATCACGAATGGAACCGAAATCATGAATAGAGCAAAAACAAATTTTGATTTGACACATTTCAAGTCCATTCGAAAAATCCGAAAAATTTTCGTTTCGGCTCGGAAAACTTTTCGGATCTGTCGGTTTTCGGGTCCGATCTGATTCGGAAATTCGGCCGAATCCGAAGACACGAATCGGGAAATTTCGTGAAAATTCCGAAATTCCGAAACCCGAAACGCACATCCCTATTAAATTAACAGTAATTTTTGATGTATTTTATTCAGTAGAAACTTTCTTTTTGCCTATATAACATGTGCTTTGTGAAAATAAAAGCGTCGCTACACGCTCAGTGTGTCTCAGCCTTTATTCCCGCATCGCTAGCTTACCGAATCAGTTTGTATACTTGTTACTGACCCTGCTTGTTCTGAGGACCCGATCTGTTGCCGACTTTGCCTGCCATTTGACTATTCTCTCTGTGTATTCCCTGCCTGTTCTGTTTGCTTCCTGTTGCTACTAGTGTGTGCCGATTCTCACCATATACAGTAGCACAGTACAAGTGCCTAAACATTGCTGATCCGGTTTTGTTATAGCTGCTGATGTAACTGAATAGATCGGGGATCTCTTCTGCATTACCAAAACCTCCACCACTGCACTCTTCCACAATACCTCAGAGGGGTTATGGTGTGAAGGCACTTGCTGCCACCAAAGGCAAAATATTTGGGAGCACTGATGTCTATATCAGATTCATATCATTTTACTATTGTACCGCAGGGTCCACCACTGCACTCTTCCACAATACCACAGAGGGGTTACGGTGTGAAGGCACTTGCTGCCACCAAAGGCACAATATTTGGGTGCACTGCCACTGACGCCTATACCAGATTCATATAATTTTAATATTGGACCGCAGGGTCCACCACTGCACTCTTTCACAATACCACAGAGGGGTTACGGTGTGAAGACACTTGCTGCCACCAAAGGCACAATATTTGGGTGCACTGACGCCTGTACTAGATTCATATCATTTTAATATTTGACGGCAGGGTCCAACCCTGCACTCTTCCACAATACCACAGAGGGGTTACGATGTGACGGCACTGTTGCTGAGACTAAAAGCCCAATTTTAATGCACCTATTGTTACTTTCATCCATAATTTAGCCAAAAAAATCATTAAACTTGTTCTGCGTATCCTCAAATGTCTCCTCTTTTCATACAGGCTGCTGCCCCAAGCAGTTGTTTATGAATAGATTAAAGGAAAAACATTTACCGTCATTTGAAATGTAATTTTTTTGTTTTTAAATGTGTCTATACATCCTACAAATCCGCCACTTCACGGGCAGGTTATGGGGACCTCCTAGACACGATATTTGAAGGAATTTTTCGTTTTTATTCTTAACCTTTATTTCATGGAAAACTCACTGTTCCTTTAAAAACTTTTTTTAAAAACTTTTTGTCCTTCTTTCCTGTCCCCCAGTGCACTACCCGGACCCCGATACACCTTTTATGGCAAATATCTAGCATATATGCCCTCTTGGAGGGCACTCTAAAAATCGAACGTTTGAGTCCCCTTGACTTACATTGAGTTTGGATCGTGTTCGAGTTCGAACTCGAACTTTTGAAATTGTTCGAGTTCGAAGTCGAACCGAACATGGGGGCGTTCGGCTCATCCCTAGTTCAGATCCCAGTCAGAACACCTCACAAATAAGTCTCTACAGCTATGGAAAGCAGGTTCAGATCCCAGTCAGAACATCTCACCAGTAAGTCTCTACAGCTATTGAAAGCAGGTTCAGATCCCAGTCAGAACACCTCACAAATAAGTCTCTACAGCTATGGAAAGCAGGTTCAGATCCCAGTCAGAACACCTCAAAAATAAGTCTCTACAGCTATGGAAAGCAGATTCAGAACACCTCACCAAGAAGTGTCTTCAGGAAGTCACTCAATGATAGTTGTCTACCTCATAATGTATATAACCCAAGGCACACATAAAAATGAGCATAATCTCACTCAGAGGTGTATTTTGGCCTAGGCCAACAAGGCCTAGGGCGGCACTTTCCAGGGGGCGGCGGCCCGCACTGGTGGTCCCACCCCTAAAAAAAAAAAATATATATATATATTTTTTTTTTACTTTTGCAAAGTATTTTGCCAGGAAGGATACATTGAGCTGTCACTAATTTTCAAGCATGTCCTGGGTAGGCAAGGCCTAGGCTTTCACTTTCCAGGGGGCAGCAAAAAACCTCACCACTAAATGGGTTACTCACAGAGCACCGAAATGATGCCAACATTTTGGTGTTCTGTAGTTCCCTGTACTTCAGGGAATAAAAGTTCCCCACCCTGCAGTGAATTCACCGCAGGGTCCCCAAAGTGCATGGAGTCGGCCGCTGAATGCTGCCACCGCAAACCCGTGGCCTGCTGTTTTCAAAAGAACTACTAAACGAAAATGTCTGGAATTTACATATAAGATCCTATGATTGATAATAAAAAGTTCTGTTACAGAAAAAAGAAAAACCGCTATTAAAAAAAGGGGGGGGGGATTTGGCTGAAAAATTACTAAAAGGTACTAAAAAAAAAATCAATAAAGACTTTTTACCGCAGATTAAAATAATAAATGGTTTATTAGATATTGCATAAAAACGGGAATATTTTTAACATTGAAGCCTATGGGGTTCGCCTGAATAAACCTGCTGATTGAAACCACCGAACATCAGGGCATTTCACTGCCATTTCTCTGCTGTTTGGTGTTCTCTGAATAGATTAACCATTACTTCTCTATGGGGATTTGCAATGCCTTCAAACAGCACCGTACTTGCTGGCAGTTCGCCAAACTTGTGTGCATATCACAGAGCAGTGGTGTACTTAGGGGAGTGGCGGAGGGCGGGCCGCCCCAGGTACCAGTGATTATTGGGGTGTCATTAGGGGGTACTAGGAGGTACCACTGTCACTGTGTGTCAGCTTTGAGCTGTGTTCTCAAACCACGAGCAGCGAAGCAGGGCGTTTGCATACGGAATAAAATCGAATAGAATAAAAATCTGATGCACTCATACACACTGCACATTGCATTGCTGAGAGTTTTATTGCTGTGGATTCTGATACGCTGACACACACACACACCGCACATTGCATTGCTGGGAGTTTTATTGCTGTGGATTCTGATACACTCATACACACTGCACATTGCATTGCTGGGAGTTTTACTGCTGTGGATTCTGTGATACACACTGCATATTACTGTGAGTTTTATTGCCCTGGAGCTCTGGGATACACTCATACACACTGCACATTACTGTGAGTTTTATTGCTGTGCAGTTCTGATATGCTCATACATAGTGCCCATTTCTGTGGGTTTTATTGCTGTGCAGCTCTGTGATACACTCATATGCAGTGCACGTTTCTGTGGATTTTATTGTTCAACCAATTAGAGCGGCTGTGATCCAGTATACTTGACATGCGTGGCAGTTCTTTGTAAAAATGCTTGAATTTAAACATTTCATAATTTTATTTATCTCAATAGATACATTTGAAATGGTATACAAAATATACAAGTAGGCATTTGGTATCCACTTTTAATATAAAGAGAGGAAAAGGCGGAGCTTAAAGAGGAAGGGTGGAGATTAACCAGGAAGAGGTGTGCCCTTGACAGGAAGGGGTGCCTCAAATTTAAATTAGGGGCTGCACGAGTTTAGTCAGGCCTAGGGCAGCACAAAACCTAAATACACCACTGATCTCACGGTCTTGGTAAAATGTTTCAAAATAAATATATTCTATAAGGTCTGGTGCTTCACGAAAGAACCAGACAAACCCATAAGTTAAAATTTGTGGCCCATTTGCCAGACAAGGTTCACTGGAAGCACATTCACACACACAGATATTCCTCTGACAGGCAGTTTACTGAATGACTGCACACTAAACTTAATAATTATGTGAAGGAAAATAAATCATGGGTTGATTCACCAATACAACATAAAAAAAAACCCTTTGGTATTCCAAAACCCAATACATTGGTTAATAATGAGTGAAGTCACAAATTTAGATATTAGATTAGGATCTATATAATGAAAGCTATAGAAACCCTAATGGACTTAATAAAGATTCTCTCTTAACTAAGACGAATGACTGGACTAAAAGTGTGAAGAACATTGTTCGTTAGATGGTTGGTTTGGCCAGACGCCATGATTCCATTATGAGGTTGATGTTCAAATAATCTCATTTGTTCCTTTCCACCAAAATGTGGGCTTACTATAAATTAAAAGAAAGTTGGAGATTCTCCCTGGAAGCAGATGCTCTTTATTAGTTACACATGTAGACTATGACCTTCCCATGACTACAGTGTGAATAATGTGGAAAGTAAACACTATGCACAGCAGCTCTGATCTGGATGTGCTCACATCTCATGTTCCTTACAGCAGTTCCTTCATTATTCATATTTCAGTGTTAAATCTGCATTGCATGAACTATATGTTATTGAAAGCACATGCCAACATTGCGTAAATATATCAGTCTCTGGCAGGCTCTACCTTATAGCACTCTATCTATACAACCCCCCCAACAAATCCAACAATCATCCTCTTAGATTGTATTGTAAACTCTCGAGCAGGGTCCTCTCTCCTACTGTTCTGTGTGTGTAATGTGTACGAATATTTGTTATTCTGTCTCTCCTATTGCACAGCGCTACAGAACTTGTTGGCATTTTATAAATACTTGTAACTGTACCTGTAACATGGGAAAAATACTAGGAATAAGTGACTGCTGCTTAGGTCCAAGTATTGATATGCAGAAAACTGCAGGCAAAATAGGAAGCACGTAGGGACTTAATGTCTTCACTACCAATATTGGGTATACTCGATCCTCATGGAATCTGCTGGTTCTCCAAATATTGAGTATACTCTATTTGGTCTAAAGTTGAAGCAATGCAAAGGGATTTTATTTAATTAGAAAATAAAATAATGCTTGCTGATAGGCTTCAGATTGTGGCTCAAAAGTTGTAGCACCTCAGGCTTGACATCTGAGGTGTTAAACCAGATTGAACAGCTGGGATTCTGTGTCTAAAACAGGTGTGGTTCTTAATTCTGATTGGCTGAATCTCTAAAAAATACCGCTTGCGCAAAGATTTTTGCGCGAGACGTTACTGCGCGTGCATTTGGGCACGTCCTGTTTGCACGGGCGGAGGAAGAAAAAAGCCACGAGGATTGTAATTCCAGCGGTGATTTGCGTGCGCAAAAGTTTAACGCTTGGCGCAAAGATTTTCGTTTTGCGCGAGGCTTTTTGCATGAAGGATGTAATATAGCCCCTAGTTGGTTACATACACTTTATCATTGGCATAGTGATTTACTGATCGTATGCAGGTTTACTAGATTTATGGTCATCTTTTTATTATTTGAATAGTTTTTGTACTGATAAAACAGATGTGACTTCATCAGTACATTCATATAATTAATAAAGGGTACATGTTATCCTTTTGGCTTTTTCTCACATTCTCTTATTTCTGGTGTTCTTCAGGGATAGGGTTTCTTTTGCAGCATGTTTGCTTGGGGGTTGAAACTCTAAGGGCCCTATTACAATCTTTGCATTAAAACACTCGCGCAATGCGTGAATTTGTGCGCAAAGCGTTGAACATTAACGTGTGTAAATCAACGCTGGAATTACAATCCTCATGCATTTTATCATCCGTCGAGCAATAACGCGCGTAAAACGGATGCGCACAAATGCGCGTGCAGTAACGATGCGTGCAGAAATCAGTGTGTGGACTGTTTTTTTCATGCGATTCAGCCAATCAGAATTAAGAACCACAATTGTCTCACGTTAAGTTTTTGCGCCTGTCATAGTCAATCTGAGCATATACTGTATGCTGCAGCAATAATAAATGCACACACAACTTCTCAAATGTATTGGTTTGGTATGAGTAGAATGTGTAACAATGCTTTGTTGCGTATTTTTTTTCGGGCTGGTGCATAGGCGACTCTACAGGGGGGCAAGGGGGGCAATTGCCCCCCCTAGGTTATTCTTTGCCCCCCCATGTGCCCCCCCCCCCCACCAAAAATCAGCATCCAGCTTCCCACACTTCTTCGGAGCGCTGTATCTCCGTCCCTGTGCATTGTATATGGAAGATCTAGGTGTCATTGGAAAGGGCAGATTCTGGCCAGAACATGACCATATTCAGTGTAAAGTGAAAGTCATAAAACATTAAATAATAATGGGCACTTAAACATTTTCACAGGGTTGAAATGGCTCAGCAGTGAAGTGGTTAATAATACAGTACGTATCTGGTGGCGCGATGGAAGCCGCCTAAGGGTAGCCGGTGGTTCTCTTAGTTCACTTGTCCACATGGATCATATGAAAAAACAGAACAAAATAATCGTGCAGAATGTTTGTACAGATTCCAAGATAAGGTTATACAGTGTTTGCACTCACAAATATGGAGCCCGAACACTGGCTCTAAGTGGATCAACGCATTCGGGTGTTTCAGATTCTTTGCTTGAGAAGGTGACCCGTACTCATTCATAGAAGGAGATTCTTCTCACATGTAGCCCCAAAAAGAGCAAAAGACAAGAGAAACTTTCTCGTGCAGATCTCATAAATGTGATAGCATATAAAGATATATAGATTGCCAACTCACATGTGTTGGAGCTTAAAGACCAAGCTCGAGGTGTGCGCGCGTATGGACTTATTGTAGGTTAAGTCCAAAAAACCTTTGAAGCTCCCAGGACTTCCAAAGAAACGGGGATAAAATAGATTAAAAGAAATTTATTTAAAACATAAAAAAACAATACCATTGGCACTGCCTAGTAGCCAGAACGCGTTTCGCCAGATCAACTGGCTTCATCAGCTGGTTTACAGGCTGAAGCACTGTGTGAGTTCATATACTGTCTTAAATTGTCCCCATCTGTCCTTGATTACCAATCAGGCGTGCGTCCCACGCCTCAAAACCCAGTTGTCTTGGATCTGCGGCGGGCGCCGCCATCTTGCGCATGCGCTGTTCTCCCTCCATGCGTTCCACTGTGCGGGTCAAGTCGCTGAACCGGATATGCCCTGCGTTCCACTATGGTTCCAGCGATTAGCTTCTGGTGGTGCCGTTTCTTGATTCCTCCACAGCGGCCGGACAGTGCCAAAAAAACCCCAGAGGGAGGATAATGTGAATAATGTGCCACCAATGTCCATAAATCCCCTGATCCTCCCCAATTGTACACCATTCGGGGGATATATATGCATCAGTGGGGAATAAACTATATACATGCCTAATAACCGTGGACTGGTAAATTTATCATGTATTATATTGCCAATATAATCTATGTGATACTGATATTAAACAATTGTGCAATCGAAGGTATCCTATACCCTGTTAATGATAGTGAGAACTAAAGTGCATTATTGATTGTTTATAAAGTGAGCTAGTGGTTAACCCTCACATAGGGATTCTATGGGAATGTACAACATTACAATAAAACCCAACTAAAGTATAGTGATAATACTTAAAGCACCTAATGTCGTAATATCACTAAAAATAGTTAAAAGACATGACTAAGTCAATATATATATAGTGATAGTACGTGATGGTGAAAAATTTATACTAAAGTGCATATTGTAGGAGCATTATAGCTCTTTTTGGGGCTACATGTGAGAAGAATCTCCTTCTATGAATGAGTACGGGTCACCTTCTCAAGCAAAGAATCTGAAACACCCGAATGCGTTGATCCACTTAGAGCCAGTGTTCGGGCTCCATATTTGTGAGTGCAAACACTGTATAACCTTATCTTGGAATCTGTACAAACATTCTGCACGATTATTTTGTTCTGTTTTTTCATATGATCCATGTGGACAAGTGAACTAAGAGAACCACCGGCTACCCTTAGGCGGCTTCCATCACGCCACCAGATACGTACTGTATTGTTATCCATTTACTGGTTTGGGGGAAACCACTAAATTTCTGGTGGGCTTGGGTTGACTGGTGGTGGTATAGGTTTGGGCGCCGTCCATTCTTTGCTTGTTAGTGAAGTGGTTAATGTTCAGACTATATACATTACATTGTGTATTACATTAGTTTTTGCCTTGGTTTAGTTGTATATTAAGGGTTAATGGGTAGGCTTCATCCCTCACAGTATACATTTTATTTTTTCCTTGAGTTATGGCTTTGTAGGGGTTAATGGGTAGGCTACATGCCTCACATGGTATTCCTTTCATGTTTTACCTTGATTAATGGCAATTTAGGGGTTAAATAAGGGGTAGGCTAAATGCCACATTGTTTATTATTTTTATTGTATTTCCCTGGGTTTATGGCATTTATGGGGTTACTATGGAAGTTAGAATCTAAAAAGTCTAATCATCTTTAGATCCAGTGGCGGAAGTACCAGGGTCGCAGCGGTCGCAGTTGCGACCGGGCCCTGGCATTCCGCCACTGGAGGGGGGCCCAGCGCCGCCGCCAGATTCCGGCAAAAAGCGCTGGAATCTGGGAGCAGCGCCGCCGGCTGTTCCCCTCCCTGCGAGCAGCCCGCTGGCTTGCAGCTTGGCTGCTCGCGTGGGATGGGAACTAGCTGACCAGCGCACGAGATCTCGCGAGAACTCGGCTGCGCTGGTCAGGTGGTTTCCGGTGAGCGGCCAGGCTGCATGCTTTCAGCGGCTGCTCACCACGGAGAGGAACGGTGGCAGCAGAGGAGCCTGAGGTGAGCTGGGGGGCCCTATATACCCATAAGAGCTGGGGGCAAATCTATCCATTAGCTGGGGCAATATATCCATGAGCTGGGGCAGTATATCCATGAGCTGGGGCAGTATATCCATGTGCTGGGGTAGTATATCCATGAGCTGGGGCAGTATATCCATGTGCTGGGGGCAGTATATCCATGTGCTGGGGGCAGTATATCAATGAGCTGGGGCAGTATATCCATGATCTGGGGGCAGTATATCCATGAGCTGGGGCAGTATATCCATGAGCTGGGGCAATATATCCATGAGCTGGGGGCAAATATATGCATGAGCTGGGGCAGTATCCATGAGCTGGGGCAGTATATCCATGAGCTGGGGCAGTATCCATGAGCTGGGGGCAGTATATCCATGAGCTGGGGCAGTATCCATGAGCTGGGGCAGTATATCCATGAGCTGGGGCAGTATCCATGAGCTGGGGCAGTATATCCATGAGCTGGGGCAGTATATCCATGGGCTGGGGCAGTATCCATGTGCTGGGGCAATATATCCATGAGCTGGGGGCAAATATATCCATGAGCTGGGGCAATATATCCATGAGCTGGGGCAATATATCCATGAGAATATATCCATGAGCTGGGGGCAATATATCCATGAGCTGGGGGCAATATATCCATGAGCTGGGGGCAAATATATCCATGAGCTGGGGCAATATATCCATGAGCTGGGGGCAAATATATCCATGAGCTGGGGGCAAATATATACAGGAGCTGGGGGCAAATTTATACAGGAGCTGGGGGCAAAAATATCCATGTGTGGCCTGGGGGCAATATATGTCCATGTGAGCTGGGAGCAATATATATGTCCATGTGAGCTGGGGCAATATATATATCCATGTGAGCTGGGGGCAATATACAGTATATATCCGTGTCAGCTGGGGGCAATACTATCTTTTTTATATTGCAGGAAAAAAAAAAGTTAAAATATAGATCTTTTTTTGGGGGGTTGGGGGGGCCCTTCATGGATTCTTGCACCGGGGCCCTCAGGTTTCTAGTTACGCCACTGTTTAGATCCTCTGCTTTTCATCACATTTCGGGGAATTCATTTCGCCGACAATATAGTGAATTCCTATTTAGCGAATGGTCACTGTAATTTGCTAAAATTGGAGTTGCTGAAGCAGCAATCAGACATTCAGCGGAAACTGCCGAATTGCAGCAAATAAAATATTGAATTTAAGTATCAGGATAGTACAATAAAAAGGTATCATTGCATCACATTACTCTGTGGTTTTGGAATCTTATTTATATATATATACTTATTTATGTCACTATTACCTGGTGAGAGCTAACCCTTGCGTCGGCATGGTTTTGCGTTAGCGCCAGGTTAATTGAGTCTAGCGCCCGACCAACAGACCGTTTGCCTCCCGCTACAAACGGGAAAAATCACTTAGTGCGTTGTTATTAGCGATTTGTACCGCAAGCTTACTGTACTTTCCGCGTCCTTTACTTAACACGGGGAGCGCTAGAGATCTCTAGCACTTTTGTAGCTAGCAGATCACTTGATGCCAGCGCTAAATTTTTGAGGGGCGCTAATTGCATCAATTTAACCTACTGCTCAACCCCGATGCTAACTCCAAAAAACCAGAAAAAACAGATCCTCGCCCAAAATTAACAGGCAATTGAAAGGAATGCAGCACAGGTGTTCTCTTGGCCCCATACACCATAACAATGGATCTGGTCTGCATTGTCGTTGCTGTTGCAGTGATCTCTATTATGATATAGATGTATCCTTTATCCACATATATCCTAATTCTAATATATTGCCTCATTCTAAACATTTTATGCTGGGGGTTAGTCATAGTATGTAAACGGTTGATTATTAGGGTGACTGTGTGGACCATGTTTAAAGGGACACATGAATAAGTCTTGCCTGAAACATGTATTATTTATAAGCTGCAGCAGGGAAATATTTGTGGCTCACCTGGCTTTCCTTTTGGATCTATTAAATGCAGTATAATGATTCTACATGCAGTTGGGTGGCATTTATCATGCAATGCCCATCAGCCTTAATATATGTGTGCATCAAACCATGGATGATACGGCCACCTTTGAGGATTTTAATAATGTAGGGGTGTGAGGTTATTCAGTGGATGTGTTCATTTTCAAGCTTGTGAGGGCGGGGGATAGGTATGACCCGGCACTCTGCACTGGAAAAAAAAAACGTTCTATCCTGTACACAACCGCATTAGCGCTGGGTCTCAGCCCAGGTCTTAGAATTTCCTAGCGTGCGCCAAACGACCTTGTTCATGGACTACTGCGTACAAGGTGATCTGTTAGTAGGTCGTCAGGTACTACGTTTTAGCGACTCACGCTAAATGTTTCCTTTAGCGATGGTGTTTTAGCTCACACCAGGTGATAGGACCCTTAGTTTTATTCAGTGGTATGATTTAGTGGTGAAAATTATTAGTGCCCCCCCCCAGTTTTGACTGCGGTATCTTCTGTGCCCCCTCTAAATATTGTTCCTAGAGTCGCCACTGGGCTGGTGTATTTGGGTTCGGCCAGGTCGTTCAGATTTGCCATTAACACCAGCTTTCAGGAGTTGCTAAAATTATGCGCGCAAAGGCTGTGCGTTAAAAACTGCGCATAGATTGTAATACCATCCGCGATGCTGTACAGTATGCTCACGCAGGGTTTGCGAAGGTTCACCCGCGTTAGACGAGTGCGCGCGTTTGTTGCGCTGACTATTAGGGATGCACCGATACCACTTTTTTAAGACCGAGTACGAGTACCTCTACTTTTTTTCAAGTACTCACCGATACCGAGTACCGATACTTTTATTTTATGTCATGTGAACGCTTTTCAATAAGAACAGACCTCATATAAAAATGCCCCCAGCTCACATGTATATACCCCCCAAGATATATATATATATACAGAATGCCCCCAGCTCACATGTAGCTTACCCACAGCTCACTTGGATATGTAGCTTTCCCCCAGCTCACATGGAGATTGCCCCCAGCTCTCATGGATATGCCCCCAGCTCACATGGAGATTTCCCCCAGCTCTCATGGAGATTGCCCCCAGCTCACATGAATATGCCCCCCAGCTCACATGGATATGCCCCCAGCTCTCATGGATATGCCCCCAGCTCACATGGATATGCCCCCAGCTCACATGGATTTGCCCCAGCTCTCATGGATATGCCCCCAGGTCTCATGGAATTGCCCCAGTTCTCATGGATATGCCCCCAGGTCTCATGGATATGCCCCCAGGTCTCATGGATATGCCCCAGCTGTCATGGATATGCCCCCAGGTCTCATGGATATGCCCCCAGCTCTCATGGATATGCCCCCAGGTCTCATGGATTTGCCCCCAGCTCTCATGGATATGCCCCAGCTCACATGGATATGCCCCCAGCTCACATGGATTTGCCCCAGCTCTCATGGATATGCCCGCATGTCTCATGGATATGCCCCAGCTCTCATGGATATGCCCCCAGGTCTCATGGATATGCCCCCAGGTCTCATGGATATGCCCCAGCTGTCATGGATATGCCCCCAGGTCTCATGGATATGCCCCCAGCTCTCATGGATATGCCCCCAGCTCTCATGGATATGCCCCCAGGTCTCATGGATTTGCCCCCAGCTCTCATGATATGCTTCCAGCTCTCATGGATATTTGCCCCCAGCTCTCATGGATTTGCCCCCAGCTCTCATGGATATGCCCCCAGCTCTCACAGATTTGCCCCCAGCTCTCCTTTGCATATGCCCCCAGCTCTCATGGATTTGCCCCCAGCTCTCATGGATTTGTCCCCAGCTCTCAAGGATATGCCCCCAGCTCTCACAGAACTGAGTATTGTCGCCGCCGGAGTGGAACGCTGGCCGAGTGCTTTTCATGCACGCGGCCAGCTTCCCCAGCCTTGCGCAAACCGGCAAGCCGGCCCAGCATTGGCTTCTGGTATCGGGGGGGGGTGTATTGGGCCATTTGCACGAGTACTAAGTACTCGTGCAAACGGCAGTATCGGCACCGATACCGATACTAGTATCAGTGTCGGTGCATCCCTACTGACTTTGTAATACGACGTTCTGCGCAAAGGGTTTTACCCCACGCGTTAATGCGTTTTTGCTCCGGCACAAACGTTTGCGTGAAGATTGTAATAGGGCCCTAATTATATGAGAATTATATTCACTTAGAATATACAACGGATATCTATTCTCATGTCATTTGCTACTGAGATATTATAAACTAGCATATCATTAAAATACTGCATTATTTTTCTTCAAAGTCACCCAGAGTGCTACTCTTCTGTTATTGTTTAGCAAGTAAAAAAAATTACACATTCCACTTGTGCTGCAATTTGCATAGTCTTTAGAGGATAATTTAGCTGCAGGCCATGTCACTTCCAATTAATCCAAAGTCTCTAGGCTGCACACTTACTGAATGATTGCTGCCAGAAATGCTAGCTCTTCACCCTGGGGTTCAGCAGCTGAATGGAATTGTCTTTAGATGAAAAAGGGCTCTGAATTTATACATTCATAAAGCATCTATCTCAATGGTCAGCAACTCTGGCCCTCCAGAGGCCCTATTCCACTCTTCCTATTAAGATATCTGTTGGAGCAATATATAGATTGGCTTCAACAGATTTCTTAACGGTTGGAGTTGCTAATCCAACCTTTCTGCAAACTGAAATTGCGGCTTGTTTATATATAAATACCACCCCCTAAATCCTGGTTTAAAGTGATTTTGCCTTTGTAAAAATCATTTAACACTGTATATGAAACCCTCCAAAATACCTTACTTATGACTCGTTCCGTGGTGGAGAGGTTGGTCTGATCTGCAGCTTCCCCTCGCTACTCGCAGTGGGAGACTGGGAACACATGGTTCCCAGTGTCCCTTTGCGTTTACCTCCATGGCTCCTGTGTGAGCTCGCACAGAGCTTGCAGCAGGGACGCGGTGGGCTCGATAGAGTTGATAACTGCAGTGGTGCGCACTGCTGCCGGTATCACTCTGAGGCTCTGTTTCATTCCGACGACAGATGCTATTAAATCGACCGGAACAGAATAGGTATGTTTAAAGGGAACCACTATGGAAAATCATTTGCCGCAGATTTTTTTCCCTTGCCAACTCCCTAATCTACAGGTGTGGAGAAGGGTCTCTTATGTTATGGAACTACAGTGATATTTAGTAACACATTAAATTGGATGAGCCTTATTGGAAATGTAGTTCCAAAACAACTGGAGACCAAATTTTCTGACCCCTGTTTGATCTGGATATCCCTACAGGCTGGCTGGGAAATATGGGACATAAACAGGGTTATACAAAGAGAATGGAAAAGTCACCACACGTTTGGTGACTTTTCGTTTTCTTCAATTCGGTGCGATTGGCGATCCCATTTCGGCGACCCTGCGGTGTATTCAGCAAGCACCACAGAGCCGTCGTAGTGCAGGGAAAAGCTGCCGAAAAGCTGCCGAACACTCACCGCAAAACCTGGCGAACACACACCGAAACCCGCAAAAACATCTCGATTAACCCCGCCGAACACGCCGGAGAAACCCGAACAGCCGCCGATCACAGAGCAGAGCAGCCGCCGGAAAAAACCGACACCGCAGACGAATGGAGTGAACAAAAAAGAAAACAGTACGCTTGAATGTTTGAAAAGTGAAACGCTGTTTGCAAAGAAACTACTGAGCGAAAATGTCTGAAATTTACATATAAGGTCCAATGAATGAAATAAAAGGGCTGTTACAGAAAAAAGAAAAAACGATTTAAAAAAAACAGAAAAAGAGAACTTTTCGCAAAATAAAAACCGCATAAAAGATCCAAAAAAATCTATACTGAAAGAGACTTTTTACTGCAGAATATTATAATCAACGGTTTATTAGATAGTGAATTAAAACGGGAATATTTCTAACATTGAAGCATATGAGATTCGCCTGAATAAACCTGTCGAATGAAACCACCGTATAGCAGTGCAATTCGGCAATTTTTCACTGCTGGTTTTTGTTCTCTGAATAGACGAAGCATTGCTTCTCTATGGGTATTTCACTGCCCTCAAACAGGCACCGTATGTGCAAGCAATTCGCCAACATTTGGCGAACTGCCTGCTCTCTGGAAAGCCGAATGGCCAGCAAAGGGAACCGTACACTGAATTTCACTGTTTGGTTACCTTTCGGCCACAATTCGGATCTCTTTGAATATCCCTGATAAAGGGGGTTATTCAGAGAGAGGTGAAAACCAGGAGAATTGGCAGAAGAAGATAACAATCTAGACCAAATAGCCGATTTGGAAAGTGAGATAAATGGGAGAACGTTTTTGGTTTGGCTATTTTGACCTCAAATTTTCACTTCTCCAGTCATTCTCCTGGTTTTCACCTCTCTCTGAATAACCCTGATAGTTTGAGGATATCAGTATTGTCATGTTTAACAGCCTTAGGGCACTATTCCCTTGTGAATAGTAACATTAGCTTTCGGACAATATTACCTTCCTGATGCTAAACCCGTAAGAAATCCGTTAGTGCATCAGTGATTGCGCTACCTTCTGCGAACTTACTGTACTTTGCAAATCCTATACTTACATTTGGAGCGCAATTAGTAATTAGCGTTTTGATAAGTAAAGTATTACATAGTGCTAGCGCTAATTACTGTAGGGACGCGCAAGGCAAAATTTTAACGAGTCCTAAAAGCTGGTTCTAAATGAGTCCACAGTTGCAAAATCATTTAGCACCCCCTAAAATGCCCCCTAATAAATCCGATACTCACCTCTCAATCTGCGGCAAGAACGGTGGCCTGATCCTCCGCTTTTTGTCGTGGGGAGCAGAGTGAGACTGAGAACAAATAGTTCCCAGTCTTCCTCCGCGATCATTGCACGATCTCACGAGAGGAGGAAACTCGCAGGGCACCATTAGTTCAAAACGAAATTTTGTGCTGTGCACATGTCTATTCTGTAGTTCCCTGCACTTCGGGGAATAAAATTTCCCAACCCTGCAGTGAATTCACCATTCACCGCAGGGTCCCCAAAGTGCATGGAGTCGGCCGCTGTATGCTGCCACCGCAAACCCATGGCCTGCTGTTTTCAAAAGAACTACTAAACGAAAATGTCTGGAATTTACATATAAGATCCTATGATTGATAATAAAAAGTTCTGTTACAGAAAAAGGAGAACCGCTATTAAAAAAAAGGGGGGGAATTTAGCCCAAAAAATTCTGAAAAATCACTAAAAGGTACAAAAAAAATTCAATAAATAAATAAAGACTTTTTACTGCAGATTAAAATAATAAATGGTTTATTAGATATTGCATAAAAAACGGGAATATTTTTAACATTGAAACCTATGGGGTTCGCCTGAATAAACCTGCTGATTGAAACCACCGAACATCAGGGCATTTCACTGACATTTCTCTGCTGTTTGGTGTTCTCTGAATAGATTAACCATTACTTCTCTATGGGGATTTGCACTGCCTTCAAACAGCACCGTACTTGCTGGCAGTTCGCCAAACTTGTGTGTGAGCATATCACCAGAGCAGTGGTGTACTTAGAGGAGTGGCGGAGGGCGGGCCGCCCCAGGTACCAGTGATTATTGGGGTGTCTTTAGGGGGTACTAGGAGGTGCCACTGTCACTGTGGGTCAGCTTTGAGCTGTGTTCTCAAACAACGAGCAGCGGAGCATGGCGTTTGCATACGGAATAAAATCGAATAGAATAAAAATCCCCCTCTCCTCCCTCCATAGCTCCTCCCCTGCCCCGCAGCAGCTCTAGGAGAGGGGAGGGGGATGTGATTTGTGTCCAGAGAGAGAAGATGACAGTAAATGGCAGGTAAAGGGGGGGGGTTTCAGCAGAATATGAAGCCCTGTCTGCTTACTGCTGTTTAAAGTGGACCTTTCCCTAACCAGCACTGCAGTGATAGAAATTTGTCATTGAGCTGCCTGGCTCCTGGTGAGGCTGCTTGCGTGCAGGTCACACTCGGTCCGGCCAGTCAGGTGGTACTGAGTCTCAGTACCACCTGACTGGCTGAACTGCGTGACACGCATGCACGCAGCTGCCCGCCCTTTCATTAACATGGACTGTCACTCTATTCTGGACTGAACACCCACCGGGAAGGGACTCAAAGCAACGGTGCACCCTCTGGCAGTGGCACCCCACTGCTGACAAGATGGCTCCATGCACAGGCACAGCCATGATCCTAACGTGGCCTGGAGGGACCTCCTGCTGAATCTGTACACAGTCCCTGCTGACTCTGCACACAGCCCTACCGCGGACAGAGGCCGGTAAATGTAGAATAAATAATTGCTGTGTGCTCATATACACTCGGTTTGCTGGGAGTTTTATTGCAGTGGATTCTGATGCACTCATACACACCACACATTGCATTGCTGGAGTTTTATTGCAGTGGATTCTGATGCACTCATACACACCGCACATTGCATTGCTGGGAGTTTTATTGCTGTGGATTCTGATACGCTGACACACACCACACATTGCATTGCTGGGAGTTTTATTGCAGTGGATTCTGATGCACTCATACACACCGCACATTGCATTGCTGGGAGTTTTATTGCTGTGGATTCTGATACGCTGACACACACCACACATTGCATTGCTGTGAGTTTTATTGCTGTGAATTCTGATGCACTCATACACACCGCACATTGCATTGCTGGGAGTTTTCTTGCTGTGGATTCTGTGATACACACTGCATATTACTGTGAGTTTTATTGCCCTGGAGCTCTGGGATACGCTCATACACACTGCACATTACTGTGAGTTTTATTGCTGTGCAGTTCTGTGATATGCTCATACACACTGCACATTTCTGTGGGTTTTATTGCTTTGCAGCTCTGATATGCTCATACACAGTGCCCATTTCTGTGGGTTTTATTGCTATGCAGCTCTGTGATACGCTCATATGCAGTGCACGTTTCTGTGGATTTTATTGTTCCACCAATTAGAGCGGCTGTGATCCCGTTTACTTGACATGCGTGGCTGTTCTTTGTAAAAATACTTGAATTTAAACATTTCATAATTTTCTTTATCTCAATAGATACATTTGAAATGGTATACAAAATATACAAGTAGGCACTTGGTATCCACTTTTAATATAAAGAGAGGAAAAGGCGGAGCTCTAAGAGGAAAAGGTGGAGCTTAAAGAGGAAGGGTGGGGATTAACCAGGAAGAGGTGTGCCCTTGACAGGAAGGGGTGCGTCAAATTTAAATTAGGGGGTGCACGAGTTTAGTCAGGCCTAGGGCAGCACAAAACCTAAATACACCACTGGGCATAAGGCTATCCTAAACAAAAGATAAATCCAGGTAAAGTATCCATGTAATTGGGCAGACTAGATGGGCCGAAAGGTTCTTATCTGCCGACATTTTTCTATGTTTCTATGTTTCTATCAGCTGTCCCTCACTAAAACCGGGACGCAGAGGGGAAAAATTAGCTTCCCCTTTGCGTCCCAGTTTACTTAACAGATCACAGGGCAGGCGCCGAGTCCGACAGCCTACCCCTTAGCGATCACTAAGCTTGCGGATGCTGGGAGCTACAGCGCCGTCCCCAGCATCCCCTCTATGGCGTCCATAGAACTCCATGGAGGAGCGTGCTGCCGGGTCACTTCACCGGCAGGATTTCGCCTCTCGCGAGATCCTGCTGGTCAGTGAAGTGATCGTGGAGGGAGAAAGGGGACTTTCATCCCCCAGTCTCACTCTGCTCCTGGAGGCCAGAAGCAGCGGATCGGGCCGCTGTTCTTGCCGTGGGAAGAGAGGTGAGTATCTGATTTTTGTTGGTGTTTTGTGCTGCAGGTAACGGACTCTGCAGCAGCGGAATCCGTTACCTACACCTGTGAGCTGGTGGTAACTTTTTCATTAGCGCTAGCTCTTAATAACTAGCGGTAGGACCAAGTGATCCTAACGCTAGTTAATCTGTGTTGCACTTTGCGCTTGCCATGTTAGGTATAGGGAGCACAAAGTACTGTAAACGATACAAATCGCTAAGGTCTTTTAACCCGTTAGCAATCTGAAGGTGATGTGGGCAGAGCCCACCATTAAGCTATCGCTGACGCTAGTGTTAGCTTGAAGGAGGTGATAGAGCCCCTATATGGAAACAGATCCTGTGGCTCACTAACTAATCAGGGATTGATGGGGAATTGACATAGAAACTGTAGACTGCAGCGACATAGAAAAAACTTGAAAGGTGAAGAAATTGGAAAAAAAGGGTGTTAAAAAAGAACATTTCAGTAAAAAAAGCATTCTAGCAATTTAACATGAGCACTAATTAGGGGGATTGGTTTGGAGGTTACATTACGTAAGGATATTGGAAGAACGAAGCTGCAGAAAAAAAACCACAAACTGCAATGTATTCGACAAAATAGAAAAAAATTATATTATTTAACTAGCTTTTTGAAGATTTAAAGCGAATAATAATGCACTTTAGTAGATGATAGAATATATTTAGGAATTGAACTCTACAAGAATATCCCTTTAAAAATGTTTAATTCTCTTGTCACCTCTGCACAATTCAAAGTTTAGCAAATAAACTCTGTGGCGAGTCCCACGGGTTAGGTTAGGGTCAAACGAACGCATTATTCGCAAAGACCGTCAAAAAGTGCGTCAGAACGCATTGACGTATTTGTTCAAGAAAGCGCAAAAACGGTCATACGATGCGCATTTTCGGGCGTGATTTGTTACGGTTCCAAACCAGGAAACTTTGGGTGTCTGGACGTTATGTTGGCCGGACATGAGCAGCGTCTGACGTCTCCAAATCACGCACACACGCTGCTATGCGCACTCTGTACGTCAGTACTAGCGGTTCTGCATTCTCTAAAAAATCCGTTTGTTTGCCGCTTCCGTTGCGCGGCCGCACTTTCGTGCGGTCGTACTTCGTATATTGGCCGTCATTTGCCGCTACTGTGGCCGTGATTAAGTGCGCCTAAACGCACGTTACAAATGCGTTAGTCTGACCCCAGCCCTAGATGAAAGCGAAAGAGGAAATAGAGTAATTAGGAAAATATTTAATTTGATGTTTATAAGTGTGTCATCCGAATCTACAGGTTCGGTTTTATTTTCGTATTGCTTTCTGCCTCTCCATTATCAGAAGTAGGGTTTATAATGCTCCTCTGTAGATAAGACAGGAAAAGTGGCTTTAATGGAGGTTCAGACTGAATTTGTTTCCTCAGATTATTTAAGGAACAGTTGTTGTGGCAGAGCTGGCCTGCTTCCGAAAGGTCACAGGGGCGCCTGGCAAATCCTCACGGAAACACATTAGTACAAAGCTGCTGTTTGAGCTTGCAGAATCAAATTCGACCCCCCCAATGGAAGGAAGGAATGAAAGAGGAGTAGATTTACCCTCCGGAAACACAACAAAGAACCACTCTCCCGCCTTTTATTTTTTTTATTATTACTTTCAAGGAGTTTCCTTGTCAGACTTTTCTGTGAATATTATAGCCTCATCTTTCAAAACAATCGGTTATTTCTCATACTCTGCGGTATATCCATCCCAGGCCAGAAATCCTCTAGGCCCGAGGATAATGCCTGCTGCTGTCCTCACATATCTAGGCCTGATTAACTATTCTGGGAAATGCTCCTCCAGAATACATCACGGCAAACACAGCTTGGGTCCTGAGAGATCAGATGAGGGAAGCGTTCATGTCATAAACATCAAACAAATATAGTCTGGCACAGCACATCACTTCACCGGGTTACGGAAAGGCTGTATATTAATCCTTAAATTTACACGAAGCTATCAGCAAAGTCAACTCCAATATCACAGCAGTTTGCTAACAAAAAATGACCATAGAGCATGATGGAACTGGAAGAGATGCTTGTTTTTCATAATAAGACTGTCACTATCTAGTTTCTAATCGCCCGTGACATGGAGCTAGTATTAAAGCTAGACTGAGGATCGTTGTACAGTTACAGTTACAAGTTTTCATAAAGCACTAACATGTTCAGTAGCGCTGTACAATGGGTGGGACAGAATAACAAATATACATACAAGTTATACACACAGAACAGTAGGAGAGAGGACCTTGCTCAATAGCTTACAATCTAAGAGGAGAGGGGTGACACACTAGGTGAGGGTAAATCGAAAACCTGAACTAACAGGGTGCATGTGGGCTGGGTGGGAAGATGGCATAAGAAGTGACCAGTGGACGATTATGGAGTGAGCCAATAGGCTTCTCTTATGTAATGTGTTTTCAGAGACTTCTTGAAGGGCTAGAGAGATGAGGAGAGTCTAATGTTGTGGGGGAAGGAATTCCATAGCACATCAGATCATTGGCACAGCGCAGTGGTCGGGATGGGATATACCTGTTAATAAGGGAGGGGATGTACCTGTAAATAAAGGAGGAGATGTAGGCAGTGACGCGGTTATGAAGAGCTTTGTACATGAGCACCAGTATTTTGAATTGGATTCTAGAGGAAACAGGGAGCCAGTGTAGAGATTGACAGAGGGGCGAGGTGTGAGAGGTGCGGGAGATGAGGTGAATGAGCCTGGCACAAGCATTCATAACAAACTGCAGAGGGACAATCTGGGATCTCCTAAGGCCAGAGCGAAGAAGGTTAAAGTAGTCAAGTCGGGAGATAATACGAGCTCGGATGAGTGTTTTAGCAGAGTCCTGATTAAGAAGGGGGCAAAGTTTTTTAGGTGGTAGTATTTGGTAGATTTGGTTAGCAACTGAATGCGAGGAGTGAAGGAGAGATCAGAGTCTAAGAGGACACCAAGGCAACGAGCCTGAGAGGTAGGAGTAATAGTGGCACCGTTCACCTGAAGAGAAATGGGCGCAGGAATGTTGGTATTAGAGGGAGGGAAGACCAGAAGTTCAGTTTTAGGGAGGATAAGCTTTAGGAAACAGGAAGTCATCCAGTCAGAGACAGCTGCCAGGCAGGCAGTAACACGTTCCAAAACAGGAGGAGATAGATCGAGAGAGGAAAGGTAGATTTGGGTGTCATCAGCATAGAGATGATATTGGAAACCATAGGAAACTATGAGGTTGACAAGGGAGGCGTTATAGATCGAGAAGAGTAGGGGACCCAAAACAGAGCCTTCAGGTACCCCAATTGAGAGAGGAACTGGGGATGAAGAGACACCAGTGAAGGAGACACAGAAGGAGTGAACAGAGAGATAGGAAGAGAACCGTGAGGAGTAGGAGACTCGTCACGAGAGGGGGCGCGCAGGTGCATCCGCGACATTTTCAGAGTGCGCCGCTGGCTGCCTTTTAATTTCTACGATCATCAGAGGAAACCAGCGGGGGCCCACTGTGTCACCCCAAGCTGGGCCCCTACTGACCCGCGGGCCCTCGGGCAGTGCCCGAGTGCCCGATGAGTCAGTCTGCCCCTGGCCATTACTAATTAATTCAATGTCTAGAAGAGTTACCCTTATTGATTGCTGACTGGGTCAGCAGAGTTTGGGTAGAACATGTAGAAAGAATGTAAAATGTCACAACAGAGGAAGCAAATACAAAGAGCTACAGCCACTCTTACAATATCAGCAGTATCTTCCATCCTAGAAGTAAGTAGCTGACGTTTGAATGAAAATGTTTCTATATCTACTTTCTACTTTTGCACTAAAATGGACCTGTGTTTTTGGCACAATTTATCATTTTTCTTCTTGCCTGCATGATTAATATTATATCTCCAAATAACACTGCAATTAAGTTTACCTCTCGCTCACTGACATCACAGGAGAAAGATGATACTTCAATCCACGTACTTCCACTCTGTATGCTCTCCAGGTGTATGCATCCATATCATGAGACCAGCTTCTTCACAGGTAACCAACCATACGACAACTGCACATAAGCTATCTATAACATCATTCATTGCTAGCAATCTGAAGGGTTGATTTAATTTCACCCAATGGGCCAAACGGGAACTTTTTTGGATTTTTTTCAGCCATTTCTCGGTTAAGAAGATTCTAATACAGGTTTAGCGGCACTACAATTCCCCCCCAAAAATTCAAATTGAATATCGTCTCTTGCGACTATACTTTTCAAATGGAAATATTGGTTATATGGATTCAATTCGAATTTACCGGTATGCCGATTTCCACAAAAAAATTCTAATGCTAAAAAGTGTTGCTAAATGGATTTTCAAGTGTGGTCATTTTGGGATTGAGATTGAAACCTCGTTTAAAACATTGGATATTTCTAATAGTCATGTTTAAAGACTGTATGATGATGTTGTATGATCTGTATGATGCTGGCAGAAAATAAGCGTTTTCCTCCATTTTACTCGCCAGCGTTTTTCCGACCAGCACCATTTTTCGAATATTCGCTCAAGCCGAATTTTGCAAATGAAACAGCCAATTTTTAAAAAAATTCTATTGTCTGCAAACACTTGATAGAAATAAAAGAGATGATAGAATAGAGTAGAAATATAAATGTGGTGGTAGAGACACAGCAGTCAAATCAGGCGTCTGCTTGGAGCGCAAGTCTACAAGGGTCTCGGGAGCATTGAGCAACGTGGGAATGTATGGGAATATGTTCCCATACGCCTTCCAGGGTAAAGTGATGTGTTACAGCAGATTAATATGTCAATCAAAGCACAGCAACACGTGAGGAATCACAGGGATCCGTAAGATTTCTCCCCAAAGCCTGTCTCTCTGCAACTGGACCTCCTGCAGAGCAGGATCTCAACCTTCACAATCAAATCAAACTGTACAAGTAAAGGAAATCTGAGGTTCTCAATAATGTGTGGGGAGCAGGTCCCTCTACTGAGAGGAATGGAGGTCATTGGTAAGTAACCATGGGTTTTAGGGAATGCACGTGTATGTGGGGGAAATAAAATCCTGTGAACCAAAAGTGTTGGAAGAGAGATTAAATTACTAATGTATTTTACAATAAAGGGAGAAATTTATTACAATGCAATTCTAGTGCCTTTACGGTAAACACATGTTCCCATTAAAATTCCTCCTTTTTGGACATTTTTCCAGAATTATTCCACTTCTTTTCCCTTGAAACTTCAGCTGAACTCAAAAATCAACGAACATTAATATTCCTCTTTTATTTGTACACACCCTTTTTAATTGCTCTGTGAATATCTCATGACAGTAAGGCTATTAACATAATTAGAGTGATAATTTATCTTAAGACAAATGTGTAGTAAAATGGAAAACATAAATACATATGTTGTTAATTAAGACCACACGTGGTGCTGTAAAATCAGCAATATAATATTAATATATGTGCTGCAGTGCTCGAAAAAGAAAGGTTAAACTGAAAATATAGTTCCATTCAACAGTACAGTATTTTTAGACACACAGCTGTTATTAAGTCATTGTTTCTTTTCAGATGGATTATAATACAATCCTTAGTTATCATTGCCACGTCATTGTTTATCCACTTATGGATTGGCTACAGAACACAAACAGGGTTATTCAAAGAGATCCGACTGGCTGCCGAAAGGGAACCGAACGCTGAAATTCAGCATGCGGTTAACTTTCCTGGCCATTCGGCTATCCATAGAGCAGGCAATTTGCCAAATCCTGGCGAATTGCCTGCACATACGGTGCCTGTTCGAGGGCAGTGAAAACCCCATAAAAAAGCACTGCTTCGGCTATTCAGAGAACACAAACCAGCAGTGAAAGGTTCCCGAAATGCCCTGCCATTCGGTGGTTTAATTTGGCAGGTTTATTCAGGCGAATCCCATAGGCTTCAATGTTAAAAATATTTCCGTTTTAATTCAATATCTAATAAACCGTTAAATATAATATTCTGCAGTAATGAGTCTCTTTATTTATAGATTTTTTAGGATATTTTAAGCATTTTTCGGGATTGTTTAAATTTTTTTTTAACTTTACTTATTTTTTCTGTAACAGCCGTTTTTATTATCATTCATTGGACCTCGTATCTAAATTTCAGACATTTTCGCTCACTAGTTTCTTTGCAAACAGCGTTTCACTTTTCAAACATTCAAGCAAACTGTTTTTCTAATTTATTCACTCCATTTGTCTGCAGTGTCGGCTTTTCCCGGCAGCTGCGCTGCGTGTGATCGGCTCCTGCTCGGGTTTTTCCGGCGTATTCGGCGGGGTTTATCCAGATGTTTTTGCAAGTTTTCGGCGTGCATTCGCCGGGTTTTGCGGTGAGTTTTCGGCAGGTTTTCTGCGGCTTTTCCCTGCACTTCAACGGCCCTGTGGTGCTTGCTGAATACACCGCAGGTTCGCCGAAATGGGATCGCCAAATCGTACCGAATTGAAGAGAACGAAAAGTCACCGAACGTGCGGTGACTGTTCGATTCTCTTTCAATAACCCTGTAAATTTAAAAATGGCTGGGTTTTTGCCAATATTGGGTACTTTGGATTAAAATGTACAATTGTCTACTAAATTTTCTGTAATCCTTGGTTTATTAGTAAAAAATAATTGCCCAGTGGACTAGTCCTAACAAAATAAGTGTTGGAACTGTCCAAGATTTCTTCTGTGCACTTATCAGTCATGTCACACTTAACCCGCCACCCCACAACCACATTTGATATTAATGTTTGAAAACAATAACATGGGTTTCATAGAATCATTATAATAACTAATTAATATTGTTTATTTTTAGTGACTTGTTAATGAAACATGTGATTGAAATCTAGTAAGCTTTTCATTGTGTGGGTCATAAGGGAACTCCGCTCCTCTGCTAAAATACTGTAGGAACTGAGTTCCCAAGTGTTCCTGATCGACCTGACCCCTCATTTTGCTATTCTAACTTTATATATTAAAGGAATAAAACCAGTGGGATTTAAATATATTGGCAGATATGGTAAAAAAACACTAATGGGAAAACTGCCCAGATATTAAGCATTTACCGACAGGTGGAATTGCTGTGTTGACTTAATACTGCATTGATTTATATTCTACATCTGTTATGTGAAGGCCCAAAAAAATCCATCATGATCGGAGCAAAAGTAAAGCAAAGCAGGAATAATACATGTTCTGTTTCTGAGTTCGTAAAAGCTCTCTCTTGAATGTTTTTTTTATATGGAAGGGGTAAAGTCAAGAGTGAACATAACCTGGTAAAATGCTACATACCAGCAAACTGGCCACAGATATCCCCTTAGCCCCAGATGCCCAGAAGATAGCTCCCATGCTAGCTTCTCTCCTGCTTTGGAGGCCCAGATAACCAGCATTGCTTTAGAAAGCCGAAGCTAATCTTGTTATGGTGACAGGATAATGTCAGTGTAAAATGCGGCTAATCCTGATCTGTAAAGGCTGCCTGGAGCAGAGCCTCGCTCCTACTGTCTGTGGACGAAGTACAGCTACTTGCCAGTTTCAATGCTGCTTGCATTTGCTTTTCTTTGTACTTTGGATACTGTGTTTAAATTTACCAAAGGTTTGCAAATTTTAGGTAAAAAGAACAAAAACTGAAGCAATTAATTGCTCACACTATGGTACCAAGGATACACTTGGCTAAAGAGGTGGGTATTGGGGGGGGGGGTACTCTGACTGAGGGCACCCCTGCAGGAAAAAGCAAATTTACTACAACTTTGGCCAAGAGCAGAAATCTATGGCTCACAAATGCTTTTCTGACCCTTAGAGGCTGCACAATAAGATCTTTTAAAACAAAAACAGGCCAGAGTCATTATGCCAATAGCTCTAATGGCGTCAGAAGTGGGGTGAGGGGGGTGCAGACTGCACCCGGTAGACACCCTCTAGGACGTGACACCACCCAGGGTTGGACTTTGGGGTGTGTGAGCTGTGCAGCCGCACAGGGTGCCGTGTCTACATGGCAACTTAATCTCGCAATCTGTAGTGAATGCAGACAACAGGGTTATTTTTATCACCAGACGCACCTCACGTACCTCTCCCCTCTGTCGGTCCCTCCATTGGCTTCCTGTAAGTTTCAGGATACAGTTTAAAATACTGACGTTCACGATCAAATCGCTCAATAACTAGACCCCCCCTTACATATCTTTTTTGTTACTTTGGAAGCACGTCCCGTCTAGATAACTCCGGTCGGCAGGCGACCTCTGCCTGTACAGCCCCAGCCCTGTGGAATGACTTACCTTGCCCTATCAACCTCTCCTCTGATCTTCAGGCCTTCAAGAAACCTCAAAACCCATCTCTTCAGATTATTGTACCACATCACTGATGCAGCTCATCCCCCTGGCTCATCTACTCACACATGATTGAAGCCGCTTCAATTGCCCCACCTTTCCCGAACCGCTGGTACTAATAATCCTGACATCCAATAAAACTCCCCTGGTCTTCTTCAACCCCAATCTCTCTAGACTGCAAGCTCCTATGAGCAGAGCCCTCTATGCCTCTTGTTTCAATCCTATGTCCATTTATATGTATCTTGTTCCCTTTGGTTATTGTAAAGCGCTGCAGAAACTGTTGGCACGATACAAAATGGTGATAATAATACTAATAAAGGATGACAGCCGTTTAAATCATCAAAGATGATTAAGGAGATAAATAACTGAGAATCAGGGTAATTCCAGCTAAACACTATAGTTTCTATTTTTAGATTTTGGTTTGAGTGACACTTAAATAAAAAGATTATGTACACAGATAAGAAAATGTCATTTTTTACGTATGTGTTAAAATATACATTTTCACAACTTATTTGTACAGTATACATATTTTAGGTGAAGAGTTTGCCTAGCTTCAAATGTCACAAAACACCTACACCGCTTACCAACATAACTGTTTACCATCTCCATGATGGCTTGAAGATGCTCTAAGAGGTGGTAATTTAGACACCGTGCTCAAATATTACTAAAACCATTTTTATCATCCACCGTGGAGTGGGTAAAAACATAAATTGTGCCTCAGAGTGTCCTCCCTCCTATTGGAATCAATAGGATACAAACAAACAGGAAATAAAATGACACATTTAAGGTACTAGTTGTTTCCAGCTTGGCTTTATCATACGATCTGGCACACAATTTCAGTTATATAGAGGCATGTTTCCACATGCTGTGGACTCATTTGATATACTACTGACATTTAAAACCTTGATTAACTCACTGCCTCTGCATTATGACAAATACCCGGTTGGTGCCAGCAAATAGACAAGGGAAAACACCTTCAGCAGAAGGAGAAAATGACACACGACAGGGAAAAATTGGCTAGATTGGTCCTCAAACCATTCCAAAAAAAACAACACTCCATTTTTTTATTTTTTATTCCATTGTACTATTATTTTCCAAAGGCTATATTCTGCATGTGGAACTACTCCATTGTTCTTTGCAGGCGCTGCGGACCTTGTGTACAAAAGTACAGAAGTTCTGAGTGTTACGCAATTTGTATTCCGTACTCAGCATCATCTGCCCCCTTAGGCTAGGGTCAGACGAGCGTGATTTCTACGGACTGTACGTCCGTGCACACGGACGTACGTCAGTACGGAAGACACAGTAGTGGCCACACAGTCCGTTTTTTTCACTGACAAATATTTTGACGGATGTAGGAGGGAAAATAAATTAAAAAGCAAAACCATTTTGTCCGTGAAAAAAATGCTGGACGTATAAATGCAGTCCGTCTGACCTTGTTCCATCACTCACACACAAAGCTATGCAGACGTTGCGGACGCAGCGCACTTTGTGCGGCCGTTCTAGGGGTTGTACGTTCTTGCCTGCCTTGCGTCCGTTTGCCGCGGCCGTTGTGCGTCCGCAGTTCAGTGCGGACGTACTTCCTGTGTGGGGCTCCAATGGACTTTCTTTCATGCTATCACGGACGTACTTTTAGGCGCAATCACGGACGTGAACACTACGCTCGTCTGACCCCAGCCTTATTGGGAGGGAAAAAAAGAAGGGGGGTAAAATTCTATTAGAGTGTCCTTTTGAATCTTAGGCTGGCGTCAGACAAGCGTATTTGAAGAACAGAAGGAACGTCCGTGAGAGTGGACGTCCCTTACACTCGACGCCCGTCTGGCCAGCTCGCTGAGCGCACTTAGTGCGTTCAGCGCTGCAAGGCTCGATCCTCCTATGGAGGATTGCACTTTACAGCTCTGTCAACGCACGTCCTAGCGCTTTACCGGAGAGGGCTGCAGCACGGATTCAGCACGACCGCTGTTGCGCGCGCAATTCTTGCGCACACAACAGCGTGTGGCTGGCTCCGTCGGAGCATCTCAATGCTGCGATGGACGCCAGAAGGCACGTCAGTTCGGGCGCACATAGTGTGCTCGTCAGACGCCAGCCTTAATAGACCACTATTGTCAGCACTATCGCCAGGAATCACTAATGTTACCAGCAATGCTGCCACCACTGGTATACTTTGCTGATGCAAAATCACATCAGTCGAGCTTTTAGAAAGTGGATTTTTTTCAAAGCCCGGTTGTAGGCTAGAATAGTGATCAGTTTTGGAATCACTTGTTATTCTTCAGCTGCCTCAGCATTAGCAAGTCCTGTACAAAGTATAAGAATCATTAACCTCCCTGGTGGTGTTCTTGAGTGTGTCTCGGGGTTAAATTTCACTGCTGAGAGCGGTAACCCCGAGACACACTCGGGCTGTATATACATCACCACTCCGTGCGCTCCCTCGATGATCTCTGCAGTCTCCTCCGGCGATCGCGACCGCATACTTCCTGGATTCCTTCTCGCGAGGAGGAAACCAGGAAGTAATGAGGTCGCGGTCACCGGAGGAGGCAGCTGGGGACATCGAGGGAGCGCACAGAGAGGTGATGTATCCAGCGGTATCCCGTGTGTTGCTCGGGGTTACCGCTTCCAACATAAGATTTTAACCCCGACTCGGATGCCGCTGGGGGGGCAAAAAAAAAAAAAATAGACCGTTTTCAGCAAAGAATTTTCTGAATAAATAGACTGCCAGGGAGGTTAATGTACAGTAGGCAGGTGCAACAGCTGAGCTGCATAAGGAGACTGGGACTCTGCTGGTATGGTTGGGGAGCTGTTAACAATAACAAGTTAAGTGTGGTACAGAGATGAGGATTTGTTTTTTTATGGGGGTTTGTATTGTTTGTTGAGAGATTTCTCTTGGTAAGTTAACACTGGGCTGTTGCAGATAGTAATTATTTTTCAGTGCAAGAAAGAATATCAAATGACCTTGAAATCACATGTTACTCTAGGCTGCCTCTGCCTTAGCGTTTCCTATACAAAGTATAGGAAGTGTTGGTTTGCAGCGGGCAATCTCAATAGACGAGCCAAAACAGATGTTTGTGTTTCCGCTGGAATAGCATAGGAGTCATATTAATTAATTAATTAATTTATTTATAAAGGATTTTACCAGGAAGGATACATTGAGATTTCTCTCGTTTTCAAGTACGTCCAGGGACATTGAGTTGGGCTATTATTTCTGGCTAGACTGCATGCGGGCCCTTTATTATTCTTTATAATACCTCTACGATGGCTGCAAATATTTTAAAATTTAAATTCAGGATAACCTATTAAATTGTGCAGTATGACCGTTTATGCTTTCACGTTACCGAAAAAAAAAAGGAAATAAAATAAATATATGGTCACCCCGCTGTATTTTGCATTGACATTTTACGTATGTATAATTGATTTCTTTTATTTTATAACAATCAATAATCTTTTATCATGCATGCATTGTATATTTTTCCCTTAGTATTTTGTTACATGTGTGTTTCCTTTAGCTGTTGCTGTTTTGTTCTATTAAATAACATCCTAGCATTATACTGCTTACACAGAACAGAAAGCTGTGTTTAACCAGGAAGCCCTGCTATTTGTTTTGTATTATGTATGTCTGTAAAAGGTGTTAACCAAATGTGCGCTAATGCATTCTGTGATTCTTCTAAATAGAATTTAGAATTGATGAAACTTGGGCTTTTCTTAATAAATTGTACTTCCTGTTTCTACATCTAAAAATATACTCTTGTGGCGATCACCTTGATGTGGTGACCAAAAAAAGAGCAAAACCCATTAAGGTGTGCTGTCCTGTGATTTGTCAATAGTAACAATATACTGTACAATACATGTTACAGTATATTGGTATGGGGAAATTTGTCAGTTCACATTAAATCATTTTTATCATTGTGAATGAAACAGAAGCACGTTCAAATCGAGAACTGCAGCATCTTCTCACTCACAAATAGTAACATGGGAATAGAGCCCTCGTTTCCTCCTGTATTGGTTTGTCGAAATGTTGTTCAATGTATTGTAACCCTGTCTATATTGTGCCCATTGTACAGCGTTGCGGAATATGCTGGCGCTTTATAAATAAAGAATAATAATAACTTGTGCTAATTATAACGAATGCAATATAGTAGCATATATATATATATATACTTAAAAAGACAAAGAAGAATCAAGCCGAACAAAGTTTTGTAGAGAGATAGCAAAGAAAACAACCCTCTCTTTTGGTTACAATTTTGCAGAAATAAAATGTGATTAAGTATCATTAGAATAATCACTGCTAAGCATGTAATGGCAAAAATAATGTGTATATGTTTATATACATCATACGAATGAAGAGTCATTTCACCTCCCTATTAGGGGTTCCATGATAGCACTTGCTTCATTTATTACAGTTACTTACAGGGTTATTCAGAGAGTGGTGAAAACCAGGAGAATGAAAGGAGAAGTGAAAATTCAAGGTTAAAATAGCCAAATCAGAAAAAGTCTCCCATTTATCTCACTTTCCAAATTGGCTATTTTGACCTAGAATTTTCACTTCTCCAGTCATTCTCCTGGATTATACCTCTCTCTGAATAACCCTGTTAATAACTATGGCAAAAATAACCCCATAAAGAGGGTTTCGCTTTATGGAGACATACAGGTTTATTCACTAAAAGGTGAAACTCTCGAGAATTGGCAGGAGAAGAGAACAAACTAGACCAAGTAGCCGATTTGGAAAGTGAGATAAATGGGCGAATTTTTCCGGTTTGGCTATTTTGACCTAGAATTTTCACTTCTCCAGTCACTTCTCCTGAGTTTCACCTTAATTGAATAGACCGGATAGTACTGCTGGCTTAGTGAGACGTATCCACACTTTAGTAACTTGCAATCTGTTCTGTTCTGTTTCTTTTTTATGTGTGCTCTACTTATGAAATACAAAATAATGTCATGCAGGGACATAACCACACTCTCTCTTGGCGAAGGGGGCCAGTTCAATGCCCTGGGCCGCCCAGACTGTTCAATACACCCCACACAATTGGCAAACAACTCAAAACACTGAACGGGGTACGTACTGTGAAAGTGCATGAGGAAAGGCTGAGTTCAGAAGGTGTTGTAGGAATGGGGGCCATTTGGCAGAGTGTGGTGAGTGTTGTCAGAGTGCATGGGCATACGGCTAGTGTGTGATCAGGAGAAGAAAAGAGAGAAATAATAAACTGGCAGAAATGTCGATACATCTTTAGTTAATTCCAAAAACCATAAAAAATAATAAATATGCATGAAGCAGTAGCTTCTAGTTATTTTCACGTTACCTTAATTTTGTTGTCTGTGCTCCTAAGTACTAACCTTATGGCTTAACCCTCACAGGAAATAGGAGTTGAAGCATTCTTCCACTATTTATGCATGCACATGGACCCTAGGGAGACTAAGGTAATGGTAGAAAATCGAGTGGGTAAAGTAGGCAGCTCGAAATACCTCTCTGAGGTATACAAAGTATCACATTTTTCTGGATTTCCTATTTATATACAGGGCCACTATTAGGAAGAAAAACAAGACTTGCAGACTTCTTTTTTCTCCTTTTTTCATCCTTGAGAAGCTGGAAAGAACAGCTCCCTGAGGGACGTCTTAGTGTGCCTCTATACTGCCATGACAAATCGAGAATATTGATTTAGTCTATGATGGTCTTATACTGTTGTTACAGGATATACACGGACACTTGTGCTATATTGGTATCCTTCATTTGCACTATTCCTTTAGACTAGTGGTTCCCTACCTTGGTCTTCAGGTACCCTTAATAGAACAGGTTTGCAGGATATCTGAAGCACAGCAGGTGATATGATTTGCTGCTCAGTGATTGCAGGATTCAGTCTGCATTTCCCCAAGGTAACCTTTAAAATGTGACCTGTTAGGCCGGTGTCAGACGAGCATTTTGGAGAACAGAAGGAACGTCCGTGAGAGTGGACATTCCTTCCATTGTGACGCACGTCTGCCCACTGACGCAGTTAGTGCACTCAGCGCCGCAAGGCTCAATTCTCCTATGGAGGATGGCGCTTTGCAGCCCTGTCGAACACACGTCGTAGTGCTTAAACGGGGAGGCTTTCAGAACATCCGCAGCACGCCCGCTGTAGCAAGCGCAATTCGTGCATGCGCTACAGTGTGTGGCTGGTCCTGTCGAAGCACCACAACGCTGCGACGGACGCCGGGAGGTGCACAAAGGGCACCCTTCTGACCCCGGCCTTAGGGCTTCTTGAGGATCAGGGTTGGGAACCACTATTTTAGACCATCTCTATCATTCCATAAACCTTGGCATTGAATATCCTTATGCTAATTGTACCCAGTGAACCAAATAGAGAAAAATATTTTCTTAACCAAAGATACAAAAGAAAAAGAAAGCACATGTAAGACATCAGCAACACAAAATAAACCAAATAAGGACAATTCACTTTTTGGTAGTAGTGGCCCTAAAGAGTAACTGTTAGCATAAGCAGAGCACAGGGCCAATGATCTTGATTAGCCAATGTAATGCTGGCATTTGTCAGTAGGAGTTGGTCATAAATATATTTTTCTTAATTTGAAACAAGAACATTTGTAATTCAAGGCAATATAGTTAATCTATGTGGGTCAGAAGGATAACAGAGACTGCCCTGTCAGATCATTGCTGGTTCCATTGTTGTAGTAGTAACCACAAACTAGTACTATTAGTAAGGCTTTTGATACTGTTCCGCATAGAAGGCTTATCAATAAATTGCAATCTTTGAGCTTGGATTCCAATATTGTTGAATGGATTAGGCAGTGGCTGAGTGACAGACAACAGAGGGTTGTGGTAAATGGAGTTTATTCGGCGCAAGGTCTTGTTACCAGTGGGGTACCTCAGGGGTCAGTACTTGGACCCATTCTCTTTAATATTTTTATTAGTGATATTGCAGAAGGTATTAATGGACAAGTATGTCTTTTTGCTGATGACACAAAGATCTGCAACAGGGTTGACGTTCCTGGAGGGATCAGCCAAATGACAAATGATTTAGGTAAACTAAAAAATGGTCGGAGCTGTGGCAATTGAGTTTTAATGTGGATCAGTGCAAGATAATGCACCTGGGATGTAAAAACCCAAGGGCTGAATATAGAATATTTGATACAGTCCTAACCTCAACATCTAAGGAAAGGGATTTAGGGGTTATTATTTCAGAGGATCTAAGGGTAAGTAGTCAATGTAATAGAGCAGCAGGAAATGCTGGCAGAATGCTTGGTTGTGTAGGGAGAGGTATTAGCAGTAGGAAAAGGGAAGTGCTCATGCCACTGTACAGAGCACTGGTGAGACCTCACTTGGAGTACTGTGTGCAGTACTGGAGACCGTATCTCCAGAAGGATATAGACCTCTTAGAGAGAGTTCAGAGAAGGGCTACTAAAATGGGGTACGGCTTGAAGAAGAAAAGTTACCAGGAAAGGCTTAATGATCTTAACATGTACAGCTTGGAAAAAAGACGAGACAGAGGAGATATGATAGAAACATTTAAATACGTAAAGGGAATCCACAAGGTAGAGGAAGGGAGTATATTTTAAAGGAAACAAAGTAGCAAAACAAGAGGACATAGTCTTAGATTAGAGGGGCAAAGGTTTAAAAGTAACATCAGGAAGCATTATTTTACTGAGAGGGTGGTGGATACATGGAACAGTCTTCCAGTAGAAGTGGTAGAGGCCAAAACAGTAATTGAATTTAAGCAGGCATGGGATAGGCATAAGGCTATCCTAAACAAAAGATAAATCCAGGTAAAGTATCCATGTAATTGGGCAGACTAGATGGGCTGAAAAGGTTCTTATCTGCCGACATTTTTCTATGTTTCTAGGTTTCTAAACTAGAAAACATTGTATCTCAATAGATAGACTATCAATAAGATGTATTTAAAACCTGGAGGGCTATATTAAATTCTTGATGCTAACATAGAGATGATAAGCAGGATTATGTTCGCCTGCAGATTTTCCCTTCCTGTCTCCATGTTAATGTCATATTCTGGGGAAGTTACTATCTGAGCACCTCGACCCAGAACACAGCGCTAACTTCCCTGATACTCGCAGTAGCGTTTCCACACGCGAGTATCAGCTTCTGGAGTCTATAGGATTCTATGGTGGCTTGCGTTTCCAGGACACGAGCTCTGTGTGACCTTGCTCTCGCAAGATCAAGCAGCACCGCGGAGCACTCGTGGAGGGAGTCTAGGAACTATTTGTTCTCAGTCTCACTATGCTCTCGGTGATAAGAAGCAGCGAATCAGACCACCCTTTTTGCCGTGGGATGAGAGGTGAGTATGGGATCTTTAGGGGGGATTTAGAGCATGTTAAATGATTTTACATACAGCTTTTAGGAGGTGTTAAAATGTTTTACTTCATGTCTCAACGGTAAATTGTGCCAGCACTGTGTAATACATAACTTGTCGACATGCTAAAAAATGATTGTTCTCCCCTTGTTAGGTATAAGAAATGCAAGGAACAGTAAGCTCGCAAAGGCTGCGACACGCAAAACTTTTTCACCTCTCTTTAGCATCAAGATCGGTACATCGATGCCGGACGTTAAACTTACTATTGCTAGCACTAACGATTACATATTGAGATGCTACTTTAGCCCCAACTATGGAATAGAGCCGGTGTGTTTTAGTCCAATCATATCTAACCCATAAAACATAAGTAACAACTTAGTCAATGGGATCCGGACTAAGATACCTTAAAAAATGCACAGTTTACCACAGAGAATTCACATTTAATGATCTTTTGTATTTTTTTTAACATACAAGTAAAATCTTTCACTATGGCCCCATTTTTGCTGCATCAGACTATTAATGTATGTATTACAGATTTATAAAGGAAAAGCTGTCATTTCCCTTCAGCATTATAATTATATATATATCATTAACTGACAACAGGCCTGTATCTTCTGCTTTGGCTTTGAACAAAGATGCCTTTCAGATTGGAAAAAATGCCACAGCTTGTCAATAAAACATCATGTGCAGACAAAATGACATATACATCCCAGAAATAGAAAGCAATTAACATCCTATGAATGGACTTCTCTGAAATCTATCACCATGCAATCCAGCTGAAGAAGATAGATTGGTAACTATCACTGACTCTACTGTAAAGAAACCAGCGCTAAGTTTTGTCTACAATAAATTATCTAGCATTTATAATATCAGAATAGATATAAGTCATATATGAAACATAACACCTTATACATAGTGCCTGAGAACTTTATATCAGTCGATTTTGGAGAACCAGCAGGAAATCTAGAAGATGACTATACATGTAAGGAGTTGGGCAACATTTTGTTTATTTGCTCAAGAAACATGCTACAATAACCAAAAAAATTCCAAGTCAGACGTTCTATGAGCCGAAGGCCATCTAGCCCCTTTATTTGTCAAGCCTTGACACACAAAAACCTACATAGAGGAGGTAATAGTCAACAAGGTTTGTTCTTCTATCTCCTCACAAGCCTAATGTCTTATGTCCCATCCACAGGCCTGTTGTCCAATGCCTAGGTCTTCCAGTTGGCACCATTTGCCAAGACTGGGCCATATGCAGACAAATCATATGTTGAGGTGGACACATGTCCATGCTTGCATATTTCTTATAGATTTTATTCCTCCTTTACTAGCCTTTTAAAATGGAGATGATGATTTGTTACTTTCACTGCGCTACTCACTCACTTCTTATATTCGGATTGTATAAAAATGTTATCTGTGATTTTAACTATTTGGGAATAATAGGTTGGTTGTGCCCTGTGGGAGCTGGTGGAGCATGCATTGTTCTAGGGATGTCCAAATAATGTAGGCTTTCTGTATGAATCCCTAAACTAGCCTAAATAAAATATTTCTTATGACGTTAGATGTGTCTTGGTCAATGGAATTTGTCAAGCAATTAATTCAGGATATTTAGATGGAATATTTTAAACTGATTGACCCAATGCCGTCTCCTACCAACTGTATGGTTAGAGTACTGAAGATTATTGATCGCATATCTTGAAACGTCAGATATCTAGGTGAATGGACCTCGCATGTTCAAACCATTTAGCCTCCCAATTCAACTGAATTTCAATGCTCTGTAATTAACAGTCATCATTAATAAATATGTATTTTAGGGGAATAATAAATAAATAACAAAATGTGAATCTCTATCTAAATTCTGTTGGCAACTCCCAATTTCATGCTTTTATTAACCCATATCCAAGGTATTTTTCATATAATAACTGCCAGGAACCAATGTTTTTTTTTTTTAAAAATCGCTTTTCTTGAATTATGGAGTATGAAACATTTTGGAATTTTTCCAATGTATTTTTTCCTGCAGTATCTCTATTCGACATGCAGAATCTCCAGTAAGTGCTACTGGTCCTGGTGCTCTGTGCTGAGCCAGCTGGGAAAACATACTTGAGACACAGAATCCTTGCTATTCAAACTGTCTTAGCACCTTGGTTGTCATGCCCAAGATGCTAAAATGTTCGGGGAACGTTCTGGAGGCCATTTGTAAACAAATTTAATTTGCAATAAAAGAAATTCCTTTGCATTGCTCCAGAATCATACCAAATCAAGTATACTCAATACTGGGGCATCCCCACATGCTTTAAAAATTGGGTATACTCGATCTTGCTTATGAAGGGGTTAAGTAGATTAAGGGTTAGACTCCAAGCCTGATGTTAATGTAGCGCTGCTTTAAAGACTGTGTTCTGCTGCATTTAATTATTATGGCCACCAGAGGGAGATAGAGACAATATGGACTATGCTGGACAAACACTGAACTACAGTTTCCATCATGCTTTGCGTGAGGACAGGAAGGGGGTGGAGGAGGAGGAGGAAGGAGATCAGTAGCCTCGTGGAAGGCATGTTCAGAGTGAGCTGAGCGGTGAAAGGTGGAAGACGCACGTGAGAGCTGTTAAGGATCATGACCAGGCTGGAGTACAGGCGCTGCCTCACTGGTGCTGGAGATCGGGACAGTGACCGAGCTGAGACCTACCTACGCAGCGCTGAGAGGTCTGAATGACAAGCTGGATCCGGCTGGACCCCGAGTTAGGAGACCGCGCTGATCGATTGGGAGTGCAGGCGGTGGATCGTTGTTCCTGTTGCGGAGATTCGACAAGCAGGGAGCGGATCCAGTGGCACAGAGTCCCAGTACACAGAGGAAAAGATCCTTGATCGGGTGCTGGACAGCTTGCATATCGGATGGGTGAGAGGCCTCCCAGGCCGCAGTTCCAAAATAAGAAACGCACGCTGCAGTATTGTTTAAATCCACAGGGCCCCAACGTGACTAGTCGAAGATTGTTTTGTTTCATTCACTGGCCAGTTGAATACAGTACCCGGGTACCCGAGACAATACACATACACCTTTTTGAGCTATTATTCACGGGACTTACACTCCAGAACTGAGGGGGTAAATCTTTTTCTTTTGCCGCCGCGTGTTTTGTTTTTCCCACGTTACCAAATCCTGTCATTTAAATACCGTATCTACGTTATATATGCTGCTTTATTGGGATCAGTAAAGAATATAAAACATGAAAATCCACAACAGTGCTGGTGTATAGTTATTCCCTAGTGCGGTGAGACTAACCCGAGGTTAATTCAGCGGCTAATCCGGGAGTGAGCGCTACATTAATTTAATTAGAGTTTTGGTAAACATACCACAACCATTAAAGTCTACAGTCTACGGAGTTGACTAGATTACAAGATCTCTGGTTAAGTTCGCGTTAGGCTTTGAATCTAACCAATAAAGGGGCTATATTACAATCTTCGTGCAAAAACCTTAGCGCAAAGCGAAAATTTTTGTGCCAAGCGTTACATTTTTGCGCGTGCAAATTACTGCTGGAATTACAATCCTCGTGGCTTTTTTCATCTGCCGATCAATTGCGCACGCAAAAAGGAAGCGCACAAATGCTGGCGCAGTGCTGTCTCGCGCGAGCAGTTTTTTGCACCCAATCAAAATTAAGAAACACACCTATTAAACGCAACTGAATTGCGCCTGCCAGAGGCATCGGAGACGGGTTCTGCGTCTATGATGCAAAATGAGCACATATGCTACAGTAATAATACACACACACCTGCCATCATCCATTATATTGTTGCTGCATGCCTTTTAATTATTTATTTATTTTTTGGGGTTAGCCAGGTTGTTCAGCTATGCCGTTAGCACCAGCTTTTAGGAGTTGCTAAAATAATGCGCGCAAAGGCTATGCGGTAATTACCACGAATAGATTGTAATACCATACTCGTACCAGCGCACATTCGCATTTGCGCTCACAATGTTAAGTATAGGACGCGCGAAGTACAGTAAGCTCGCGCAGGTTCACCCACGGTAGACGATTGCGTGCGGTTGTTGCTCTGGCTATGTAATGCGGGATTAGGCGCAAATGGTTTTACCCCTTGCGTCAATGTTTTTTTGCGCCGGCGCAAACATTTGCGTGAAGATTGTAATTTAGCCCAAGATGTATAATTAGACATCTGAAGAACTGCGGAACATTGGAACATGCCTCCAGAAAGAAAACATCGTTACTGAACCAACTCGGTTGGGTTGATGTACCAACTACAGAATACAGTCCTCCTTAGAGGTATGGATTCGATTCAGCTTTCACCTTAGTCAAGCAGATCATATGACAACCAATGAGTTGACTAGTAAAAATTGATTTGCCACGATGTGTCATACTATGCCATGTTATTAATACAGCTGTATGTTGATCATTTGTAATTCTGACAGGTTCCTGGCAGTTTAAGTTCTCAATATATGCTCATAGGCTCACATCACTCCAGGCTATAGCTGAGTTATTATGATCCCAATACAAACTATTCCCATTTTATCTCATTTAAAAATTTCCGCAAACTGCTATAAAAGCACTGAATAATCTGTTTGTGTTATGACACAGTGTGCGGACAGTGAATGCATGCTCTTCTATACGGACAACTATCCAAGAAACAACTCAGATTATCACACCATGAGAATGACTCTCAGAATAAAATAAATTTCCATTATGTTCATTCAATTTATGCTTGTTATTGAATCATGCCTGCCTGACACACTCCCTGATAAGAATCATATGTCTACAACAGAAATGAAATTGCTGCGCGGATAGAAGACCTGCACATTAAATGAGATATTCTAATTGGCATTAGCACCAACCAATTTCTGTAAATCTTTGTGCAAATTAAATATTAGATAAAAATACTCTCTTGCTCAGGTCACAGAATGAAATAAATAAGAGAGGGAGCTGTGAATTATTTCGCACTCATACACAGAAATCGAACCAAGCTAAAAAAACATAGCGGTCTATTATATTCATCGTGCAAAAGCGCACGCGCAGCGCTTTTATTTTTACGCGAAGCGTTAAACGTTAACGCATGAAAATCATCGCTGGAATTGCATTCCTCGCACATTTTTTCATCCGTCGGCAAATTGCGCTCGTAAAACTGACGTACCGTTGCGCGCAGAAATCAGTGAGCGCAATGTAATTGTTAACGCGAGTCCATCAGACGAACGCATTTTTGTGCGGACTTGCCACAACAGACGTACATTCTGACGAAAGACAAGGTAGTGGCTGTCATTTTTGACGGATCTAGTAAAAAAAAACATATGTTCTGAAGAAAGACAAGGTAGTAGCCGCAATTTTCTAGTAAAAATAACGTGTGCATCAACGTTCTCCTTTGTGAATCCGCAGTTTGGTACGGTCAGGTTGTTACAATTTGCCGTTACCACCAGCTTTTCAAAGACGTTAAAATTACGCGCGCATACGTTGTCCGTTAAATTTTGCGCTACGATTGCAATACCATGCGCGCACCAGCGCACAAACGCATTTGCGCTCACAATGTTAAGTATAAGATGCGCACACTAAATTGCGCTCGCAAAGGGTTCACGCAGGGTCACTCGCGTTAGACGTTAACGCGCATTTTGCGCGCGAACGTCATAATACGACAATCAGCGCAAAGGGTTTACCCCCTCGCGTTAATGCGTTTTTGTGCACGCGTTAACGTTTGCGCGAAGAATTTAATAGAGCCCATAATGTACGCACAGAATAAAATAGTATGATGACAAAAAATAAGTATTTTTTTCTGATGGATTCTGGATTAAACTCTTGCGGTTTACATTTTAATCCAAGTACTAACATAATTGAATGCAACATTTTAATATAGTTTTAAAATAAAGAAATATTTGTAATTTAGAAAAAAAAATTGGGGGGGGTTTAAATAAAAGAAAAATCTAATTTAAAAAAAGGTCAGGCAAATGTGAGTCAGGTAAAATTCCGCCCAGCTCAGAATTTACTAGCAACATCTTATTTGAAGTTGTTGAATAAATTCATACTATTTTTCACAATTAGAAAATTGTGTTAAATTGATAATGTAAGAAAATGAATTAAAAGATAGGGAATAAACAGTAAAACAAAACAATGACAATGAATTTCTACAGATGAATTGGTTTGGGGCAAAATATTTCAAATCTACAGAAAAATCTCGTTGAACAATGAACTGCGATAAAAAATTCATATGAGCTGTGAAAGAGAAATCAAACATTGCGAGGCAGTGAAGCCTCAGAGAATGGTATCACTTTATCAAACCTCGAGAACTGAACACTTAACGGACAGCGTGGTGCTACAATTACTGCCAACATGACAGTATTAGCCGCTTAGCCCAAGTCGCACTTAATGGTTTGATACATCTACTATTATCCATCTTCACACTAAATCCTGTGCCCTGCCCAACGCCTATTGCTCGGTAATCCTAACAGCACCTTAAGCTATAAATACTAACACAGATGGATCTTTTGAAAAACACTCAAAGGCGAAAACATATGGATTTTGAAAGCATTTAACTCCGTATGTATTTTTGTTATCCTAATGTGTTTTTCTTTCTCCTTAAAGAACGAAGTAATCAATATTTTTCAGCTGAACTGATTCAAGCAAAAGTGAGAAATAAGTTTGCTTGTACATGATGATTGAAACATCAGTTTTAATATGCTTATTAAATAATCCGTTGGTGTTTTCGGTCACACGGGGCCTGTCCATAAAGGTCAGATATTAGACCTATTTCTTCAGTTGGGTTTAATGGTCTACATCAGGGCTCAAAATTTCAAGTCCCAAGCTACTAACCAGACAATAAGAGTTACTCGCCACCAGTTGCTCCACGTAACCCCTACCCAGCCCTTAACTCTGCCCCTAGACACACACCCCCTTAAATTCTCTTATGAAATTACACTGTTAAAGGTATTATTTAGAATAAAGTTACAAAAACATCAGACATCAGACCCCAGATACATGTATACCCAGTCATCAGACCCCAGTGTGAGCAGAGCGAGGAGGCAGGGACGCCCCTCTCCACCCCCTGCCAGTGACAGAGTTGAGCTTGGTCAGGTTATTCAGTTGATCCCTGCCAGTGGCGTAGCGTGGGTTGTCAGCGCCCGGGGCAAGGTAAGAATTGCACGCCCCCCAACCTGTGGACATGGTAACACACCCTGATTCCCTTCCACCAGTAGAGTATTGACCCCCTTACCCCACAAACACATGTACTGTATATTAATAAAATACTGAGATAATAAAAAAATGAAACACACATGCCCCCCCACGCTACACCACTGCTACCAGTCACCCTGTCCCTGTATACCCTAGCATAGTTCCACTCACACTATACCCAGTCACTCTCTCCCAGTACCCCCAGTCACTCTTTCCCAGTACCCCCATTCACTTTCTCCCTCCAAGTATCCTGGGTAACTCACTCTCCAGTTACCCAGTCACTCTCTCCCAGCACCCCCACTTTCTCCCAGTACCCCCTGTCACTCTCTCCCAGTACCCCCAGTCACTCTCTCTTCCTGTACCCCAGTCACTCTCTCTCCAAGTACCCCAGTCACTCTCTCCCTCCAAGTACCCTCAAGTAACTCTCTCTCCCAGTACCCCCAGTCACTCTCCCAGTACCCCCAGTCACTCTCTCCCAGTACCCCCTGTCACTCTCTCCAAGTACCTCCAGTCACTCTCTCCAAGTACTCCCAGTCACTCTCTCCAAGTACCTCCAGTCACTCTCTCCAAGTACCCCCAGTCACTCTCTCCAAGTACCCCCAGTCACTCTCTCCCAGTATCCCCAGTCATTCTCTCCCCGAACCTCCAGTCACCCTCTCCCCATGCCCCCAGTACCCCGACACTGTGTGTTGTTCATGCTGCTCTGGTGTCACAGTGTCGCCTACCTGCATGGAGTTGTTGGTGGCCTGGGGGGGCTGTCCAGGGTTCTTAGTAGGGACCGGATTTTAAATGTGCTGCAGGGCAGGTGCCTCCCTCCCTCCTTCCTGTTCAGTGGCTGCAGGGCTGCCAGCTGACACAGGGCTTCAAGGGGGCTTACAAGCGTGGTACAGGGTGTTCCATCGAATAATGCTGCGCTGCTTCACGTGACTCATGTCAGCGTTAAGGAGGAGTCAGGATAGGACCAGAATTTTCTGTCCTGGTCCTCCCTTCCAGACGCTGAGTGCTAAGTCACCGCTGGCACCGCAAAACTGGTGGCTGCCCATGCAAGGGCTTCTCATGGACACCTGTGCTGATCCCTGCTGGAAAATATTAGTGGTTCAAATGTCTTTTTGAAATTTTGCGCCCCTAAGAAAATTGCGCCCGGGGCGACCGCCCCCGAGGCCCCCCCCACGCTACGCCACTGATCCCTGCCACCGGGCAGCCTGGAAAAGGGGGGGCTGCACTGCACTGCTGGATTACACAGCACAAAATAATTAATTGTGCTGCCTGCACGTGCATTTCCACTCACCCACACTTAATTTCCACTCGCCAAATGCTAGCAGGCGAGTGGAAATTTTGAGCCCTGGTCTACATGGTATGCGGTAATGTCGAGTTGGTTGGAAAAGTCACATAGATATTTGATAATTATTTTACACTGCACTGTTGGGTCAATTTGGTAATTACTTTGTTATTGATTTAAAGGAACTGGCTACCACAAACACAACATGGATCTCACTGATGGGGATGAAACCAGGTCAAACTTTAATGTTGTGCATATCATATCATGTAGAAAATGGAAAAATTTAAATAATTAAAACAATTAAAAATTGAGTTCTCTCGTGCGATAACGTTAGAGCAAAAGCTATCCTTACAGGTAGTTGGTGTGTGTACATGAGGTGAGAAGAAAGAGAGTATGATGTTTGATCCACTTAAACACCTTGTGCAGTGATGTTCAGTATAATGAAGGGTAAAGTAAGATGCGGGAAGCTGAGCAAGATGCCCTTCACCTTGTTACTTCCCAATTCCATGGCCTATGGAGAGTACAGCTTAATAGTAAAATGTGGGGGTCCACAGGACTGTCCAATAGTCATGGAAGGTGAGCTTTTATCATTACAATAATAGTCAATGTTTCGATTACCATGATGAGCTTACCCATTTCTTAATTTTGCAAGAATGTTATGTTGGGTTCTCAATGTTTTTGACATTAAACAGTGGCATTCCTCAAAATCAGTCAGGAAAGGATGTGTTGGTTTTGGAAACCTCTCTCATTTAATTGTGCCAACAACAACATTCGACTACATTAATATAGGAATACTTAGGACTGCCTTCAAGTACAAATACACAAACAGGATACCAACTAACAATGCAGTACCAAATTTAACTACATTATTATAGCATTGCTCAGCCATACCTTACCCATGATTAAACCAATGTGGCCAAAATGGATGTTTTCCTTATCTTATAATACAATATATACAAGGTGGACAAAATTGGAGACTCATAAATGGATGGGAGACATTTCTAATATGTTATAGATGTAAGATTCAATTAAAGAATCAGACAGACCAATAGATATTAAACCAATCACAATTACACCGAATGGAAAAGCAAACATTCTTGTTAAATCCATTTCATTTACAATTATTTTGGGTACAAATGAGTGCCACTCAATGAAAAACAGCAAGCAATGGGTACTAGCCAGATCAGAAAGCAATGTTTAATTGATACTTATAAGAAGGATAAAATGGGGTGCATCTGTCATTAACCAGTTGCATCGAAAAACATATGTTTCATAAAATAAGCGCCATTTTTAAAGCTTAGGGATAGTGTAAACCTCTGGATACCAGAAACACTGGTGTTGGTATGAGTCCTTTTAACACTTGACAGACCAGACTGTACTCCAGGACAGCAATAAAGAAGAATATCTCTTTGTCGATGCAATTATAGAAGGTTCCTGTGAAAAGCACAAGGCGCCTTGCTAGAACAATCAACTGAAGTAGGTGCTGTCTTATGAAGAGATGCCAAAGTCAGCAGATAATTACAAGGAATGCATAAATGGTGGCTGAAGATAACATTGAGAGGCAACGGGAATCAATAATATACATTTACTCTCTTGTCCAGTCAACATTTCCACGGTTCACTCACTGAGCGTCCAGATAAGTAACTTCTGGACCTAAACAAATCGAACGCTGTTGTTCTAATTTAGTTGTTCTGAACAAAAGCAAGCTGTACGGGTGGATATGGAACTAGGGCATGAGGAGACACATGAATGAAAGAAATGAACAAGATTTATCAGACATAGATAAAAGGGTGAAATCGAAATTGGTTGCTTTAGCAACTTTTCCATTGTGTTTTTCGTATCTTTTACGTCATCACTTGCTTAGTTCACACACAGACAGATACATGGGAGCTATCATTCAATCCCAGCAGAGACAAGTGTTGCAGTGTGCAGCTTTGTCAGCTCTCGCTCTCCTCAAGAGATATTCTGTTCTTTCCAATATACCACTTAGGTACTACTCAGGTAGTCATGCACTCACGCTGTTCCAATGGTGGTTGCCCGGTGCCTGCCAACTGGCTCCAATAATATACAAAGTTGCAAAATGATGAGGCGGCACTCCAAGACTTGTAAAATTAAAAATGTTTATTGATCCATTAAAATAGGGTCGTCAACATTTCGGCTCCTATCGGAAGCCTTCCTCACGACATAAAACATAAGTGTTCTTGAACCCAGGACATACTTGAAAACAAGAGAAATCTCAATGTATCCTTCTGGGAAAATCCTTTATAAATAAATAAAATAAATAAATAAGTACACATCTCATTATTAATACACATAAAAATTAAGCAATGGGACTTACCCCTCCTTCCATTCAACCATGACGCGCACGTCACTCGGCAATAACACAGGCGGCACATGCACACTGATGAGAGTCACGGTTGAATTGATGGAGGGGTAAGTCCCATCTCTTAATTGTTATGTGTATAAATAATGAGATATGTACTTCTGTTTTATGTTCTAAGGAAGGCTCCGGATAGGAGCCGAAACGCTGACGACCCTATTTTAATGGATTAATAAACATTTTTCATTTTACAAGTCCTGGAGTGCCATCACATCATTTTATATGATATATATAGCAATCCGTGCGTAAGAATACGCTGGTGGCACTCTTGGTCTTTCAAAAAGATTACTTTAATGAAAAGTTCGATGTTTCAGTCTGCTAACCGCAGACTTTCATCAGGAATACAAAAATCAATCACAAAAGAACATTTAAATAACACAAATAATACTCACCACCGGTGTGATCCGAACCCTCCCATCTCCACGCCAGGCAGACGCCGTCCACTCAGGATGACGTCACTGCGCCAGTCTCTACCCCGTGACCCATCACCATAGCAATATGATGCTAGCCCCGTGAAATCATTCCCCTAAAAAACAATTAAAAATATGCAAAAGGCTATAAAGATCCCCAAGTTTCCCCATTTCTCATGAATCCATTTGGTCTAACCCTCAGAAAACGGGCCGCCATATCAAAAAGAGAAAAAGGATCTTATAGGAAGCCCCGTAATAAACTCTACAGATGGTTGCTATGGAAAAAAAATTTTGGCACATACAGAGCAACGTTATGAAAAAGATGTAGCCCATTACCGCGCTCAGGACAACCAGCAAAGCCCAACTGTATCCGCCCTGACTGGCGAAAGAACAAAAAATCGCATGTGCAATTACATACACGCAAATCACCGAAAAATCCAAAATACTTTTAAAAAATGCACAATGTATCTGAGCCTCAAAAAGGATATTAATCTTTCAACCCGCTGTAACTAACCCCCATATATAATGATATAATGTTGAATCATAATAAAGCTAACTGAAACAAGTAGAAAAAAACAAAAAAACTGAAATACACTAGAAGGAATGCCTATATAAGACTATATCCATTGTTACAATACTTATCCGCAGCCCTCAGATAATCCTTCATTAAAAAAACAATAATAACCAAAAGATCAAAAAATTCCAGACTCAAAAGATTTTTTTAAGAATTCAAAGGATCACAAAAGCCAAAAAATCAAAAAAAGAAAATATGCAAAAGAATAAAAAAGAAAAAGAATGGAGAAGAGTCAAAAAATCCAAAAAGAGGTTCTCACAAGAAAAAAAGTAGAGAAAAAGACCGCAACGTCCTACAAAAAAGACACAAAGGACAGTCTCTCATTTAGGACTCTAGGGGAAAGTGTGTTCAATTCCTTGATCCAGAATGTTTCCCGTCTCAATAGTAGATTACTTCTATCTCCTCCTCTTCGTAATGGCGGCACATGGTCGATTGCGATAAATTTCATCATTGGAAGTTGATGTCCTTGTTCCAAAAAGTGACGGGCGACAGGTTTATCACTATGACCATCTCTATAAGCCAATCTAATATATGATCGATGACCTCGAATTCTCTCTCTCAATGTGGTCTCTGTCTTGCCAACATAGCAAAGCCCGCATGGGCAAGATATTTTATAAATCACAAATTCCGTTAGACACGAAATTCTATATTTAATCCGATATTTACGGCCAGTGAACGGATGGTTGAAGACTGGACTTGGCAACATGTAACTGCAGGTTACACACCCTAAACATCGATAACAGCCTGGATGTTGAACCGTATCTCCCCTAGAATACGACTTGACTGGGTCCGTTTTGACCAATAGGTCCCTTAAACTCTTTGCTTTTCGATGACTAAACAATAGTGGAGTTTGGAAGCTCATGGGCAGTGAATTATCTCCCGATACAATAGACCAATTATTACGAATCACCCGATTAATAGTCTTAGACCTCGGGGTATATGAGGTCGAGAAGACTAAAGTTGGTTCCTTTCTCTCTAGATTTTGATGTTCCTGATGACACCTATCTAATGCCTGATTAACAATGTAAGTCGAGTATCCCCGTTCCCGAAATCTCAACCACATATCTTCGATCTGTATTCTTGCTTCATCCATATTCAAATTATTCCTGTATACCCGTAAGAACTGAGTATAGGGTAACGAATGTTTAAGATGGATCGGGTGTGAGCTATTTGCATGTAATACAGTATTGCGATCTGTCACATTCCGATATAATGTATATTCAAGTAATTCACCTCTTCTATAAATCCGTAAATCTAGAAAGTCCGCCGACTCCATACTAATTTCTGCCGTCAATTTGATCGGGGAATCAAGGGCATTAATATGCTCTACCAACTGTTGTGCCCCTTCAACTGAATCTCTTAACACCAATAGCACATCGTCAATGAATCTTTTAGAATATATGATCTTTGTATCGAATTTAGACAAAATCTGTTGTTGCTCAAAATAATACATGAAAGCGTTGGCGTACACGGGGGCTACTGTTGCGCCCATGGAAGTTCCAGTGGTTTGCTGATACCAATTAGTCTCAAAGCGGAAGTAATTATTGGTGAGAATTACCTCCAACAGCTCCAGAACAAATTCAATAGGTGGACCATTATAACAATGTGAGTGTGTTAACGTTTGGCGCATTGCTTCAAGCCCCATCTCTAAAGGGATAACTGTGTATAGGCTCCTTACGTCACAAGTCATCAGTGTGACAGGATCATCCGGCAACTCAATATTTTGTAACTCCGCAATCAGTTGTGGTGTATCCTTAAGACAGGTCTTTAAATTCAATACAGGTTCCTTAAACAGGTAATCTAACCATTTATTATTTTTTTTATTATTATTATTCTTTATTTATAAAGCTCCAGCATATTTAGAGATTGGTTCCAATAAACCTCCCTTTGCCGAGACAATAGGACGTCCTGGAGGATGCAGTGGATCTTTATGGATCTTTGGTAAAGAATACATTATAGGAATTTTAGCATGTTTAGGTAATAGATATTCAAAGAGATCCTGAGTCAAATATGCCAACTCCAAACCCCTCAACAAAATGGATTCTATTTTTTTCATTATCAACATCGTTGAATCCTTGGATAATTTCTGATAAGTGGCCGAATCACCAAGTTGGTTCAGAATCTCGGATCTGTAAGCGACATAATCCTGAATGACCACTGCTCCACCCTTATCTGCCGGACGAATCACAATAGTGTGATCATCCGCAAGGGCTTTGATGGCTCTCTGTTGTTGTTTTGTCAAGTTGCAATGAATTTTATTCTTTTCTTTAATAGAGGAAGTAACTTCATCATGTGTTTTTCTCAGGAATGTCCTGATAGAGGCATGAAAATTAGGTGGATCAAATGAACTCTTAATTTTAAATTGGTTAATCTGTAGGGGGCGTAGGGAATCCCCAAAGTGTTATTTTGAGCAACAACAGATTTTGTCTAAATTCGATACGAAGATCATTTATTATAAAAGATTCATTGACGATGTGCTATTGGTGTTAAGAGATTCAGTTGAAGGGGCACAACAGTTGGTAGAGCATAATAATGCCCTTGATTCCCCGATCAAATTGACAGCAGAAATTAGTATGGAGTCGGTGGACTTTCTAGATTTACGGATTTATAGAAGAGGTGAATCGCTTGAATATACATTATATCGGAATGTGACAGATCGCAATACTGTATTATATACAAATAGCTCACACCCGATCCATCTTAAACATTCGTTACCCTATACTTAGTTCTTACGGGTATACAGGAATAATTCGAATATGGATGAAGCAAGAATACAGATCGAAGATATGTGGTTGAGATTTCGGGAACGGGGATACTCGACTTACATTCTTAATCAGGCATTAGATAGGTGTCATCAGGAACATCGAAATCTAGAGAGAAAGGAACCATCTTTAGTCTTCTCGACCTCGTATACCCCGAGGTCTAAGACTATTAATCGGGTGATTCGTAATAATTGGTCTATTGTATCGGGAGATAATTCACTGCCCATGAGCTTCCAAACTCCACCATTGTTTAGTCATCGAAAAGCAAAGAGTTTAAGGGACCTATTGGTCAAAATGTGCTGCCATTACGAAGAGGAGGAGATAGACGTAATCTACTATTGAGACGGGAAACATTCTGGATCAAGGAATTGAACACACTTTCCCCTAGAGTCCTAAATGAGAGACTGTCCTTTGTGCCTTTTTTGTAGGACGTTGCGGTCTTTTTCTCTACTTTTTTTCTTGTGAGAACCTCTTTTTGGATTTTTTGACTCTTCTCCATTCTTTTTCTTTTTTATTCTTTTGCATATTTTCTTTTTTTGATTTTTTGGCTTTTGTGATCCTTTGAATTCTTAAAAAAATCTTTTGAGTCTGGAATTTTTTGATCTTTTGGTTATTATTGTTTTTTTCAAAGAAGGATTATCTGAGGGCTGAGGATAAGTATTGTAACAATGGATATAGTCTTATATAGGCATTCCTTCTAGTGTATTTCAGTTTTTTTGTTTTTTTCTACTTGTTTCAGTTAGCTTTGTTATAATTCAACATTATATCATTATATATAGGGGTTAGTTACAGCGGGTTGAAAGATTAATATCCCTTTTGAGGCTCAGATACATTGTGCATTTTTTAGAAGTATTTTGGATTTTTTCGGTGATTTGCGTGTATATAATTGCACATGCAATTTTTTGTTCTTTCGCCAGTCAGGGCGGATACAGTTGGGCTTTGCTGGTTGTCCTGAGCGCGGTAATGGGCTACATCTTTTTCATAACGTTGCTCTGTATGTGCCAAAATTTTTTTCCATAGCAACCATCTGTAGAGTTTATTACGGGACTTCCTATAAGATCCTTTTTCTCTTTTTGATATGGCGGCCCGTTTTCTGAGGGTTAGACCAAATGGATTCATGAGAAATGGGGAAACTTGGGGATCTTTATAGCCTTTTGCATATTTTTAATTGTTTTTTAGGGGAATGTTTTCACGGGGCTAGCATCATATTGCTATGGTGATGGGTCACGGGGTAGAGACCGGCGCAGTGACGTCATCCTGAGTGGACGGCGTCTGCCTGGTGTGGAGATGGGAGGGTTCGGATCACACCGGTGGTGAGTATTATTTGTGTTATTTAAATGTTCTTTTGTGATTGATTTTTGTATTCCTGATGAAAGAAGCCACTTGCACATCACAGCAATTCAAAGAATTGCATCCCAGAGCTCCTGTGCCACATTCCCCATATGCAGCAAGGATATATATATATATATGTATAGTGTAGATTTGGTATATATATAACTGATCACATGAATATCATCCCACTGGGCGAACAGAAACTCGTTGCCATTTTAATTGAAAAAAAAAACGATGATGAAAAATATTAGACACAAAACAAAAACTATATGATACAACACCTCGGAAAGAAAGGAAGGATAGAAATTACAATTAATAATAAAAGTAATACTGCTAAATAGTATAAACGAAACAAAACTGGAAAATGATCTCACTTCATCTGTTGGTATGCAATCTGATTTCCAATCCAATGATATGTGAACAAAGTCACAAGACTGCAAAAAATGGAAGTGAAAATGATACTTTTAACCAGAGCTGTTTTCAAGTACCCATCTCTCACAGAAACTGTTCTAAGGGTCAGTTACCTTGGTCCCCATGTTGTTTTTGAGTGCATCTTCCATGATGCTCAGCTACATGTTAGTTTCGCAGAAGCTGAGGGGAAATAGTTCTAAAACATCTGGAGAGTCAAAGTTTCTGGCCCCTGCTTTCTAACTTAGTTGCCTCTAGGTTTAAAATGTTCAGTGGTTTCCCTAGGACAGAGCTGGTGGACCTTGGCACCCCATTATAAGCTTGGCAGAGCATCATGGTGCATGTAGTTCAAAAACATCTGGGTTGCCAAGGTTCATCATCACTGCCCTAAGGGTTTCATATTATCGTGAGGATTAAGGATCTTATAATTCAGAATCTAATGGTCCATATTTTATAAAAGTAATACAGAGAAAATGAAGGCTGCTCAAGAAGACAAAAGTATTGTCAGATAATATTTAAATTAGAATAATTAAACAGTAAAAGTAGACTAATACGTGCTGCAGCATATGTTGAAACAAATTATGTTCACAACAATCTTTTTCTTTTTTTGTATCTATGTAATCAAACTCTTGAACATTAAGATTAAAACTGAGTAATTTTGGGGCATGTCCAATATGTTGGTTATGTATGAAAGAGGCACTGGAATCTTGTGAACTTGCAGAGGTAAACTTTACTTTGTGCATAAAACAATAAACAACTATTACAGACTAGTGACTGTAAGCAGCAGGCATTACACAGGGAGAAATCAAGGAAGTGAGAAAGAGAAACAAAAGACTTCCTTCCTGTGAATATATCAACAAGTGCAGAACACATAGTACCTTTTAACAACAGCACCATCTACAGTTTAAATGGTATAGTGCATGCTTTTGTATTTCCAGCACAATATTCCAGATATATCAAATATACATAAAATACATAAACATTGAAGTGCTGCTAACTGTAAACATCACACATGAAAGGACTGACGCAGTCAGACATGACTTCACAAGGCAGACTCAGAACAACAATGACAACCGCACTCCCACTGGCATACATCCTTCTGCTTGCTGCATGTCCTTGTTTTAAAGAAAATCTTTTCTGACACAACTGTCTCGGAGATAAAACACCGCTAAAATATTAAATGAGCAATAAAGTCACCCGCTAACATTTCTTTGTGTATGTCACCTTACTAAGCTCTGGAAGTGCCATTAGAGGTATATGAAGCGAATCTGATTAGTATTCTTAAAATGAACCTGTCATGTTCAGGTTCACTTTAGCTTATTCGATAGGGATTTAAATTTAATCTCTACAGTGTGCTAGGCAAATAGCTAGCAAATGTAAAGAATTATAAAAATCCCTATTAAATGTGCTGTCCCTCATGAAAACAAAAGGAGAATCTCTTACGCACTGCAGCACACAGTTCAGAATGTTGACGCTAACGGTAGCGCTCACCTGCGTGAGCACTACCGTTAGCTGCAGTATCTACCGCATATTACAATCCAATCGCAAACGGGTTAAAAAACCTGTTTGCCTTTGGTACCTTGCGCTTCTCAGCACGAGGTTACTGTACTTTGCGCTCTCTATACTTAACATGGGGAGCGCAAAGTGTTAATCAGCGCTGGAATTACAAATTCCCAGCGCTGATTAACGCCTGGCTCTGGTTAGCGAAAAGTTAACCAGAGCCAGAACCTGGTGTTAACGGATTCCGCTTCTGCAGAATCCATTAACATCAGGCTAAAAAATAATAAAAAGCAGCACATACTCACCCTCTGTCCCGTGGCGAGGACCGCGGCTCTGTCCGCCTCCTCTGGCTGGCAGGAGCAGGGAAAGACTGGGGGAAAAAGTCCCCCCAGTCTCTCCCTGCATATCACTACGCCGACCGGCTGGATCTCGCGAGGCGAGATCCGGCTGGTCATGCGATCGCCGGCGTCTGCTTCAATGGAGTCCTATGGACTCCATTGAGAGGATGCGTGCGGCTGCGCTTAGCGGGCGCATACAATGCAGGCAGCATTTTTTGCGCCTGCATTGTAATCCCCCGTTAAACTGGGGTGGTAGGGGGAAACCTGCAGGCACAGTATTTTCTTCCTACCGCCCCCGTTTTAGCGAGGGGATTTTAATAGAGCCCTAAATGGGATATTGTTGACTGAAGACAAAGTAAAGCCAGCCTCACGTATGCTTGCTTTCTTTTTACAAATGTGGAAAAAGTGGATCTTTACATCACAATAAGGAAGAGTAATCCAACAACTTCTGATGGCTTTATTAGCCAATGGTTGAAAATACAGATCGTATATTGAATATGGTAGCTGGGTCTAACATCTTTACGTTATCATCCCCATCAAAAACTCCTGTCATAGTGGTTTGAGTTTTATGCAAAAATAACAAAACAAAAGGCCACACAAAGGTGGCAAACCTATGGTACTTTAGTGTCCTAACACATATAGGGGGTTATTCCGTAATCATCATTGTTTACCTTTGATTCAAACAAAGGTGGAAATCACCAATCAGGATAAAATTCGGCTATCCACAGAGGGAAATTCAATCAATGGCTGGTGGAGTTTTGTCGACATAACTAATCCTGCCATTTTTTGAACTTCCCTAACTGGATCACCAAAGTTTATCTTGGTTGCATATTGGTGTCACTCATAACCTATCAGAGATCACACTTGTGTGACCTTCTCTGACCTTGTGTATTCTATATTTTTATGTAAATGAAAAAATACTGTACTTGATTTTATTGGTAATATTTGTAGACTGACTGGAAGAATATGTTGTCCACAAGGCTGCAGTAGTTGGAACATTTGTGGTTTATAGACCTATAAATGCTATTGGGCAATGTTTTCCAGTTGTCCAACTCAATAGCCATCTCCCAATATTCCTTCCATTTTGGCAGTTTGTCAAACTTTGATTATGGTTTCACTTTCCAAACTTCTTTATATCTCTTACAATGTTTGGCTCTATATGGCACAGATTCCTAGATGTCATTTTAGCTTCCTAAAAATAGGTCACATTATGGCTGAAACTTTAAATGCTGATTATCAAGTATCTCAATTAGAATGTCTTTCCTCTGAGGAGTGTAGTATTTCAGAGACACTTGGACTAATAGAAGAGCTTTTGGTCCTCATGTGATGATCTTGAGGGCTTGCGAGGTTGGGGGCACTTCAGTAGGGTTTTGAAAAACTATTCCTGCTGCGGGTTGCACAGTTACTGATGCTGTTGATTAATCACTGCATTTCCATCACTGATGATGATCATTACTAAAGTAGACTTGAGAGTTATGCGTGTTTCAGTTCAGTCATAAACCTAATACTATGCCTCTACTACCGTACACCATATATTTTTCCAAATGTTCTTACTAAAAATAAAGATGTTATTTTTCCTAGTTATTCAAAGCCAAATGTCAATAACCAGTAGAAATTTCTCAAAATATAAAATAAACAATAACAGGAACTTACCAATATTTCCCTAAACGATGGTAATTTGATTTCACCACATCGCTTCAACAACAGCTTTTGCAAAGACCCTGAAACATAAAACAAATGAACGTTAATTACGGTAAATAGACAAACATGTTTCCTGGTTTATAATCTAAAAATATCATATCTATAATTAAATTCAAAACAAATCTTTCATCAACACTAATTATAATTAGATGTAATCATAAACTCAGGTTTTTGTAGTTGTGAAGTACTTTGTGGATTAGATTTGTAATTTCTACCATCCAAGGGCTAAGGTATTTATCCCGGAGATACCTCAGTCCCCAAAGTCCTACAAGTGTCCATAAGCAACTCATGGGATAAGTCGAGGAAAAACTATTCAGGAATAATGTGTTATTATTTCATAATGTAGTGATAAATCAATGTGTCTGGTCAAGGCATCATAAACTGGTATTCCGAGGGAAAACAATATGGATGCATTCAACTACCCATTTAGAATGACTGGTGGATATGTGATCCACAGACAATAATAACCCAGAACATATGGCAAAGTGTCAGTGTCCTGTGACATATTAATGCAGATTCTAGGCAGAGATGGAGAAATGTAGATGAAAATGGACTGAAAACAAAGAATATAAGTCCACATCTTTGCAATTTTAGGCCCGTGTCAGAACGCAGTGATCATGTCCGTGTTTTGCCACACATTTTTAACATCCGTCGTAGCAGCATAAAATTATGATCAATAGAGACCCACACACGAAGTATGGACGCACAAAGCACGTGGCACCGGACGCAATTTAGGCAAGAACGTCAAACTGCTAGGACGGATGCACAGAGTGCGCCACGTCCGCGTAGCTTTGTGTGTGAGTGATGGAACGTAGTCAGACAGGCTGCATTTTTAACGTCCAGCATTTTTGACGGACAGAATGGTTTTTCATATCACGTAACAATTTTTTTCAATTTACATATTAATTTTATTTCCCATCTACATCAGACAATAAAAAGTCAGTCAAAAAAACGGACCGTGCGGTGTCTACATTATCATCAGTCAAAAAGTACGTCAGTTGTGCAGGGACGCACAGTGTGCTCAGAATGCGTCCGTCTGACATTAGCCTTAGCCATCGGGTGGAAAACGAGCTATCACGGAGGCCTAGCAACAATTCCAGATGATGGAGAAATAGTTTGGTTACGGCACACTGTATCTGGATGTTGTGGTCACCGCGATCCCCCAAATCTACAACAAAAGAACAAATGTGTAGACACGCGACACCAGGATATCCTGTTTTGCATTTTTACACATTTGTTTTAGCAATCATTCCAGGACAGGAACTTTTAGACTGAAAGTAGAGAATCCCCAAAGGAAGAGAATGTCAGAGCCATCCACACCATATAAACACTCCGCAAAGTTTGTATTTATATACACTATCTGTTGAGAATCGTCCAAATATTTAGTAGCCCGTGGCTACTCGACCCCAAAACTTGCCATTTCAAAGTTTGCCATTATTTTTATGAAATTCTAGTATAAATCTTGGTCACACAGAAACTGCGTCAATCTGTACACTCAGGCATTGACATAATTATGAAAGCATCAACATATTTATGCAGCTACAAATATTGATGGATATATGGTAAGAGAGAATGGCAATAAATGTAGAGTCCTGTGGGAAATCAGTAAAAGTGAAGGTCTAGTATAGTGTCAACTATTATGGTGGTATAGAAAGAGGCTGTCACATCAGTTATGATAGAACCATCAGGGCCGGATTAACAAAGGGGTTGATGGAGCAGCAGTTCCAGGCCCATGCCCCAGAATAGGCCCAGAGAAAGGATAACTATGTCTGATTGATGGGCATTTGGACCACTGTATCTCCAAATCCGTTCCGTAGCAGCTACAAGGTCATGTGAGGTATCACTGGAAAGGCCAGGGCATGGCCTATCCAATGATACAAAACATGACCAGGTTTTACGTAACAATAAAAATAAGACATATTTATGTTTTGTTTTTCTTTCTAACACAGCAATATTTTTCACTTTTCAATTATAAAGTGAACAGTGATGCTGCACTAACTCCCCATCTCATTTCTCATGTCACCAACAAGTGTGGAGGTTATGGCACAGTCCATTGTTATGAATTGTTACATCAAAACCTAAACCTCCACACTGCAGCGAAGAGCATGGGAGGGGGGGCAAGGTCAAGTGAGGTGTCACTGGACAGGACAGAGTCTGGCCTTTACAGCCAAACCTGACAATCTAAAATCTAAAAGAAAAACAAAACACTATCCTCCGAAACACAAGGGAAACATTTCATTTTTTTTGTGCATTTTTTGGTTGAAATTGTATATTTTCTCTGAAAAATGCAGTAATGGGTTCCCATTTAAATTTTTTAACAAGAATTACCTATAGAATATATAACCACAAAGGTTTGGATGATAAAATGTAAACAAAAATTTTTTACACTCTGTAAACGATTGAAATCTGAATGGACATTTACTCACACAGTATCTGTCTGGTTAGATATACCCGTATCTGCAGTGCACGGCTAAATAACCTAAATATGTGTTCATTTCACTAAATTCCAAAAAAAGCCCACCAAAATCTATAGCTCCAGGCCTATACAGATCTTAATCCGCACCTGAGAACCAGAGATTTCACTAATGTGTATTTACTATAGCATGGGTAATATCTTGTATGACATATCAAATATTTCAAAGAATAAATTAAAATGAAATTTAAGAAATTAAAATTAGGATGCTCAGTTAATAAACATATAGCAGTACAGTTTGGTGGTAGGTTCGAATCTTGATATAATAAAGTTCTTTTTTGTGATGCCTAGCCAAAAATGAGAATTAGAAGCATTCTTTCAATTCTGTTTTTTCTTCTTCTTTTAATTTGTACAGATCTGTAGCCATATTCAGCTACAGGTTTCATGGCTCCTTACATGCAGAAATAATATATGCCAGAATATATCACTCGATATGGAATACATTATGGTATACAATCATATTTGTGGGAAGAAATGGCTTTCCTATAACAGTACAGCATTTACAGGACGAGTGTACTGATATATAATGTATAAAGCCACTTCACTTTGCTGGAGTGTCTTACAGTTGTAATCTTTAATGGATATGGGGGAGTATGCTTGTGTACACAATCTGGTCATTTATTTAACATTTCTTATATAGCCTGCTTATTCTGAATGCTTCACATAGATTATTAATAATGCCATACTAATAAAATGATCATATAGCACATAAACATTGGAGAACGTATAAAAAATTAACAAAGGAAGTTAGAACTAAGTGGGAAGGCGAGCCTAAAAACATCTGTCACTGTCTCCAGAAATCTGAAAATATGTGGTGAAAATCAAGAATTTCCTAGTGTATTAATGATTCCCGACTTAAAGGGATATGCGAGTCACCATGATCACTCAAGTTGTTACCTTACACGACTGTCCCTGGCCACTGTGACACCTCATCAAAATGGACACTTGCCTTCACCCCAAAGGCTTCCAAAACAGCTAGTGCTGGGCAGTCTTCCAGTGCTCATGCATGCTTTCGTTCAATAACAATTACACACTGACATGGTTTGAGGATCACTTGACTGGTGGAATAATTGTTCAACCTGATGACTCGTAATGGTTCTACTTTCTGTCATTTGCGCTTGAGCTGTAAGAAAGAAGGTGTGATAGGGACCTGGACAAAAAGGTAATTGTGACGGAAGCCTCCACCACCTTTTCAAAGACTTGAATGTCAAGTGACCGAGAATGGCTGGAGAGGGCACTCACAGCATTGTCCGGACTACATACAGACTTTGTGTCCTTTGGAGAAGAGTGAATGCCAGCCTCATGCCCACAGACTAGACGGGTGATTATGGCAAAGACTATTCATGGAGCATTTGGGCATTGCCATGCTGTAGGAGGTGAATTTGTTTTATAGCATATTTCTGTGTTACAGTTCCAAGAGTTGTTTGATTGTATTAGTTTAACCTCCCCTCTGATTTGTTGTGCTGGACAGATGTCCATCACTGGGGAGGAGGGTGGTACTCATAGACAGCACAGTGCTATTGTTCTGGTCGGTTCCCCGACAGTAAACATACAATGTGGAAACTGTATAACATACTGACTGGAAACGATCAAATCTCACTGGTGGTGTTATGTAGGGGAACGTTGCTTCACTGGGGAATCTCTCTGCAATGGTAGGGCTTCCAGTCGGCTAGTTCGGAAGGTGACTGTGGGTCTCCTGGTGTTTTCTGGGACAGAGAAGGGACGTAAAAAAACAGGCTGGTTCTGGTCCTGGAGTTTTGGACAGAACTTGGTGTGTTCCCATTACAGTAATATTTACCCAAAATGAAAAAAATGGGGCTTAGAATCAGAAGAGATAAATAGTGAAACCCGTCAATTATTTGACATTCGGAGCCCATTTCCTTATCTTATAATGAGGAATAAGCAAAAATTAGTATGTTAATCCATCATAGAAACATAGAAAATGTCGGCAGATAAGAACCTTTCGGCCCATCTAGTCTGCCCAATTACATGGATACTTTACCTGGATTTATCTTTTGTTTAGAATAGCCTTATGCCTATCCCATGCTGCTTAAATTCAATCACTGTTTTGGCCTCTACCACTTCAACTGGAAGGCTGTTCCATGTATCCACCACCCTCTCAGTAAAATAATGCTTCCTGATGTTACTTTTAAACCTTTGCCCCTCTAATCTAAGACTATGTCCTCTTGCTTTGCTACTTTGTTTCCTCTCGGGATGAACAAATATGAACTCACTGAGGGTCACACTTCTCTTTATGGAGCCCTAAGGACTTCAGGAGCCGGTACCAGCAGTGTTACATGGCACCGCTGTCAGTATTGTAGTATTGTCTAGTGGTTCCCTTAAATCGTGACTCGAGCCACTAATACAGCAGCTCAGTTATAATAAAGTTGATAAAAAAGATGCGCTAAGGTTTATTGCTTTGCGCCTATATTTTCCCTTAGCTGCTTCTTGTTACTGACCACGTTGAAGTAGAAGCCTTAGGAACATATTACTTACATAAACTGATTCAAATATACGCAATATACTCAAAATACCTTATGATGACACGGAAATAATAATAAAAACGTGACCTGACGTCTCCGGTGAAGCCTCTGTGCTTTGAAATTATGCACGACTAATCTTTTTTCTTTATGAGATGCTACCTCCTGTTGGCGGCTATTAAGAGAAAAAAACTCCAGGGTTTGCTAACTTTTCCGTTAAGAAATGGTCTCTGGCGCAGAGAAGGCAGTTAAATGTGTTATCACTCATTTGCATTTTTACTGAAGGGAACAATTTAATGAAATAAAAAAAATGTAGTGTGAGCAATTTTACTGAAAAGCCTCTTATCTCTCTGGGTTATAACACTCGGTGTCCTTACTGTAATGACCTCTCTTTTGGCACCAGTGGGTAAGAGAAAATTGGCTGGAAAATGTCAGAATGTTTCAACTAAAAAGAAAAACACCTACTACTAAGGGCTTATATTTTTCTTTTTAATTGCAATATTGCTTCCAGGCTAACAATTTAAATGCCACCAAACACATGGTTTAATTTATTAAAGCAGACACGACAAGACCTGCAAATAAAAGAAAATGTAACAGGGGCATGAGAATAATGAGGTTTTAAAAGGCCATTTTAAGGAATAAAGACCTTATTTGATGCCACGGCCTCCCTCTGTCCTCGTCAGGCTGGCCTGCACCTTTTGGAGGAAGAATGATACCCATCCCTTGTTGAGCAGCATGTCCGCAACTAGCACAAACAAAGCCAATCAGATTCAGAAGCACTGAGGGGCCTGAGGGATTTCTGCTGGTTGAGTGAAAAAGTGAGTCAACCAGTTACTCCACTCTCCAAAGTTCTGTCGCATCACACAGGGACAGACGAGGGGAGTAGAGTTGGGGGCTTCTCAGCGCACCATGGAAAATTATAATAATTTAAATAGTCATGGTGGCTATAGTGTCCCTTACACACGATGACACATGACAAATCAACGTGGGCTCATTTTTGGGTCCACATCAAACCTCATGTACCTGTATATCACTGAATTATGGCTCATACGTACTGGCTGGATTGAGTAGAGGTAACATCACTGCTCTATAAACGTGGAGAGTGACCCAGGTACGATCCCGGCCAGAGCACCTCTCCAGTAAACGTCCTTGGGCAAGACACCTAATGGTACATACTCGCCTGCCACACAATATCAGCTGTGGAGTCCAGTGGTAACATCCCCTTCGGCCATGGGGAAGCAAGTCAAATACTGTTCAGCACATCCCTCCAATACAACTGTGGAGAAGCAAGTCTCGACTTTCCGAGAAGCGGGTTCAACCTAGTCACCAGGTCACTGCTCTACAATCATGGTAAGACAGCTCGATCCCACTCAGAAAACACCACCAGCGAGTGTCCTTGGGCAAGACACCTAACGATATGGATGTACCTCTCAAAATACTTGTACATCTCATAGATTGTAAGTTGCCTTGGGAACAGAGTCCCCCTGAATTAGGCCGTATCATCCATGTGTTGTATTCTAATGAATCAACCCCTTGCACACTGATCTTGTAAAGCGCTGCGGAATTTGTGGCGCCATATAGATAAAGGATAATAAATAAAATAATAAATACTAAAGTTAAAAAACATGCTTACTGTCACTTTTAAAAGCTAAGATGAAAAGTTACTAAATCATGGGTACAGACTATGCCAACCAACATATCAGGCAGGTTGAAATTAATATTTCTAAATATTGCTGTACTGCACACAATAGAGTCTTGTTTCCTTTCACATAAGTGGAAATGTGACATTAACACCATGGAGTCTAGCAATTTACAGGCACTCTGCATAAAGGCTAAAAGCCTGAAGTACAATCACTAGTTCGCCTTAATGGGTTTTCATTTACTTCCCTGAGGTGAGTAGTTTTCTTCTTCACTCCACAATATAGAGACAAGTAAGGTGACAGGGAAGCTGTCATATTACAAACTTGCCTATTAGAAAAATGATTTTATAGTGTACACAAAATAGTGTAAAAAAAACCAAAAAAACAACCTCAACATTTAAAAGGCGTTTTCAAACAAAGTACTACATGAAAATGCCTGGGAATAATATAGAAGGTCCTACGAATAATAATAAAGAGGTCTGTTACTTTATCAGGATTATTTCGATTTTTTTTTTTAAAGTGCTTAAAAATCCTAAAATAAAATCAATAAATAAAGAGACCTCTTGCTGTAAATGAAAAGAATAAACGGTTGAATAAATATTTAATAAAAACGGAATTTTTTAACATTGAATCCTATGGGAATTGCAAGATTAAACCTGTCAAATGAAAGACTGAAAAACATTTCACTGACATTTCGGTGCAGTTCGGTGTTCCCTGAATTTGCTTCTCTATTGGGATCTCACTGCAAATCACCAGGTTTTTGGATAGTCAAATGGCCACGAAATTGCACGGGGAAATTCACTGTTGGATGCAATTTTGGGTCCAATTTGGTGCTCTTTGAATAACCCTGTATGTCTGCTACAGATTTATATGTATACAGTATGGGATTCCGTTGTGTCATTCACCCTAGTCATTCTGTAGTGTAGATGATAACCATAATCCCATCTAGTTTCAATCATAGAATATTTTGCTGTAATTGGGGAACACCCATGGTAAAGGCTAATTTGCTCTTGTTAACAGATTTTCCTGCAAATTAGTTGATATTTTCTTTCCATTATACTCTATGGGCATTCCGATGTGTCACTCTCTCCTGCGAAAGGCTATAGGCATTCCATTGTGTCATTTATTTTGGTAGGTCCTAAGAGGAGAGGTTATCAGGAGGGGAGGTGGAACTGCAGTGCTCCAGCTCCATGTACCAAGGTGACTATAAAAAAGGATACACAGTATATAGATTTCTCTACATTGCGTAACATACAGACACAGACGTTTGATTGAAAGAAATCTTATTATATTGTGTAAATCTCTATGTATTTTGTATCACACTTTGAGGCTGTGTGACATGACAGATCTGATATTAGGTATGGCAACAACACTAGAAAACAGCTAAAGATGCAAAAAATACATAATAATTATTTTCAGCAACCAGTGGATATACAGTAGTGAATTTTTACCAAGAACATTCTTCAGATGGAAAATATTATCTGCAAGCTTAATCCATTAATTTCAATTACAATGGCTCTGGAAAAAAAGGCTCTATCAAGATCCATGCCAAGGCGTTTCAGGGAGATGAAGTTGTGGGTCGACTATCACAACTCAGTGGAGTTTGGTAACTCACTGTTATGATCTGTCATTAAATTGAGCCTTGATATTCGACAACCAAACCTGGCAGTTAAAATAGAGTTTAAAGGGCCACTACCACCAAAAAATGAAAAGTCCTAATAGTTTTTATTTTATATTGCTGATACGTTACATGTGCTTTGTTTTTCTCTTGTTTGTTTAGTTAAGAGAATATTTTACTGTCTATGTGTCACTGGGAGTATCCATTCTGTGATATTTTATGTTGCAAACTGCCCTCTCAAAGTATCTTTACCTCTCCTGGTCCTCACTGTGTGGCATTGAGCACAGAATGAGTCTATTGGTCGATCGTTGACTCAAATTATTGCATTGTGTGGGAGGTATTCAAAGGACATCACCAGGGGGTAAATTAAAAGTCTTTTAAGCTCCCTGTTTTATCTCATTCAGCTGCCATCTCTTATCTCAGCCTAGAGAACAATACCCTCTTGCTGTCTTATCTAAACATTCCCTTCTCCACCGCATTAACTGTTAAATAATGTGGATTGAAAAAGCTATAGCCATAAAGTATAGCTTTTGGTAAATGATGCATCATGGGAAAAATACATGAAATAAAAACAAGATATCAAAACCTTACTAACTTTGAGGACCGTCTTGCCGCCGAGAGGTCCCTGGCGGCAATGGGTTAACAAGCAAGATTGCCACACGGAAAACGATAGGAAATAAGGAGGACCCTGCTCAAGTGAGCTTACAATCTAAGATTGGGATGATACACAGCGGTGAGGGTAGATAGAATGCATAGAAAGAGAAATAATGTTACAGACACTTTTAGATTATTAGGCTCATGGCGGCCAAACCTTTATGTCACATTAATGCTGCTGGGGTGCAGATAGCGGCCAAGCATTGGGGACACACCGCACAAGAGGCAGTTTATGGCGATAACAAGTGGGTTTATTCAGTCAGGTTCAGGTTGTACAGTTCTACTGGATACACAACAGGAAATCATAGGAGGACTCATGATGGTGGAACAGCAGAGAACAGGGGTCTCGGTGAGAAGCAGGAGAAACACAAACAGGTAGACAAACAGATCAAACAGCCATATTGACACCATGAACAAATGCTGGAAAGGCAACTGGTATCATGGGCAACACCCTTCAATAGTGAGTCCAGGATCAATTAGTGAGTGGCTGGGGTTTCCCTCAGGCCAGGAGGGGCATGTGGAAAAACAGAACAAAAATGCAGCATGAAAGATGCTACCAGAAGTCATCACACAGCAGCACTGGCTCGGAGAGGAGTCTTTTTGCAGACCCTGTGTGTCCCTGGGACAGGTGCGTGACACTTTCCATGCCAGACCCAAATTAAATTGTAGTATGTGTAGGCATACACATCTAAATATATTTTCCTGGATTCATCCTTTGTACATCAATCTATAGACTGCGTATCCACTGGCTCCTCGAATTTTACCTCTGGCTCCTAAAATCCTAAAATCTATTTGGAAAGTTTTGTTGACTCAAAAACAGACCTTCCAGATTTGGGGGGTCTCAGATCAGAAGAGAGGGCACCATTGCATCACAGTGGGCGTGTCATCTTGACGAACATGCATACCAGGGTGACCTGTAAACCAGATGAGCAGCCAGTCAGGCTGCTCTATACATGAGCTCTGCATCACCGCTAGTGTATGGATTTCCTGATCTTAACTAGTTAAGCGCAAGGTGCACCATTAAAAAGGCGCTCACAGTACTTTTTCCTCAGTCCTCTCGATAACTGGGTGACAATCTATGATTGCTGGGCGATTGGGAGGACTGCGTGAAAAACGTGTGTCACACATCAGGCCATGTGACTTGGTAGGTTGTAAAAATGTAATCACGGCTCCTAAGGTTTCCTATTGGTTCCTAGATTTGATGTCACTTTGCGCTGTGTGGTATAACACATGCACTTTTGCTTAAAAAGGAATAGAAGCCATCATATGACTGTTTGTTCTGTTGGAGAAGCTGGCTGGCAGACAATGGTAGTATGCATGTGCTAAAAATTGTGTATATTGATTTATGACCATTTTCCTTGCGTGCCCCATGCCAAGCTTTATATTTATCAGCTTGTCAAGAAACAAAATCTGATTTAATTGTATGTCATGCTGTTTGCTTCTGTTTTATTGAATACCACATAGCATTGCTACTCTTGTTGAATTTTTCCATGACATCAAAGCATGAAATTCCATTCCAAGTTATGTGGGTCAATCATACACAGATGCAGAAATTAAGCACTTTTTTGGGGGTTTTGTCTGAGCCTTGAGAAGTATAGTGCGGTTTTATCTTATACATAGATGGCAGCTGGCAGAAAATGTTACAGGATCTGACATGCACAAATCAACTAGAATGCATTATGCGCTATGCCCTCAGGAATGGCAGCTCGGCAGGATCTTGGAACAGGGAGAGGGAAAAATAGCCAATACTAAATGTCTACAAAGGGCCACCAGGAGCAGTTGTATGTCGGCTGGGTTCAGCATTCAAACAGGCCATAATACACCGGGTACAGACAACAATGGTATTTCATGATGCTGTCCCTGAAAATCAAGATAATACAGACGTGCCCAAAGAACAATGCTAGTCTACAGTTTTTTCCCTTGGCAAATATTAAAATGTCAGATGCGGAGAGAAAGACTTCATCCACCTTGAGACAACGGTTTATTTTTTCCTAGAACCACTTGTCTCTTTTTGTTATTCCATCCACAGGATATTGATTCATTGCCTGAGAAGAATGAAGTATCACAACACTTTTTCATCATGGAGGGGACAACTACATTAAGTAACTGGAGTGGGAAAAAGCAGAAAAAAATTCAGCATAAGCAACTTAGGCTAGGGTCAGATGAGCGCATTTTGTACGGACTGTGCGTCCGTGCAGTACGGACGTACTTTCTGACTGACGACAAGGTAGTGGCCACACAGTCCGTTTTTTTCACTGACGTATTTTTTGACTGATGTAGCAGGGAAAATAAATTACAATGAAAAAACATTCTGTCCGTCAAAAATGCTGGACGTATAAATGCAGTCTGTCTGACCACGTTCCATCACTCACACACAAAGCTATGCGGATGTTGTGGACGTGGCGCACTCCGCACGTCCGTTCTAGCAGTATTACGTTCTTGCCTAACCTGCGTCCGTTTGCAGCGTCCGTCAGCCCCCGCACTTCTGTGCGGACGTACTTCGTGTGTGGAGCTCCATTTAACACAATTGTATGCTATCACGGACGTACTTATGTGCGGCAACACGGATGTTAACACTGCGCTCGTCTGACCCCAGCCTTACTCGTACAATGCTTTCTACCTTTCTTTGCGATACCACCTCATGGAATCAGGATGACACCTGAGAGTGCAAGGGAGTCCTGAATCTGTCTATGCAGCCGGTACATGAAAAGACAGTGATACTCCACTAGATCAGTTACTTTTAATCTCCTATGATCAGCAGGGACATTATTTTTACAGGGTTAGTCAAAGAGAGGTGAAAAGCAGGAGAATGACTGGAGAATGGAAAATTCTAGGTCAAAATAGCCGATTAGTGAGATGAATGGGAGAATTTTACTGGTTTGGCTATTTTGAGCTAGAATTTTCCATTCTCTCCAGTCATTCTCCTGGTTTTCACTGCTCTTTGAATAACCCTGCTAAGCTCCATTACCTATTTCACCACTTATCAGCTGCTAATTCAAGCAATAATCAAGAATGTTCATATTACAAAGGGTTCATTAGTTCATTAGCCTTGTTAATTATCAAGATTTGAAAAAAATGCACACTATAAAAATATTTTTTAAAGGGATCAATATATTTAACTGCTTCGCTGCGGAGGATGTGCTCAGCTGAGCGCGTCCTCCCTTTGCAGCCAGCGATCGGCCGGATTCCATCCGATCGTGGCAGCGCGACGACATCTATTGCAGGCACCCCCCCCCCCGCGAGTGCGGAGGAGGTGCCTGAAAGTGAGGGGGTAGGTCCTTTGGACCTCTCTCCCTCCCCTTCAGTTCGGGGCAGCGATCAAAGCCAGGCTAACCACTTGGGGATCGGATTGCTATTCGGCGCCAAAAAGCACCAGATAGCGATCCTTTCCCGGAGCTGGCCGACATCTTGGATGTCAGCCAAGCTTCTGGGATCTCCCCCTGATGACTGGCATCATCGTGCATAGCGCGATGACGTCAGTTTTTCGAGTTAACCCCTAGCTGCCACCAATGGCGGAGATAGGGGTTCCTATGAAGCTAGGGGTTAATGTTTGGTATTGTTGGATCGGCCAGAGCATGGCCTTTCCAATGATACCAAACATGACCTTGTTAAATGTAAAGAAATTAAAATTTAAAATAAAAAAATATTAAAAAATAAATAAATAGGTTTGTTTTGTTGTTTTGTTTTTGTTAATGCAGCAATATTGTTCTCATTGCAATTATAATGTGATCGTTGATGCTCCACTAACGATTTTTGTATGGGTTGCGTTTGTTAAAAATCGTGTTATTTTTTCCCCCCAAAAAAATGTAACGAGTCCCCATTTGTAATTTTTTTAACAAGCGCAACTCATAGAAAATATAACTGCAAATGATCGCATGTTAAAATGTGAAAAAAAACACTTTACACGTTGTAGATTTTTGAAAAATAAAATTTTATTGCATTTTTTGTTATAATATACAGACAGGACATGACGTATACATATAATAATGATATATTATGAATCTGGCGTGTCTGCCGGAAAGAACGATATATAATATGTCTGGGTCATGTAATAAAACGTGGCTTGTAAACACGTTTAAACATGATGAGCGAAACCGGTAAAAATGACCTCAGCACAGAGGCGTGAAATGGCTCAGCAGCGAAAGGGTTAAAAGAACAATAAATACAGATCTTTCAGCATAAAAAGCTACAGGTGTGAAAAATGGTGAATTGTATAGTATGTTAGTCAGAGCTCAATGCTATCTTATAACACATATAATGCAGCTTCATATATGTCTTCTAGTAATACAACTTGCCCACAAACAGTACAAACTGCATAAAGAGCTTCTTCCTGCTGTTATAGAGAGATTTAATCAAAAATTTCAGTCTCCAATCATTAGAACATATCAAAAAGAAGCATGACTCATGCCTTATACATACAGAACCCATCTTGAGAGATTTGCAAAAAGGGGAAAACCAAAGTAAATACAATATTTTTTCCCAAACTGAAATAAATGTCAGAGTTATTCAGAGAGCACTGAAATGTTGCCGACATTTCGGTGCCCTTTCGTTCCCCGCACTTCGAGCCGATTCCGCGATTCTAGTTCGCCAACCCTGCGGTGTATTCAGTATGCACCGCAGGGTCCCTGTAGTGCAGAGAAAACTCACCGCAATCCCGCCGAACACTCGCAGAACACTCACCGAAAGCCCACAGAAACCACCGCAAAAAGCACGCCGAACACGGCGGAAAAAGCCGACCAGGCGCTGATCACAGCGCAGAGCAGCCGTCGGAAAAAGCCGACAAGCTGATGAACAGGATTAAAAAAACAAAACAAAACAGTACGCTTGAAAGTTTGAAAATTTAAAGGCTGTTTGCAAAAAAACTACGGAACGAAAATGTCTGGAATTTACACATAAGATCCAATGAATGATAATAAAAAGGGCTGTTACAGAAAAAAGAAAAACACATTTTAAAAAAAACGGCAACAAAATTGTCGAAAAAATCCCAAAAAATGCCTAAAAGATCCTAAAAAAATCTATAAATAAAGAAATCTTTTACTGTAGATTAAAATAATAAACGGTTTATTAAATATTGGATTAAAACGGAAATATTTTTAACATTGAAGCCTATGGGATTCGGCTGAATAAACCTGCCGAATGAAACCACCGAACAGCAGGGAATTTCGGCAACTTTTCACTGCTGTTCAGTGTTCTCTGAATACATTAACCATTGCTTCTCTATGGGGGATTTCACTGCCCTTGAACAGGCACCGTATGTGCAGGCAATTCGCCACACAGAGATGAGGGTAAATTGCAGAGTAATAGTAGCGATGGTGTGCATTGGGACTGTGTGGGAGATGGATCGGAAAGGTACAATGGGGGAATACGGAGTGAGCTGAAAAAAAAAATGTTGTAAAAAGAGACTCTAGAACTAAATATGTTTATTGTAACTGTGATGAAGGTCAAAAACTCCACCGAGAGAATGAGTGGGTGTATACACCCACGCTGACCTCATTGTAGTTTTTTTAAAAGGCAGGCACACCTCTGCTTTGCTTCCAAAGTTAGTTAGACAGAATAATGACGTATCTATTTAAAAGGATATTCTAGAAGAAAGTTGTTAAAAAATGTCATGACTGATTTCAGCAGAGCATGTCATAGAAACATAGAAACATAGAAAAATGTCGGCAGATAAGAACCTTTCGGCCCATCTAGTCTGCCCAATTACATGGATACTTTACCTGGATTTATCTTTTGTTTAGGATAGCCTTATGCCTATCCCATGTCTGCTTAAATTCAATTCACTGTTTTGGCCTCTACCACTTCAACTGGAAGACTGTTCCATGTATCCACCACCCTCTCAGTAAAATAATGCTTCCTGATGTTACTTTTAAACCTTTGCCCCTCTAATTTAAGACTATGTCCTCTTGTTTTGCTATTTTGTTTCCTTTTAAATATACTCCCTTCCTCTACCTTGTGGATTCCCTTTACGTATTTAAATGTTTCTATCATATCTCCTCTGTCTCGTCTTTTTTCCAAGCTGTACATGTTAAGATCATTAAGCCTTTCCTGGTAACTTTTCTCCTTCAAGCCGTACACCATTTTAGTACATTTTAGTGTCGTTTTACCTTGAATCCAGCTGAAGGCAGGTGCACACTTTAAAAACCACAAAGGGGTTAAATACATGCCTTTCATGCCATGGCAGAGAAAGAACACAGCCAATGATCTTGCACATAATCGTAAGCAGCTGATTGATCAACTGGACCCAACATCAGCTGCATCCCATGTCACTATAGGGGTTATTCAGAGAGCACCGAAATGTCGCTCTCTTGTGCCCCGCACTTCGGGGAATCAATCAAATTCCCTGACCCTGCAGTGAATTCTGCACTCACCGCAGGGTCCCCGAAAGTGCAGGAAAATGCCAATTGAAAAGAAAAAACAGCCGCAACACCGCCCAAATTATTGGACCTGATACGTTTGGCAGGTCTGGCAGATTATCAAACTGAATCCAATTTGATAAGCCGAATACAGTGATGACCAGCCATCGGAAAAAGCCGACAAGCTGACGAACGGGGTAATAAAAATAAATAAAGCAATTGAAAGTGTAAAATTTGAAACGCTGTTTGCAAAAAACTACTGGACGAAAATGTCCGGAATTTACATATAAAGTCCTATGAATGATAATAAAAAGGTCTGTTACAGAAAAAAGAAAAAATGCTATTTAAAAAAAAAACTGGAATATAACACTTTTGCAAAAAAATCCTGAAAAAACTTAAAAAATCCTAATAAATCAATAAATATTTTGCTGCAGATTAAAAGAATAAATGGTTTATTAGATATTGAATAAAAATGGGAATATTTTTTTACATTGAAGCCTATGGGGTTCGCCTGATTAAACCTGCCAAATGAAACCACCGAACAGCAGGGCATTTCACTGACATTTCTCTGCTGTTCGGTGTTCTCTGAATAGGTTAACCATTGCTTCTATATGTTGGATTTCACTGCTGTTGAAAAGCTACCATATTTGCTGGCAATTCGCTAAAATCTGGCGCACTGCCTGCTGTGTGAATAGCCGAATAGCCCCAAAATGCACCGTACAGGGAAATTCACTGTTTGGTGCCATTTTGGGGCCAGAGAGGCTCTCTCTGAATAACCCTGTATATCTGTAAATGTGGGATTTAACCCCAGGACCCTAGAACGTGCTACAGGATTTACAAGTCAAAAATGACATACTGTGTTGAAATAGGGGATGCCGTCTTTTGACTATAATAGCTATTCATTAAGGCTAAGGTCAGACTAACGCAGTATTAACGTGCGTTTAGCCGCACTAAATCACGGCCGCGCTAGAAGCAAATTACGTCCAATGCCGGGCAGCATACGAAGAACGGCCGCATGTGCGGCCGCGCAACGCAAGTGGCAAGCGAACGCATTTTTTTAAGAACGTCAAACCGCTAGTACTGATGTACAGAGTGCGCTGCGTCCGCTAGCAGCATGCGTGCGTGATTAGGAGACGTCAGACGCTGCTAATGTCTGGCCAACATAACGTCCAAACGCAAAAAGTGTTTTATTGATGATCCGTACAAAATCACGGACGGAAATGCGCATCATATGACGCTATGGCGTATCCCGTGAAAAAATACGTCAATTCGTTCGAACGCTGTTTTTCACGGACAACGCAAAAAATCCGTTAGTCTGACCCTAGCCTTAATCTGAATACCACTCTTTGCACACTGTAATGGATACGTAGGGTATTTATACCAGATAGAAATGTTTCTTGATGCTACAGAATTATGTGTCCTCCATGGACATTATTAATCACATTCCATGATGCAAAAAGGTTTAAAAACAAAGAGTAAATGAAAAAATATGGGATGATGTTTCCAGTGTACCATGTTTTCACAATCGATCAATCGGTTGGTGTATCTTTTGTGCAGAGGAGATATCCTTGGCATTTCAGTACCGGCCACCCTTTCTGGGTGATAGTCTGATTTACAGATGGTACTGTCTTCTCTATAAGGCTCGTGTCAGACGAGCGCACCTATTGCGCCCGTCCGTCCGCACTTACCGGTGCCCGTCGTAGCCAAGTGATGCTGCGATGGGCGCTGGTCACACGCTTGTGTACGCGCACGAACTGCTCGCGCACCAAGCGTCCGGTTAGAGAATCTCTCCGTTGATGCGCTAGGAAGTGCGTCGACGGAGCTGCAAAGCGCGATCCTCCATAGGAGGATTACGATTTACACAGCAGAGGTCACTCCATGGCAGTGGAGAGTGGAAGGAACACCCGCTCTCATGGACGTTCCTTCCACTCTCAAGTGCGCTCGTCTGACACGAGCCTAATGGCACCATCGAGCTAGATCCTTATGAGACTTGAGCGGAGATATACCAGAGTGCACCACACTACACATTGACACATTTACTGCTTGTGAAACCAGGCACAATAGAATAACAATGACTTCTACAGAATGTCCATCAATACATTTTCATCCTACTGTCAATAGCCCAGTAAAAAATAATACAGGATAATTTGGCCAACACAACTGGTGAATATGTGTTTCTGCATTATCTCCGATAAACTGTATAGTTGTAAACACGAAAATACAATGATTTAAAAATCTGACACAAATTGACAGTTTATGACAGACGATAGCAAACAAACATAAAATATTTAAACAATTCTCAGACGTAACAGACTGTCAGGAAAATAATGTCAATATGTTCACTATAGCTCTTAAAACTGAAAAGGATTTTTTTTGGTAATGAGAACAAACGATTTCTTCAAATCATTTTGGGCCAATGCCAGTCTTTTGTTATAATAATCTGCAGTTTAGAGACCCAACGCAGCTATGGAATGCCTTACAGTAGGGATCTGTAGGGCTGCTGATGTAACTAATCAGGACATTCCCTGCCTGTGCTGTTAGCCTCCATTGCATCATGGCAACCCAGCAGCTATCAGTTCTTAAGGGGTTAAACCCATATAAATTAATCTACTTCCCTGTTGTGAAGAATTCATTCTTTTGCTTCAGCAAAATCAGTGAATGCATCACGGGATTAAAAAAATGTGGGGGGTGGGAGAGTTTCGTGACATCTGGAGGAGGAAGTGCTTGTCATGCACATGGGTAAAATTGTGGAAAATCTTGACTTCCTATAAAGTATTGTTCAAAGACGGATGGCGAAAACATGTAATCAGAATATGAAAAGAGTGTAGCATAAAAATAAAGATAAAATATATCAAATAAATGGGATTTTTTAAGATAACATGTATATAATAAATCAAGGTATAGCATAATAGGAGTACATGGTATTTTACCATTTACATACCACCAACATCATTCATCATGTATCAAGTGATTAAAGGGACACTCTAGGCAACATGACCACCTAAGCTATTTTAGGTGGTCATGATGCCCAGAGTATTCCCTTGCCTGTCCCTCCTGCCTCCGCTCAGCCGATCGTTAGGAAAGGCTGAAAACAGCTGAGAGAGGTGGAGAAGTTTACTCCGCCCTCCCAGCTGTCAGTCAGCAGAGCGGGAATCATATTTCCCGCTTCTGCCGACTTTTGCCGAGTAGGAGACGTCATTGCGCTTTCATCGCGATGACGTCTCCAACTCACCGCAGAAGCTGGCGGCTCCCTCTGAGGGTTAGTGTTGCGCACATCCTCTTGCGCGCAACACTAATCCTCAGAGGGAGCCGGGAGGAAGCCTGCCGATTGGCTGGCTTATGTGAGAGGCGCGCATGCGCGATTCTCACGTAAACCAGAAGCCAAGAAGCATGAAGAAGGACGGGAGAGCGGAAGAGGAGGGAGGTGAGTATATAAAAAAAAAAAAGACGCCGCTGGAAAGAAGAGGATTTTAGGGTAAGTATTACAGTTACAAGAAAAAAAAAAAGAAATGAAAGATTTATTAAGGGAATAGGGATAGGTTAGGATAAAAAAACGGGGGGTGATTTTTTGAGTAGAGTGTCCCTTTAAGTAAAATTGCACAAGCACAAACAAATTAGAAATGACAGAGATAAAACGTGACTAGGACCATGTCCAAGTGATCCTTTTCGTTTTATTTAGTATTTCTAAGGATATAAATTACAGGAGGCATGATAATACAATCGAACATACTGCAGAGACATGTGGTGAATGGTCAGAAGTGTTATGGACGTGGACAGGAAGTGAAACAGTCTTATTTCCTGTACACAATTCATACCACCCTGCTATGGTTAAATAGCATTCTAGTGGTATCTGAATATTTCCTAATTAATTCCCTAATTCCACATTTTAAAACAAGCATTTTTCTAATATACACTATTTAGTTATTTCTTGACTCTAACAAGTTATTCCTAGTTGAAAGAAGAGCACGCAAACTTGTTTTAATATGCTGAATTTATACCGGGAAAGAATGCTCCTTTTAAGCAAATTTACTAGAGAAGGTAAATATTGAATGCAATAAGTGTATCAGGTTGCCATAAGGGCCTGTACATACTTGGCACTGGGAATGAGGATGGAGGAGAGAAGCTTAGCAATACACAGCCCATATTGCATGGTGCGCAGAAACTGCTAATCTTTATGTTCTTTACCTTAAAGGAACACTCTACTCAGAAATCACACCCCCCCCCTGTTTTTTTATCCTAATCTATCCCTATTCCCTTAATAAAGCTTTATTTTTTTTGTAACTGCAATACTTACCCTAAAATCCACTTCTTTCCAGTGGCGTCTTTTTTTTTTTTTTATACTCACCTTCCTCCTCTTCCGCTCCCGTCCTTCTTGCATCCGACTTGCCTTCTGGTTTACGTGAGAAGCGCGCATGCTCGCCTCTCACGTAAGCCAGCCAATCGGCAGGCTTCCTCCCGGCTCCCTCTGAGGATTAGTGTTGCACGCAAGAGGATGCACACAACACTAACCCTCAAACGCTGCCGCCAGCTACTGCGGCGAGTTGGAGACATCATCGCGCTGAAAGCGCGATGACGTCTCCTACTCGGCAAAAGTGGGCTGAAGCGGGAAATATGATTCCCTCTCTGCTGACTGACAGCTGGGAGGGTGGAGTAAACTCCTCCGCCTCTCTCAGCTGTTTTCAGCATTTTCAGCTGAACTGCTGAGCGGAGGGAGGGGGGACAGAGGGCAGGATACTCCGGGCATCATGACCACCTAAAATAGCTTAGGTGGTCATGTTGCTTAGAGTGTCCCTTTAAACCAAATGCGAAAAACTTAAAAAGTGTAGATGGAAAACTAAAAGGTCAAAATCAGGAGCAATTAGCCATAAGGGACACCCTTCTGTGCACACCTATGGGTATTGAGGACTAAACATTGTTCTTCTAAAGAGACACTCTAGCGTTAAAGTGGGAGGGGAGACGTAAAGGGGTTAAACAATAACTCTGTTCTCCCTCCCTTTTTAACCCTTAACCTTCCTGGTGGTCTAATTCTTGTGAAAAAACGCCTCTAAAAGCGGTCTATTTTTTTTTTTGCCACCCATAGTGGTATTCCCGAGTGTGGCTCAGGGTTATATTCCTATGTTGGAAGTGGTAACCCCGAGCAACACTCGGGATGCAGCTGGATACATCACCTGTCCCTGCGCTCCCTCGATGTCCCCAGCTGCCTCCTCCGGCGACCGCGACCTTATACTTCCTGGTTCCTTCCTCGCGAGAAGGAATCCGGGAAGTAAAATGCCGCGATCGCCGGAGGAGACTGCAGAGATCATCGAGGGAGCACAGGAAGAGGTGATGTATCCAGCCCGAGTGTGTCTTGGGATTACCGCTCTCAGCGGTGAAATTTAACCCCAAGACACACTCGGGAATACCGTCAGGGAAGTTAAGATGATTTTTAAAGTTATCTTTTTTCCAGCTTAGCGCTAGTTCTATAATATTCTGGATGAAACATGCTGCTGGCTTGCAGGGAGCCGGAGGATGTTACATGGCCATGGGGCCACTGGTGCTCCAGCGATTTTCTAGTCAATTCAGTGGCTGGCAGGAGGTAGGACCCAAAGTGTTTTTCACTTCCTGGTCCTGGTCCTGGAAGCTCAAGTCACCTGATGCTGGTCTGAGCTTCTGGGAGGAACTAACCTCATGCATTTAGAAGGCTGAATCATCTCTCCAAGATCCCCTCACCTTCCTCCCCAGAAGGAGGAGAGGGGTAAGGACTCTCAGGGTTCTGTTTAACCCCTTCACTACCGATATCGAGATATCTTGGTATGCTGATCTGATCTGATGCTGGTATGCAAATGAAATTTGTTTGGTGCAAATAAATTTTGTTTACTTTTGGGCTGCAGAAGGTGCCCCCAAAGATATAGCCCTGTGGGCATAATGCCCAAAAAGCTAAAAAACTGTAAAATCAGCTGCTGGAAGCTCTAAAATATCGGGCTTTCAGCAGCCGATGCAGGGAGAAATAGAAGAAGATAGACCAGTCGCTAAAACCTCTAACTCAATTTGGCAGTAGATGGCGCCATCTACTGGCCAAAACTAGTTATAAATTCAAATATTTCCTACTTTAAGATTTATTTTAAATGATTTTTCAAAAAAACACTGGTTTCTGACAATGTTTTTTTTTGGAAAATCACTTGGTAGTGAAGGGGTTAAATGTATTAGTCACACTGACCGCATACAGTGTCCTTTTAAGGGGGGAAGGAATTTAGACCTTGCGAGCGGGTCCTCAATCTAGTGATATAGAGAAATAGAAAATATAATTAAAAAGTGGATGGTATCCACCCTTTTTCAATTCTGCTGGTATAATAAAGTTTTGAAAGCGACAGACTAATCAGGCTCGCTACTATCAGCAAGCTGCAGATGTTATAAAACCCAAACTAGCTGTATTTTATACTAACTACACTAGAAAAGACAACAATACACTTCAGCCATAAACCACGACATCTATAACTGATTACTGTGTGCTGGAAATGTGACGTTTTAGTGCTTGTGTAATCCAGGAGTATATGGAGATCAGTAAATGCCTTTCGACACCAAATTAATGAGGCCTCAAGACACATCAGTGTCACTTAATAGTCGCTGGAAGAACCGTATGCAGGTTATAATTAGGACACATTATAGAAACATGCTTTGGTATGTTTATTATCGAGCCTAATTGTGAAATATGTCTGTTTTCACTAATTACAGGTTTTCTTTTATTAGACATCATATATTTAATTAATGAAAAAGTATCATCTCTGAAGTAATTTACATATTACCAGCCACATGTTTGTGTTCTGTCACTGCGGAGTAATATTTATAACTCATTGATAATAAAAATAAATATAGAATTATCTCGGATATTTCAAGGAATTGTAATTGTGTCATAAAAAAGGTCACACTGAATTAATAGTGCCAAATAAATAATGATTACAGAGAAATTATAATCATAGAAACTGGACACGATAACTCCTTAGGGCTTTATTACATTCTTCACGTAAAAACGCACGCAGAACGCGTGAATTTTTCCGCGAAGCGTTAACCGTTAACGCGCGTAAAACAACGCTGGTATTACGATCCTGGCGCTTTTTTTTCATCCGTCAAAAAATAACGCGCGTAAAACAGACGCGCAAAAATGCGCGCAGCATCAACGTTGCGCGCAGAAATCAGTGTGCGGACTGTTTTTTTCACGCGATTCAGCCAATCAGAATTAAGAACCACAATTGTCTCACGATAAGTTTTTGCGCCTGTCAAAGTAAATCTGCGCATATATGCTGCATCAATAAAAAAAAACACACACAACTTCTCAAATTTATGTGTAGAATGTGTAACTATACTTTGCTGGGTTTTTTCATGGGCTGGTGTACTTGGTTTCGGCCAGGTTGATAGAATTTGCCATTAACACCAGCTTTTAGGCTAGGGTCAGACGAACGCATTTTCACGTTGTCTGTGAAAAAGTGCGTTCGAACGAATGGACGCATTTTTTCACGGAATACGCGATAGCGGTCATACGATGCGCATTTTTCGTCCGTAATTTTGTACGGATCATCAATAAAACACTTTGTGCATCTGGACGATATGTTGGCCGGACATTAGCAGCGTCTGACATCTCCAATTCACGCACACACGCCGCTATGCGGCCGCAGCGCACTCTGTACAACCGTACTAGCGGTTTTACGTTCTCGACAAAATGCGTTCATTTTCCACTTGCGTTGCGCAGCCGGACTTTCGTGCGACCGTACTTCGTATATTGGCTGTCATTGCCCGTCATTTGCTGCTAGTGCTGCCGTGATTAAGTGCGCCTGCACGCGCGTTCGCACTGCCTCAGTCTGACCCCAGCCTTAGGAGTCGTTAAAATTATGCACGCAAAGAATGTGCGTTACAACCTGTGGATAGATTGTAATACCATCCGAGTACCAGTGCACAAACGCATTTGCGCTTACAATGTTAAGTATAGGACGCGCGCAGTACAGTAAGCTCGCGCAGCGTTCGCGCAGGTTCACCCGTGGTAGAGGATTACGTTAGGGATGTGCGTTTCGGGTTTCGGAATTTCGGAATTTTCACGGAATTTCGGAATTTTCACGAAATTTCCCGATTCGTGTTTTCGGATGCGGCCGAATTTCCGAAAAATTTTAGATCCGAAAAGTTCAGATCCGAAATGTTTTCCGAGCCGAAACGAAATATTTTCGGATTTTTCGAATGGGCTTGAAATGTGGCAAACGAGGAGAACAGATGTTCCGAAAAACGAAAATTTTCCGAAAAACGAAAATTTTCCGAAAAACGAAAATTTTGTAAAAACGAACATTTTCTGAAAAACGAATATTTTTCGAAAAAACGAGAAGTTGATACAAAAAACGGGCAAAATGACACGAAAAATACGAAAAATGGTCGATATGCCGAAAAATGTGCAATTCCGAAAAACGAAAATTTTGTAAAAACGAAAATTTTGTAAAAACGAAAATTTTCTGAAAAACGAAAATTTTTCGAAAAAACGAAAAGTCGATACAAAAACCGAGCACAGTGACACGAAAATACGAAAAATGGTCAAAATTCCGAAAAAAAAATGTACCCGAAAAACAGGTCGAACCGAATCGAATCGAAACCGAAATCGGTCGAAATGAGCCGAATCGAAAAGTTTAAAAATCCGAAAAATCGAACCGAATCGAACGGAAAAAAAAATCGGTGCACAAGCCTAGATTACGTGCGTTTGTTGCACTTACATTGTAATACGACGTTCACCGCAAAGGGTTTTGCCCCTCGCGTTAATGCGTTTTTGCACGCGCGCAAACGTTTGCGTGAAGATTGTAATAAGGCCCCTAGTGTTTAGGCTGGGGGGTGGTATTTAACATTTTGATCTTCACTACGCTTTTGTTACACAATTTTATGCTTTTTTGGGTCCTTTGCCCGAGTCCCCTTTATATTTGAGGTAACCCCAGTAAAAACTGGATGGACGCATTCAGGGTCTTTGGTTAAAAGTAAAAAAACTATGATTTATAGGATAATCATGTTAAAATGATTCCCGTGAGCTTCTCCCGACCTTTACATTTGATGTATTTAGAGGGCAAGGACCTGTAGGTAACCTGGAAAATGGCTCCATCATCATGAAGATGGTGTGAGCGCAAGTTATTTCTTCATATTATATGCAGAATTATAATCGCCATGAGTAAAATTAGTTTTGCGTTCTCACATGAATGAGAACAGACAGAATTTCAAACGTTTAGAGACTTTAGTCAAATGGCCAGATTTTCAGTGTTGTTAGATGGAGCCTCTGGGTACAACAACCATTCTACTGAAATGGTCATGTGAGATAAGTGCCACTCCTCCCCAGCTGTCCCTGGCAGCTGTGAAAGCCTTCAAAAGCAGAGGGCTTCCGTACATCCCAAGAGCGGCCAATCGGCTCCTGTGGGAAACCTTTAAAGGGTCAATTCACAAAGCTTTGTATTTCGACACATTGCGGCGATTGCATTTCTCCGAAATTACAGTGAATTCACTATTTAGTGAATGGTCACTGTATTTTGCCGAAATTGGAGTCGTCGAAGCAGTTATCGGATGTTGGCGAAAACCACTGAATTGTGCTGATAACAGCCGAATCACGCTGAATTAGCATCCGCAAATTCCACCAAACTGTCATCTAAAAATACAAAAAGGTGTTCCAAAAAATATAAAAACAAAAGGATTTTGCAAAAAATTTAAAGAATAAACAATATGCCATTTAATGAATTTAAATCTATGGGATTCGCCTGTTTAAACCTGTCAAATTGGAGCACTGTAAATCAGGGCATTTCGCTGGAAATTCAGTGCAATTTGGCGTTCTGTGAATAGAGGACATGATAGTCTTCTATCGAGCAATTTTCATGCTGCTGACATGTTACGAATTGCAGCGATTTGCATCGTATTTTGCTGTCAATTCACTTGTATTTGGTGAATTGACAGCTAGTGAATAGACGAACTGACCTGAAATTGCACTGAATGCACTGGTGAAATTTCCCCGCTGGTGTAATTCGAGGCCAGCTCGGAGGTTAGTGAATACGTTTGTTATGCAGTTTGAAGCTTGGCCCATAGGGTAAATCAGTAGTTATTTAGGTCCAAGCACGAAACTGCAACTGATCATGCCTAGCAAGAGGGTCCAATAAACCCAAAACAGCGCTGTCTAGGAGTGGCTTTGACCAGTTGCAGAAACCTGATCTCTGCTAAAAAAAAGCCATCTAGTATGGCATGGCATTGATTGAAGGGTTCTGTGTTAAAGCAGACCCAGGATGCAAAAAAATACAGTGTTATTCAAAGAGATTCGAAAAGTCACCGCACGTTCGGTGACTTTTCGTTCCCCGCACTTCGGGGCGATTCAGCGGTCCTAAATCGCTGACCCTGCAGTGTATTCAGCAAGCACCGCAGGACCCCCGTAGTGCAGGGAATACTCGCCGCAAACCCGCAGAACACTCACTGCAAAACCCGCCGAACACTCACTGAACACTCACTGAAACCCGCAGAAACAGCTGGATTAACCCCGCCGAACACACCGGAGAAACCCGAAGAGCCGCTGATCACAGTGCAAAGCAGCCGCCGGAGAAAGACGACACGCAGACGAACGAGTTTCAAAAAAACAACAAAAAAACAGTTCGCTTGAAAGCTATAAAATTAAAAAGCTGTTTGCAAAAAAAACTACTGAACGAAAATGTCTGAAATTTAGATACAAGATCTAATGAATGATAATAAAAGGTCTGTTACAGAAAAAAAAAAAATTATTTAAAAAAAACAAACCGGAAAAAAAAGTTTGCCAAAAAAATCCCCAAAAATGCCTACAAGATCCTAAAAAAAATATCTATAAATACAGAGACTTTTTACTGCAGAATAAAATGATAAACAGTTTATTAGATATTGAATTAAAACTGGCATATTTTTGAACATTAAAGCCTATGGGAATCGCCTGAATAAACCTGTTGAATGAAACCACCGAACAGTAGGGCATTTCGGCAACGTTTCACTGCTGTTTTGTGTTCTCTGAATAGACGAACCATTGCTTCTCTATGGGGGTTTCACTGCCCTCGAACAGGCGAACTGCCTGCTCTCTGAATAGCCGAATGGCCAGGAAATGTAGCCGTACGCTGAATTTCAGTGTCCGGTTACAGTTCGGGGTCAGATCGACTCTCTTCGAATAACCCTGATAGGAAATTGCAGACTTAATTTGCATGTCTTACCCAGAGTTCTGTGCTGCATATGGGGATTGTAGCACATGAGCTCTGTGATGCAGTTCTTTGAATTGCTGGGATGTGTAAATGGCCTCTGCAATAATAAACTTTATAATTTGCAGTGTGGAGGCTTTTAATCTCGTTTTTTGCCCTCCACCACAACCTAAATAAGTACTAACAATATTTATATATATGATTTTCTTAGACAATTGTATGTAGCACTAAGGTCTACAATTTTTTCAGACTCAAATAAAAAAAAACAATACACACAACACTATCTATAGAGGAGCATAACAGTACATAACATTTAGTTAAGTTTTCACAATGTGTGTTGCTCTAAGACAGATGTCATGTTAGTACACCGTTGTCGCAGGCTCAATGATGCATTCATGCGCCACTGAAGGAAGGCCTGTGCGCATGTGGTTGACAAAAGACGTCTGCCACCCCCTCCTCTGTATACGGTAATGTCTACACTATTCTGTCTCTGGCTGATCCCCCCTGCTCTTCTAACATTTGCTTGCAATAGGGCCTGCAGCGTAAATCGAAACACATTTTACAGTATGTAATCTCTATACTATGCACGGAGGCAGAGTATTACGTGACTGGTGAGGTAAGTCATGTCGATCATGTCAGAAAACAATCTAAGGCGTTAGTGGATCCGCGTACATGTCAGTTGATGTGCCAACAGATGCAGATCCAGAAAATGTCACTACACTCGATGATCTGCATTCCATGCAGGTGTTGTACAAACTAACATAGCACCCGACGCTCATGGGAAACAGCCCAAGGCAGGAAAACTCAATCTCCAGTAAAGAAGACAAAAAAAAGAGACTTTGCATAATAAGTTTGTAAGAAATAAATAATAACCGAAGGAATAAAGTATTGTAAAACTTAATACTGTTAATTCTCTAAGACTTTTTGCCAATTAAAATATACATAGATAAAGGTCAGTGGCGCTCCGAGGAGAATGTGTAATGTCTCATAGCTCGCCGTACACATTATGGCCAATATCCCTCTCATCCAACGCCTACCGTTTCAGGATAACCTGCAGCACATTGTTTGAGGACTATATTTACAGCTACAAACACTCAGTCGCTTCTATTCTGCACAAGACAAATAGCAAACCTTATTTAAAAAGTACACTGAAAGTAAACTCCACCACATAGTATGTATCAGGACCTGACAACTTCATTTCAAATTTCTAGTTGGTCCATTATTATTATTATTATCATCATTTATAAAGTACCAACAGTTTCCGCAGCGCTTTACAATAACCAAAGGGAGCGAGATACAGATAAATGGACATATGTAGGAAACAAGAGGTGTAGAGGGCCCTGCTCATAGGTGCTTACAGTCTAGAGGGATTGGGGTTGAGGAAGACAAGGGGAATTTTACTGCTCGGCAGGATCATTAGTGCCAGCGGTTTGGAATTGGTGGGGCCATAGAAGCAGCTTCAGTCATGTGAGAGTAGGTGAGCAGAGGGATGAGTTGCATCAGTGATGTGGTACGTTAATCTGAATAGATGGGTTTTGAGGGATTTCTTGAAGGCCTGAAGATCAGGGGAGAGTTTAATAGGGCGAGGCAAGTCATTCCACAGTATCGGAGCTCCCATTGAGAAGTCTTTGAGGCGAGAGTTGGCAGTGCAGGTGTAGACAGGTGACAGATAGTCAAGGCCTGACAACTTCATATTGAACTTCTAGTTGGCCCATGGATTCATCAAGCCCTTAGATACATTTCAAATTATTTGTAGCAATCTCAGCTTTGTAGAACAGCACGTTATTAAAGAAATTATATAAAATAAAAGGAAATAGACAAGGTAAGTACATGACCTCTATGATTTACGGCAGTGGCTGTGTGAGTGACTCTGAGACAGTCCTTCAGCTTCAGAGTACTTGAACTCAACTAACTGCTACACATTTTCTACAAATCACCAGTGTGGAAACAAACCTTACTCATTGGCACATCCTACCAGGCTGGGCAGGTTGTATGGCCTGGAGAGGCTTTGTTTTTTGTCAGTCAACAAACAATTTGACCCAACAGATGGCAACCTGAAGACATTATACAATGGGCAGAGAAGATACACTCACTGTTTACTTTATTATGTGCTTGAATCTCATAGTAGAACCCCATTTTGGCTCTAGAACAGCCCAATTCATTTTCGGAATGCATTTAACCAGAAGCTGGAGACATTTCTTAGGGAATTTGAACCATTTGTACTGCACATCTGATATCTGTGGAAAATGGAACCACTTGGCGTAATCAAAGTCAGCATTATGTTCTTGGAAGCAACTCTAGACGATGAATGCTTTATGACAGGGCACATTATCCTACTGGAAATATTGTTTTCAAAACACGCGAGCTGTAACCATAGAATAATGTAATGCGTACCATAAAATTAATATGTGCACTGTTATAAGTGGAAATTCATTTGTTACTTAACATGTGGCAAGGAAACAGTCATTACACCATTTTGCCACATCTATCAATGCTGAACTATAGCATAATGGATCCATGGATTCAAATGGTTCCCTTCAAACATGTCAGATAGGAAAATAAAAGACCTGGGGCACTATTACATTCTTCACCCTAACGTTAGCGCTCACCTGTGTGAGCGTTAACGTTAGTCCTGGTGGCCCTAGCGGGGGCACACCATATTACAATCCAAACGCTAATGGGTTGAAAAACCCATTTGTGATTGGTATCTTGCTCTTTTCAGCACGAGGTTACTGTACTTTGAGCTCCCTATACTTAACATGAGGAGCGAAAAGAGTTAATTAGCGTTAGTATTACAATATACTAACGCTAATTACCGTCTGGCTGCGGTTAACCTGAAATTTACCACAGGACAGCACAGGACCTGGTGCTAGCGGACTCCGCTGCTGCAGGATCCGTCAGCACAAGCCAGAAATCCCCTCAAATTAATCAGATACTCACCTTCCATCCCACAGCGAGGACCACGGCTCCAACCGCCTCCTCTGTTCCCGGGGTCCAGGGAGAGACTGGGGGGAAAAGTCCCCCAGTCTCCCTCTGCAGATCACTACGCCGACCTGCTGGATCTCGCGAGGCGAGATCCATCAGGTCAAGTGACCGGCAGAGCAGGGGCATCGTAACGTGGGGGCGGGGGGTGCGGCCCGCACCAGGTGATACTCGCCCTTAGGGTGACACCGTCACCCTAAGGGCGGGTGTCTCACCCTGCGCCACGTGTTCGCTCCCTGCGAGCGACCGAAGCTATGCAGCTTCGGTGCTCGCCTGGGGGAAACACGTCACCAGCCGAGTTCTCGCGAGATCGCGGCTGGTCACGTGGCTCCCCCAGGCGAGCGCCCAAGCTCCATGCCGCCGGACGCTCAGAGGGGGCAGAACATGTGGCGCAGGAGGTGAGCTGGGGGCATTATCCATGAGCTGGGGGATATTATCCATGAGCTGGGGCAGTATCCATGAGCTGGGGCATTATCCATGAGCTGGGGCAGTATCCATGAGCTGGGGCATTATCCATGAGCTGGGGGCAATATCCATGAGCTGGGGCATATCCATGAGCTGGGGAATTATCCATGAGCTGGGGCATATCCCATGAGCTGGGGCATATCCCATGAGCTGGGGCAGTATATCCATGAGCTGGGACATTATCCATGAGCTGGGGCATTATCCATGAGCTGGGGCAGTATATCCATGAGCTGGGGCATATCCATGAGCTGGGGCAGTATATCCATGTGCTGGGGCAGTATCCATGTGCTGGGGCATATCCATGAGCTAGGGCATTATCCATAAGCTGGGGCAATATCAATGAGAGGAGCTGGGGGCATAGCCATGAGAGCAGCTGGGGCAGTATATCAATGAGAGGAGCTGGGGCAAAATCCATGCGAGGAGCTGGGGCAGTATATCCATGAGAGGAGCTGGGGCAAAATCCATGAGAGGAGCTGGGGCAGTATATCCATGAGAGGAGCTGGGGCAAAATCCATTAGAGGAGCTGGGGCAGTATATCCATGAGAGGAGCTGGGGCAAAATCCATGAGAGGAGCTGGGGCAGTATATCCATGAGAGGAGCTGAGGCAAAATCCATGAGAGGAGCTGGGGCAAAATCCATGAGAGGAGCTGGGGCAGTATATCCATGAGAGGAGCTGAGGCAAAACCCATGAGAGGAGCTGGGGCAGTATATCCATGAGAGGAGCTGGGGCAGTATATCCATGAGAGGAGCTGGGGCATATCCATGAGAGGAGCTGGGGCAGTATATCCATGAGAGGAGCTGAGGCAAAACCCATGAGAGGAGCTGGGGCATATCCATGAGAGGAGCTGGGGCAGTATATCCATGAGAGGAGCTGGGGCATATCCATGAGAGGAGCTGGGGCAGTATCCATGAGAGGAGCTGGGGCAAAATCCATGAGAGGAGCTGGGGCAATATCCATGAGAGGAGCTGGGGCAAAATCCATGAGAGGAGCTGGGGCAATATCCATGTGAGGAGCTGGGGCAATATCCATGAGAGCTGCTGGGGCATGTCCATGAGAGCTGCTGGGGCATATCCATGAGCTGGGGCAATATCCATGAGAGCTGCTGGGGCATATCCATGAGAGCTGGGGCATATTCATGAGAGCTGGGGCAATATCCATGTGTGAGCTGGTCTGGGGGAAATATATCCATGTGTGAGCTGGTCTGGGGCATTATATCCATATGTGTGCTGGGGGCAGTATCCATGTGTGCTTGGGGCAGTATCCATGTGTGCTGGGGGCATATCCTTGAGAGCTGGGGCAATATCCATGTGTGAGCTGGTCTGGGGGCAATATATCCATGTGTGAGCTGGTCTGGGGCAACATATCCATATGTGAGCTGGTCTGGGGCAATATATCCATATGTGAGCTGTGGCGCAATATATCCATATGTGAGCTGGGGCAATATATATCCATGGGTGAGCTGCTGGGGGCAATATATAATTGTGAACTGGGGCAATATATCCATATGTGAGCTGGGGGCAATATATATCCATGCGTGAGCTGCTGGGGGCAATATATCCAGAGCTGCTGGGGGCAATATATATCCATGGGTGAGCTGCTGGGGACAATATATCCAGAGCTGCTGGGGGCAATATATATCCATGTGTGCTTTCACTGCCTTCGAACACGCACCGTACTTGCTGGCAGTTGGCAAAAATTTGTATGAGCATATGAGAGAGCTCCACAGCAATAAACCTCACAGTAATGTGCGCTGTGTGTATGAGCATTCAGTGTTATACGGGAGTACTGATTTAGGAGTAAGAGTAGTTAAAAAAAATCCGTAAAACTCAGGGGGGGGTGACACCATAAGTTACCGCACCGGGTGACACCAACCCTAGTGACGCCACTGCGGCAGAGCAGAAACTCAATGGAGTCCTCATCGAGTGGATGCTCATCCCGGGGTTTAGCACAGGCTTACGATGCAGCAGGTTTTTCTAGCGCCTGCATCGTAATATCACGCTAAAACAGGCACGCAAAGGAGAAACCTGCAGGCACAGGTTTTTCTCCCTAGCGTCCCCGTTTTAACGTGAAGAATGTAATGGGGCCCCTGGTAGCCTAAAAGAAAAGATCAGACATCAGGTATACAATGGTCAATCCAATACACTGATAGCAAAGTGAATTACTCCGATTTATTCTGCAACCTTCAGGCTACTATGGACTCAGATTATGCTCTTTATCATCCTGTCCACAGTAGGGAGAGTCTCTGTTGTTTTGCGCAGGAGGAGTGAATTAATATCTGCTTACAGAGTTAACAGACTGGAAGACAGGTCTCACCTGTAACTCACAAACAGATTCATTTGCCTTTGAACGGTTTAAGGAAAATTATGATGCATTTGCTAATAGATATAAATACTAAGTATGCCATTTAACAGTGCTATAATATTCTTATTGTCTTCTCCTGCAGGCCTGTAGATCACATTCTTCAAGGTTCAGCACATGTTCAGAGGCAGCTTTCCTGCATACCACCGCAGCAAAGACTGGTTATCTTTCTGTTCTTCGTGTCACCTTTATGAATCTGAATTTTGTTCTTGTCCTCTAATTAAATATGCACTATTTTCCCACAGACCACTGATCAATCTATGGAAGCTGTAGATGCTTTGTTAGGGCAATATTCCCGAAGGTCTTAGATACTTTAACCGCCATGTCTGAGACAAAGACACTGACATTTTTTCCATAGTAAAATTGCTCAGATGTACCTATTAAAATGGCCTAAACGTGTAGCCTTTGTCATCTCTATCCAAGTCATCTGTGGTTTAGCCAGTTTGAACCTTCACACTCGAGTAGACTGCGTTATTAGCCATCATAAACAAACTATGATCAGTGCATTTAGAGCATTTATTTACATTACAAACATTTTACTTCAGACACCTCCTGGGATTCCTAGAAAGTATACACAGCGACCCTAGCCGCGTTTGTAATTTTTAATGTGATTATGATTAAACCCAAAATTAATGCTTCTCTGCTCCAAAAATAAAGGAGACCAGATGAAACAGATATGAACATGTGGTGGAAATTAGTCAAATCGTAGTAAAGATGCAGCCATCAGTCACCATTAATTGCTCATCAAACAAACCGAGCCGCCCCTTCCCCCTGTGTTCTTTATGTCAGCGCAAATCTACCTGCATCATAGAGTATGGGTGATGGCATGCCTTGGTAATGCAGATGTTTGTTAACGATGTTCACGTGTTTCCCCAAAGGCTGACATACTGTCATGGGAAATACAGCTCACAAACAACTGCAATGCTGGGTTTAGCCGAAGCAGCGATAGACCATTAATACTAATGTGACCTAGATTGTGAAAGAAAGAGGAGACTATGATTGCAATGCGTGTCTATCTCAATTTCTAATGAGTTATTTAACCAATTATTTGATTTCTATGTACAGGAAGCGCCCAAGAATGATTTTAGAGATAATACAAGCTCTATTCCCTAAACTCTCTTCCTGAAGCTCTATAAATCCACATCTTAATTCATGTCACACTGGATATAATCTTCCCTAAATACACATGTAATTGTTATTGTAGACTATAGTATATGTTCTATGGCTAGACACATGCAACGTCTTTCTCCTGATGGACCACTCCAAAGCTTATGGCAAAGAAGGCATATCCTCAGTATATCGTGTGTGGACTAACAGTAATGTTTGCAGTTCTGAACATATAAATAGGGTTATGAAAAAGCTGATGAACATAGCCTCGCAAAATCGAACTGTTGCCAAATGTTGTGCAATAAATCAAATAATACATACTAGAGGAGTATGGGATATATTCAGGTTCAACTGGATTTATGGAAAACTATGATAAGCTGGCAGACTGAGAATAATTTAGCACTGGAAGCCAAAATTTGGTGAGTGTATCTATTTTATTGTTTGCATACTCTTAGGCCAGGGTCAGACGAGCGCACTACGTGCGCCTTTACTGACGTGCCTCCCTGCGTCCATTGCAGCGTTGTGACGCTTCGACGGGGCTGGCCACACACTGTAGCGTGCACTACAGCAGACACGTTGCGGCCATGCTGAAAGCTACAACTCACGTTCGATGGGGCTAGAAAGCGTGATCCTCCAAAGGGGTATCAAGCCTTGCAGCACTGAGCACATTAACTGCGCAGCGAGGTGGCCAGACGGGCGTTAGAGTGGAAGGAAAGTCCACTCTCATGAACGTTCCTTCTGCTCTGAAAAGCGGCCTTAAGAGTTAAAACACAAAAATATTTATAATAAAAATATATTTATATATAAAATGGAAGGAAGAAAGTCTATATCCTTTTGACAGAGAAAATTTTAAACCACAAGCTAAACTGCTGTCTTTGTCTCGAAAGATCGAAAGTGATAATGTCATCTGTAGAAACATTTAAGGGTCTATTCACTAAGCACTGAAATGTCAGGGAAATTTCCGTGCTGTCAATTCGGTGCGGTTCGGTGCACTTTGGCAATTCCATTTCACTGACATTTCTGTGAATTCACCCTTCACCAACTGGTCACAGTAGTGCACCGCAGATGGAGTCACCAAAGTTCCACGAAAAAGTTGGAGAACGTCACTGAAGAACGCCGCAGTGGCCTTGGCGAATGCCACCGAACTGCAAAAAACCCCCAAAAAACTGAAGTCTCCTATTCTTCTAATAGGTGTTTAAACCAATGAAAATGTATTAAAATGTGTCTAAATAATAAAAAAAAAGGTCTTCTAAAACACAATAAAACGGTATGTTATAGAATAAAAAAAAAGCTTTTCAAAAAATTGGGAAACAAACATTTCATCAAAAAATACAAAAGGGGCTTTTAAAGAATAAAAAAATAAAAAGGATTTTTGCTGAAAATGAAATAAAATAAATGGTCTTTTAAAAATAAAAAATGAAAAAATAAATTATGTCTTTACATTGAATCCTATGGGATTCGCCTGCTTAAACCTGTTGAACTGAAACACTGAAGATCAGGTCATTTCACCAAAATTCTGGGGCAGTTGGGCGATCTGTGAATAGATGAATCATTACGTCTCTATAGGACAATTTCACTGCCACTAAAGACCGCTGAATGGTGGCAAACTGCACCAGATTTCTCTGACAATTCACATGTATTTGGCGAATTGACAGCTTAGTGAATAGACGAACTGCCCCGAAATTGCACCGCAAGGTGAAATTCAGCGTTCGGTGCAATTTGGTGCTTAGTGAACACACCCTTTAGTGAACTTTTTTTGTTAACTCTCCTACATTTTATCATGCGGGAGTTACACGTAGCAGTGTTGATGAACAGACTGTAAAAAAAAATGTAATTAAAAATATATGTATATAAACATATCACACAACAGAAATGGAGTTGTATTTTTCCTGTACATTGATTTTATTGATTTTTTTATTAAAGTACATGCCAGACACTTGAACAACTTTGATGCATATTATAGCTCATGGTAAAATAAATTGTTCTAGCATTGACTAATAATCAGCTATCGGGCAAAGAGCAGCAGATTTATTTCCCACACTGTACATATATCTATTCCTTGTGTGCTTTATATTACAGACAGCAAATCCAGAGGCAAGCGCTAATGTGGAAGAGGGAATGAGAGGAGACATGAATGAAAAATTACAAAGGACTTAGTAACATAGGGGGTTATTCAGAGAGCACCGAAATGTCGCCAACATTTCGTTGCTCTCTCGTTTCCCGCAGTTCCCTGCACTTCGGGGAATCAAAGTTCCCCACCCTGCGATGAATTCAGCATTCACCGCAGGGTCCCAGGAGTGCTAGGAAAACCCGCCAAACACCTGCCGAAATCCCACTGAAAACCCACCGGAACCGCCGCAAAGAACACGCTGAACTCATCAGAAAAAGCCAACGAGCCGCCGATCACAGCGCAGACTAGCTTCCGGAAAAAAGCCGACAAGTTGACGAACGTGGTAAAAAAATATATATATTGACGTAGATGATTGAAAGTGTCAAAATTAAAAAAAAAAACAGTACGCTTGAAAGTTTGAAATTTGAAACACTGCAAAAAAACTACTGAACGAAAATGTCTGGAATTTACATATACTGTAAGGTCCTATGAATGATAATAAAAAGGAAAGGAAATCCCCGAGCAGCTAGGGGTTTCCCAGCCATCTGACATCAGATGATGAGGGGGGACCCTGAGGTGGAGCTACCATCTAAGATGGTAGCCCCCACCGGAACTAGGTCGCGATCCGGCACCTCAGGGTTTAAAGACAGGCATCGCTTGAAAGGGCAGACACTGCCCTTTCAAGCAATGCCTGTCTTTACCTTCTACCTCCTCCTGATTGGGAGGGATCCAAAAGAACCACCCCTCCCTTCAGGCGATCTTACGGCTTTGCCGGGTGGCCACCTGAAAATGACATCATCGCGCCCCGGAAGGGGCGTTAAAAGCAGCGTCTGACTTCAAGGAAGTCAGAACGCCGCGGGACCCTGGAAGAGAGAGTTGGGTATTTCTAGGAGCTCCCGGTAAGTGGATGACGTGTTGGGAAGGTCCTCCGCATACAGCGGGAGACTCCTAGGACTTTCCCCACACATCAGCCACAGTAAAGGGGTTAAAATTATTTTTTCCTGTTACTTGACCGAAATACTCTTTAATTCAAAACCATTTCTACTTCTATTATTTCGGTTATTGGCTCTTAAAATTTCTCTAGAAATTAAAAAGACTGTGAGATTTTATCTTAGTTAATTGATTGGAGATTAAGTCTAGTAAGGCTGTACAGCTTTACCTCATGCTTTTTCTTTGTACATTTACTTTTCTATGAACTGTTTGTTTCTGGATAAAAGGCTCACTTGTACCGTACCAAACAAGGCTTAGAGAAAAAGAAATCTCACTGCCTAATAAAACGTCTTGTGCTCTCAGCTCAGGAATTCACATACTGGAAGTCACATCAATAAACTGCTGTAAAATAAGAAACCAGGAGTAGATTCCCCCCCCCCCCGAATTATGTAGAATGCTGTAATTTTCCAACCTCACACGGACAGGAAAAATCTTCCAGCCATCAGGTAAATTGGCCAAAGACGGTAATCTCTGCCTAGGATTGATGTACGCAAACCAAGCCGGTTTGCCACTACGTGCAATACTACTGATTATACATATAATGCAAATGTAGAATTAAACAAAAATGTGTGTTTTTTCCATCTAAACATATGTGGCAGATGACATAAAAAAAGATAAAAACATCCCATGTGGCCTCTTGCCTGGCCTCCGGCTGTCTTTCAGGCCGTCGTAGCGAGCTGGCAACGCCACGCGCCCCTGGGCAGTTTCCCACTTTTCTTAACCCCACCCCTTTCTAAAAGGTGTTTTTTTTTTTGCCTGCCCCGGTATACCCGCCAGATGCCTTCTTGTGTCGATAGCAGCGCTTTCCCCAATTTTTTTCATTTTTCAGATTTTGTCCCCTTTTTCTCCTCCCTTCGTTTTTTTCTCTTCTGCTGACTAGGACGCACATATATATAGAATTTGTACTTTTTTATGCTGTGTGCCCCTGAACCCCTGTTGCCTGGCCTTCGTGGCCTTTATCTCTGGCCTTTATATCTTACTTGTTGTGACAATGGCAATTTTTCATAATAAAAAAATTTCAATACAAAAAAAGACAAAAAGATGTGTAATGGGATTTCTTCCCCGTAGGCCTGTACTAGATTCCATGTAGAACAGCCGATGAGTTATAAAAATTTACTGTTGCAGGCGTAAAATTTGTGCTTTCTTATAATTCTGCTATATTGCATCAGTAACATATTTACTTTGTATTTGTATTGGAATATTTCTAATTAACGTGTGAGAATAAATGTGTGGGTAACTATCCAATTGTAGAATGATGAATCCATACAAAACAAACAGGGTTATTCGGAGAAAGGTGAAAACCAGGAGAACTGGCAGGAGAAGAGAACAATCTAAACCAAATAGCCGCTTTGGAAAGTGAGTTAGTTGGGAGAATTTTTTCTGGTTTGGCTATTTTGACCTAGAATTTTCACTTCTCCAGTCATTCACCTGAGTTTCATCTTTCTTTGAATAGACCTTAAAGTACAATACGATAGGTCAGGTGGTGCCAATGTACCAATAAGGGTTGTCCAGGGGCAGTAAAACCATAGGCCCTGTTAATATGTAGTGTCTCTTCTATTACATACAAACAAATGCAAACCCTTTAAGCTTCAGATACATAAATCCTTGATGCACTTTAAAGAAAGAGAGGATTAAATATTTGATTGCAGAACAGAAGGCACGGCATACTTTTTTTCTTATGATTCTTCTGTGGGATTGTTGTATTAAAATCTGCTTTCGCTTAACACAACACAACATTAAAATGGATCAAAGTTGCAAATGGGTGTCAACTACCTAAAAGAATACATTAACAACATGGCAGATAAAGATCTGGTTGCCAGTCAATCCTGTCCACATTATTTACAGTGCTCTTACTTCCAGGTTAACAAATTTACATACAAGTTAATATTGTAATCTCCAGTTTCAATATTTTAAGGAGCAGTTTTTCTAATCTCCATCTCACAACCTCATATGCAGTTTCCAATTGACATCTGTAGTAGTTGTGAAGTGGAAATAGGCTGGAAGACGGCCGCCATTGTACACAGGCGGCCATCTTGTTCAGAATATTGGTTCACTTGTATATAACTAGGCAGGTTTGTAGCTGAGACTAGAATGAGGTATACGTAGAAATTTAGGAATGTGTTTAGATTAGCAGAAAAGCAATTAAAGCCTTATGAAAGATCTTTGCTGTTTCTGGAAGCGGAGGAGAAAAGCGCCAAGGTCATTGGGGCCCGTGGAAAGACGAAGGAGTATAGAAGACCGGGCCCCAGGCCACCTGAATAAATATAGCCGATAGGGAGGGAGGCACTGCCCGGAGAAAGACAGCACAAACAAATCACAGACTGTCAAACTAACGAGAAGTGTATCAATTTATAGTTATATGTGGAATGTTCTTTGTGTTCGAATTAATGATGGGAGGTATTAACCCACGTGGGGAAGAATAGAGTGTCATAGGGAGGTGGGCTAATGGGGATGTACCTAATTATGTTTGGGGCATAAAACCTCATGTCTCTGTGTAATCGGGGCTCACTCTAAGCGATTCAATCCTGTGTGAGCACTTGTGTGACGACACAATAAAGATCTTGCCTTTCCTGAAGAGACTCGTGTTTGGACAATCCTTGCTTGTGTCTGGTCCGGCGCCGTTAATGAAGTGAACCTGATTGACTCCGGTAACATTTTCTGGGGTCTCGATAGCCGGGATAACGGGCCTTTTGCCAAGACACAGGCAACGGCTGCTGAACACAGTGCGGCGCTTGACTGCAGCAGTGCCAGAATCCCGATGGTTGGGGGCGCCCGTTGAAGGTGAGCTGACATCTGCAGGCGCCAAGCAGGATTTCCTGTACAGTGGACCTCATCTCGTCCCAAACAGACCCCCTGACCCGGGAAAACTGGGACACCAACGAGTCTGAGGAAACAGCAAGCAGCGCCGGCGATAGGTAACGTGTCTTCTTGTTTTGTATGTCTAAAGGAAATACCGGTATCTAAGGGAAACGTCCGAGCTGAGATAGACGGATAAGAGGATGCGATGGCCACCATCCTATTGGCATATCTAGCCCGCCGCTGATAGCACTGTCATTGCAAAGGAGCCAGAGTGGCTAGCGGGTGTCTGGATTCGGGGGAATTGAATGCCAATCAAAGGGTAGTTCTGTATGAGAGGGAGAAGGTAGCTGCGTGGAGTTGCAGGAGTCATTTTAGTTCAGTGTTTGTAAATAGAGCTTCGCCACGTGGGTAAAAGGGAAAGGAGGAGGGATTTTTCTGTGACTGGGCTAAGAGCCTGAGTCAGTGCCTAGTGTGTACGCCGTATAGTGAAAAGGGCTTATAATGAAGCCAGCGATAGCTGCAGAGATAGTGGTGCTGAGTGGGTAGATTATCCATAAGGCAGATTGGAATTGCAGGCGGAAGTATAGACAAAGAACGGGGTGCACATAGCCACAAGCAGTCAAGAGTTAGAGTTCAAATTACGGGGTATAAGGAGCCACAAAGAAGGGGATAAGTACCCTTGGCTATTGGGAAGAGTTGAAGTGTTTTTTTTTATTCTATGTTGAAAGTATCTGATACGGTATGGGTTGTGAATGAATTGACTCGAGTGCTGTGAGTGAACGCGCGCCTACTCGCTCCACGAGGAAGCGTATGTGGATGCGGATAAATTGTTGACTGAAGTATCAGACTGTAGATTTTAACTGTTGTTGAAATAATATATCTGTATTGCAAAAAGTATTGTTTTCAGGAGTGACAATGGGTAACGGGTCATCTAAGCCCAAGAAGGTAAAGGAGGGTGAGATGCCCCTAGAATATATGGTGCGGAATTTCGAAGCATTATATAAAAACGTATGATTATGGTGTAGAATTGACAAAAGAGAAATTAAAAGTAATGTGTACAGTTGTGTGGCCGTTATTAGTCCCAGGATGGCCAGAGCAGGGGTCAATGGACCCGGAGTTGGTACAGAAGGTACACTCCCAAGTCACAGAGCATAACCGTATATAGATATATGGAGATATTGCATTAAAAATAAGAGTCATTTTATAATGATAGCGGGGTAAAGTAAGAAGCAGGATCCCCAAAATAAGAGAGAGGGACAGAGAGGTCCCACCAGGAAGATCGAGATGCCCGATGGGAGCATATATAAATAATTAATCTATTAAACTGTTCTATTAAAAAAATAGAGAAGAATATTTATATAAGTAGATAGAGATGTGTATGTATAGTGTATTTTATTCTTCTGCTGCTCTGGATGTCTCTGGCTGGTCCCTCTCCCTCCCTCCTTTCTGGCACACTGTTTGCACGGAGAGGGGAGAGAGGGAGTCAGTTTTCTTTTTTTTTTTTTTTTTTTTTTTTTGTTTTTCTCCTCGCTCTCTGATAAGCGGTGGAGGAGAGGAAGAGAAAAATAACCCTTTATATACTTGTGCAGTGAGTTGAGAGTGGAGAAAAATAAAGAAAGAAAAATTACTGTGTTTAGCTAATTTTAATATATGTCACAATAGAATATTTGTCTGTAGAAAATTTATATTAAAAGAAAGAATAATTCGAGAAATAATTAAAGTAGTTTTCTTTACTGGTTTTAAAAGGTATGTTTTTGTTTGATTTTTGAAGGAATGGTTATTTTATTGTTATGAGATTGTTTTAGATAATTACTGATGAGATGTGTGGAGTGGTTTTATGACAGTGGAATGATTTATTTTTATGTTTATTTATTTATTTTCCGATGTGGTATTAAGAGTCTGTTTTGGTTACGGGAAAAGATTTCTGAGGATATTGTTTATACAATGTGTATATATGTATATGCCCGAATGTCCCATCCAGCTCCTGGGGTGGGATATTTTTTACAAATTGCAAGCCCAAATATATTTTTTTTTTCCCGGGGTCACGTTCAATTAGATCTGCCCGATAGTGGTGGCTCTACTCGACAGCATATTCCAGCCAGTCCGCACAATCCACAATCTGTAAAAATCGCAGTAGTTATGTCAAGGGAAGAAGAATGGCGCACGGCACCTACTCTGTCTGCCACGCCGGATCCGCACGCACTACTCCTTGGAATTCCTGAGGTGGGGGCGGAGGAAAACCCGCCCAGATGAGTTGAATCACAGCCCGGCGCAACACCGGTGGCTCTAAAATGATATTATATCCACAAAAAGCCAAGCAGAATATACAAATATATTTACAAAAATTTAAAGATAACGGCATATTAAAATTCTGTGTGTCACCATGGAACACACCTCTATTGCCAGTACTGAAAGAGGGCACACAAGAGTATCGCCCTGTCCAAGATTTACGAGCTGTCAACGAGGCCACAGTAACACTACACCCTGTGGTTCCTAATCCATACAATTTACTGGCTTCCCACAGAAAAAGACTGTTTATCTGCCACAAAAGCCTTGCTACATCTACTAAGCCAAGCAGGTTACAGAGTTTCTAAAAAGAAAGCACAAATATGAAAACGCAGTGTAAAATATCTGGGTTTCCAATTAACAGGCACCAAACGTGCACTGGGGACAGGAAAGAAAAGAAGCAGTGTGCCGTATCCCCCAACCAAAGACCAGGAGACAAATCCGTGAGTTCCTGGGAGCTGCAGGCTTCTGCCGCCTGTGGATCCCCAGCTTCGCCGACATTGCCAAGCCGCTTCATCAAGCCACAAAGGGAAAAGGGGGAGAACTAGACCCCTTTCATTGGGAAGAAGAGCAAGCCGCAGCGTTCCTGAAATTAAAGACTCTACGGATGGAAGCTCCTGCGCTGGGTCTGCCAGATCATAGCAAGCCTTTCCAGCTGTTCGTACATGAACATAATCAAACGGCAACAGGAGTATTGGTCCAGACCTTTGGCTCATGGCTGAGGCCTGTGGCCTACCTCTCCAAGCAACTCGACCCTGTGGCCTGCGGCCTACCCCCATGCCTGAAAGCAGTGGCTGCCACCGCAATGCTGATAGCAGAAGCAGACAAGCTGACCCTTGGACAAGTTCTTCATGTCAAGGTGCCCCATGCTGTCAAGGCTCTGCTGGATGTCAAAGGAGGTTACTGGTTTAGCAACAGCCGGATGACGAAGTACCAAGCCATGATGTGTGAAAATCCACGGGTTCATTTGGACCTCATCGCTACTTTAAACCCTGCTACTCTACTGCCTGACTGTGAAGAGGATCCAGATCATGAATGCCTCCAAGTCATGGAAGAAGTGTTCAGTAGCAGGCCAGATTTGAAAGACGTACCCCTAGACAAATACGATCTACAGCTATATGGATGATGGGAAGGAAGTCTCCGGCTATGCAGTAGTCTCAACAGAAGAAGTAATCGAAGCAAAGCCACTGCCAGGCCATACATCTGCACAATTGGCTGAAATAACAGCTTTAACCAGAGCCCTTGAAATTTCTGAAGGCAAAAGAGTAAATATCTATATAGATTCCAAATACGCCTTCATGACAGTCTATGCACATGGCGCACTCTACAAAGAAAGAGGCCTACTCACGTCTTCAGGACAATAAATTAAATATGCTGCAGAAATCACGGCCCTTCTGGAAGCAGTGTGGAAACCAAGTGCTGTCAGCATCATGTACTGTCGAGGCCACCAAAAAGGCCGTGATGAAATTCCAAAAAGTAACAGACGCGCGGACCAGGCCGCAAAAGCAGCTGCGAAACCGCCACCACCAACAGAAGCTCAAGCTAAAGTACTGATCTGCAAGCAAGAGCCTCAAATTTTCCATGCCAAATTACGAGTTCTATATGAATTTAAATTTAAAAAAAGTTTGAACCCCACGGCGAGTTCATTGAAATAATATTGAACAAATGGCAAGATGATTATGAACTGTTAGAACTCAATTATGATTATATCCAATGTTTTTTTTTTTTTTTTTTTTTTTTTCCAACTCGAACACAAGGCCGAAAATTCTACTCTACTCCCCTAAATCCGCAAGAGACACGCCTAATGGTTAACACCTCAGAAGTTCAGCAAAGACTGTGCAGAGCTTACAATATGATGCTGAAATTCTTCGGCGTAAAAGTAATGGGGGAGTATGGAGAAGATACAAAAGAAATAACCGAAGTGGAACGAGCAGATAATTCGAGAGAATGAACCGCAAAGACTTTGATGTCCAAACTGTGTCAAGAGATGTTATTAGGCTGATTGGATGTGCTGGCGATAGTCCTTTTGCACGATAGGTGCAGACCAACCCCTCTAATTAATGGACTAAGGGGGACCTTCGGGCATTGGGAGAAACTAAACTAAATGATCAGGTAGTAATGCTGGGTAAGTCAATGCAGAAATTAAATACTTGGGTAGGGGATAATATACCGCATTTTCTGTATCTTCACTGTATAAGTATTGTCCGGGTGACTCAGTATGGGTAAAAGAGTGGAAAATGATCCACTAGGTCCAAAATGGAGAGGTTTTTATTTTGTCCTGTTATCAACCCCCACAGCAGTAAAGGTTGCCGAGGTGGTCCCGTGGATACATCACTCCAGAGTAAAAGCAGCTGCCAGTCCTGAGCTAACATGGAAGGTCGTCGCCAACGAGACCAATCCGCTGAGGCTGAAGCTGACAAAGACCACAGTCACGAGCACCTAAATGATCCTAACCTGATGATTCAGAGGATCAACAAGTGGGTGTCTTGATGGGCACAGACCCTGACCACCTGCCAACGGGGGATAACCACAGGGTGCTTTTTAGGGGCCCGGCCCCCACCCTTGATTATCCAGAAATGGTTTTTACTTTTGAAATTCCGGTGGGGAGGGATTGGGTTTATGTGACTGTAAAAAGAATTGCCCAAGGAATTCTGACACTCGGGGCATTTGTGGTGCTGATTTTATATCTTGCTAATTTGATTTATGGACTCTCGAGAGGAGCATGCCCCAATTGTACAAGCACCGCTGGGAAAGTGGATATTTCCCATATCTGGAATGGTACGCACCCGGTGATGGAGAACCGTACCATGTGGAGACAAAAACGAGAGGCGCTATCTGGAACCAACCCAAGAGGACACTTACTTGTGCAATTCAAATATGACTATGCTAAAAAGTCTGGGCAAACTGCATGCTGGGTGTGTAGTAGACTGCACCCAGAGACAATTCATATACCATTTGCCTCTGTTCCAATGAATTTGAGTATGTTTGTATCAGGGAATGTCACAATACATGCTGTCGATGCACAAAGGGACCGGACAGAATCAGTCAGTCCCGGGTACCCCATAATAGGACCAGTGTATCCACCAGAATGGTGTTTTCAACTAGGACCAGATAAAGAAACAAATAACGAGGGTGGGTTATGTAACTCAAGTCAGTTCAACTGGACATCATACATTTACATATTCAAAACAGGACAAAAGGCGAATTATTTATACATACGATGCAGGCAACTCACTGGAGACCAAGAGGCGGTGATTGGGAATGGGACCAATGGGAGGCAGGGTGCAGTGGATATGATGAGACGGCTGAGACATCTTGCGATAGAGATATCAAAGGGAACACTACATTCATCACCATTTATAGTGACAGGAGGGTACCAGGTGTGCTGTGAAAGGGTGTGTTACACATGGGTACCACCAACAATAACGGGAATGTGTTATTTGGCTAAGCTGGTCCCAATCCAGAGACTAAGGGGAGAAGACACAAACGCAGACACAGAACTACACCCTAGGTACCCACTGGTGTTTGAAAGACCGAAGAGAGAGTTGTTTGCAAAGATGGATCGAATATGGACGTGGTTGCCAGCATGGACTGGATGGGGAGGAGAATGATGAGGAGATTGAATAGCTATGTCAATCTGATGGATGAGATTCTGAATAGAACCAGTATGGATATCCAGCTGCTGAATCTGGAAATGCGAGAGTTACGAAAGGTGCAGATGATACATGAAATGGCGCTTGAGCAGATCAGTGCGGCCTTGAATGGATTGTGTGAAATGACAATGCACTATGAATGTTGCACCTTCATCAGAAACACTACACACGAAGTCCCAGACTATTACCAGGTAATTCAAGATCACCAGGAGAAGGTAGCACAGTTGCAGGGCACAGCCAGGAGGATTGCTGCCGAAGGCTGGAATCCGCTCCGTGGGTTTGGAGCAATGGGAGAATGGTTTGGTTCCATTTTGAGATTCATCTCAAAGATTGGATCCATGATACTCATGATAGTGGTGATCTTGATCATAGGGATACTGATATATACCGCATAGGGCTATGCATATGGCCACTGTGCAAAACAGCACTGACATCTACACAAACACAGAAGATACCACTGATGATTCCACAGGGTATGTTCCCAGGGAAAGAAACCCCCCCTTTTTCAGTAGTTTCAGAATAGTGTGAGTGTAATGGCTACAAGTGCCAGGAAAAGATCCTGACACTTGAGCCAAGGGGGGAATGAAGTGGAAATAGGCTGGAAGACGGCCGCCATTGTACACAGGCGGCCATCTTGTTCAGAATATTGGTTCACTTGTATATAACTAGGCAGGTTTGTAGCTGAGACTAGAATGAGGTATACGTAGAAATTTAGGAATGTGTTTAGATTAGCAGAAAAGCAATTAAAGCCTTATGAAAGATCTTTGCTGTTTCTGGAAGCGGAGGAGAAAAGCGCCAAGGTCATTGGGGCCCGTGGAAAGACGAAGGAGTATAGAAGACCGGGCCCCAGGCCACCTGAATAAATATAGCCGATAGGGAGGGAGGCACTGCCCGGAGAAAGACAGCACAAACAAATCACAGACTGTCAAACTAACGAGAAGTGTATCAATTTATAGTTATATGTGGAATGTTCTTTGTGTTCGAATTAATGATGGGAGGTATTAACCCACGTGGGGAAGAATAGAGTGTCATAGGGAGGTGGGCTAATGGGGATGTACCTAATTATGTATTTGGGGCATAAAACCTCATGTCTCTGTGTAATCGGGGCTCACTCTAAGCGATTCAATCCTGTGTGAGCACTTGTGTGACGACACAATAAAGATCTTGCCTTTCCTGAAGAGACTCGTGTTTGGACAATCCTTGCTTGTGTCTGGTCCGGCGCCGTTAATGAAGTGAACCTGATTGACTCCGGTAACAGTTGTCCATGCCATATCCGACTTCTCCCATATTTCCTACGTTATTATCTTCTTCCCGTTCCACTGCAGACAAATTTTCACCTCTATATATTTCTCTGTCTTGCCCAGGGTCCTCCTGCACATGCCTTCATCTCAGTAGCCCTTTTTTTTCCCCACTTGTTGTTTATTTAATGGCACATTTAAATGGTTCAGAGGAGACGTACATGTTTTTGCCTGAAGAGCCTGACATTAATTGCTAGATTATGATAGATAGCTAAGGGAGCTACAGCTCCAGTTCTATAATTCAAACAGGCCCTTTATTCTGCTTCCCTAAGCAAAGCTGTGAGGCGTGGGTGCTTTAGACTAGCTGAAGTATGTATTTGACTAGTACTCACACGAGTAAGTTCAGCAGATAGCTTCAACTCAGCAAAACTGACACGTAGAAAGATGAATACAGTTGAAGAGTTTAATGATCAGACTGACAATCTTGTTAGTGTACAGCTATGCAGGTAAAAAGACTTTAGTTTGTCCAGCAGTGATCACAGAATGGCTGCTATGTGACCAGGAAGTAACTAACAACAAGACACTGAGCAGAGGGGTGTGAACTAGCTGAATACGGAAGCCTAAGAAAACCCTGCAGGGACAAAATAGCTAAGAAATCAATAGCATGTAAGCAGCAAAGGCAGATTCAACACAAAGACAGAAAAATATACAATAAATCCTAAATCATGGGGCATGACACCCTTCAAAAATCAAATTATTTTGGAGGGACACAATGGTGACAACATGTACGTGGTAAATGGGAAGAAGTTTAAAGGGAGGAGGAATAGTGTAGTTAGGGGAATGGGGAAGAGACACAATGACGTTTACATGGTAGGGGACCAATGGGAATGATGGAAAATCGAGCAGTCACACAATGAAAATGAGAGGAACAGAGCAGAGACAAAGTAGTGGTGAAAGGGGATGAGGCTGGGTTTTAATGGGGGGAGGGAGGAGTGAAAGGACTGGGCCGGAGAAACAATTGTGTTGAGGGACTCTTATCAGTATTTTCACCCACTGAATCCATTTCTTTCTTTCTATCAAGCATTATAATTACTTGGAACTTTCAATCTGAATTTCAATAATGCTGCTTTTATGAGAGATTGCAAAACTGATCATTTTCATTCTATGCACATAAATGCAGAAATACATCTGAAAGAAATATGCGATTCTGTATTTCTCTGCATAATACAGATGTGTGGATTAATTCCATCTCCTTTTGTATGGGTTTACAGGACAATACAGAACACTCTGCGTTTCCCCACAAACTCCTGCTCAGTGGTTTACCACAGGGAATCTATGAAAAGTGTGCAATGCAGCTTCAACTGGCATTTTCTTCATCAGAACTGATTAAATGGGAAATCTTTGGATATAGTATGTGAAATCTGGAACCTTCCGTTCACAAGAATGAACGGCTTCCCTTAATTGTTTAAAAACATGTTCCATATTAAAGTAAATCTTAAATTACTGGTTTAAGTCCAAAAAATAACTTGTATTGGAGGGGTACTTTCTAGGAACAACCCAATACTTCACAATAACAAAAGTCAGTGATATTGGGGTTGCCTTATACTACCTGCATTTCTACAGCACGACAACATGGCCCAAACAAGGTTCAATTATTTGATATGGATTTAGATTGCACCAATAAATTGTGTTATTGGTAGAAATTGATCAATAAAATGGTTAGCAGAGTGATCTGATCCAGTTGCTGTTCTAACGAGAAGAGACAGATGAGGGCAGAAAAACTGACCTGCAGGTGGTCAGTGATGGATATGGAAGAATTGCATGAGGCTAATTTTGCCCAAGCAGTGAATGAGAGCGAGCAAGATTTGCCAGAAAGAAGACAAGAGGAATGGCATCACCCGTTGCTGCAGACAAGACATGATTATAAATAACTTATTAAGCCAAGAGATGTAGCACTGATAATTAAGATCTTTGTGATCAATGCTATATCGATGGCTTGAGGACATATTGCTGAAAAAGGGAATGGGTTTATTACAGCTTCACTTTAAGGACCCTTTTTACCTTCCCCTGCAGTTCTTCGGGGAGACTCTAATTCTAGAGGTATGCTAGCTCCATACAATTAAAACATATACAGGGTTATTCAGAGAGAGGTGAAAAGCAGGAGGTGACTGGAGAATGGAAAATTCTAGGTCAAAATAGTCGATTTGGAAAGTGAGATGAAAGGGAGAATGTTTCTGGTTTGGCTATTTTGACCTAGAATTTTCTATTCTCCAGTCATTCCCCTGCTTTTCACCGCTCTCTGAATAACCCTGATAACTTATTTTCAAATCTGCCAACTTTGAAAATATTTGCATGGGGACCAGACATTTGCATATATAGTGATGTCATGGGATGACACGTAGTAGTATCATATGTAATATGACACAAATAAACAATGCGTGGCTACACCATGAAGGTAAGGAATCCAAGTAAATAACTGGGTGCTCTATCAGAGGATCCGCTATCCAGATAAACCAAAAGAATAGAAGATAGGCCACACCGGGTACTTCTGCCGTATCAGACTTTATTCCAATGTATCATGTATACATGATTAAGGCTCTTCAGCCGAAACGTTGTATTATTCCCTACATGCGGTGAGTTGGAATAAAGTCTGATACGGCAGAAGTACCCGGTGTGGCCTATCTTCTACTCTTTTGGTTTATATGTAATATGACAATATATTATGAGTATTATGAGTACGTGGTATAATGTCCCATGGGTATTGTGTGTGGACTGTGTGTCATGGGATTTGTGATGTAGGCTAAATGTGTCATGTGACATCGCACTAATTTGAATAATGGATTTGTTATCCTCCCTAACAATAGGGACCCCATGAAATGCTTTTGAAGGCTTTGAAATCACCCAAGTTTTTTCTAATACAAATTTGGTGTCCTCGGAAGTAGGATGTTTGACAGGGGTGAGGCTTTCAGGAAATTCGGGAGGTAAATTTAGCAATAAGAAGGTATAGGCAAAAATCTATCTCTTGGTCTAGATGCAAGAATCAGCAGACAGTCTTTGTTATGTTTATCTAGGTTCTTTTCTTGTCCGATACCCCATATTTGGGGACACCAGACAGAGGCTGCAGCCACCAGCCTTGTGCCCACTCTATCTGCAGAGAGCCAGACACAGATAAGTATTACACATTTTATTTTAATCAGTTTAACATTTGCACAATGTAGGTGTGATTGGCAGTAATGTCTAAAAACATATGTCCGACTGTGAGAGTGACTTGCCTATCTGATCACAATTACATGACTAGTTCTTGCTCTTCGGAGTCATATCAGTTTTTTTCGTGAAGATAAACAAAACAGAAAAAAAAAAACCACCTATTTCCATGTTTTTCTTTGATGAGATAAAGAAAATCACTACCGGCCAGGTTCTTGGACTGCTGTCGCTCCATGGATCAGTATCACTTTCATTTGGAAGGTAATGTCCAATTTAAATCAATATACAAGGTTCTTTTGACTGCAGAATCCCAACCATTGATCTTTCCAAATCAAACTGAAAAAGTTCACAGATCGAAGCTGTGCAAACATTCAATTAATAATAAATTAGTGTAATTTCCCAGAATTAATAAAGATCCCATTCTCAAATCATTTATTTTCCAGTGTATCTGAAAGATGATGCAGGGTTATTCAGAGAGCGGTGAAAAGCAGGAGAATGACCGGAGAATGGAAAATTCTAGGTCAAAATAGCCGATTTGGAAAGTGAGATGAATGGGAGAATTTTTCTGGTTTGGATATTTTGACCTAGAATTTTCCATTCTCCAGTCATTCTCCTGCTTTTCACCGCTCTTTGAATAACCCTATTCTAGATTCTCCTGAAAATGTTCTCTAATATGCAATTCATTTCACTTAAATGTTTAAAATCTTTAGCATAAAGGGACAGTAATAAAAAAAAGTCTGCTACTGCCAGCTTATTGAATTTGCACATTCACTTATGTTAATATCCACATTTCGGGCTCTATTACATTCTTCGCACAAACGTTAACGCGTGCACAAAAACGCATTCACGCGAGGGCCAAAACCCTTCGCGCAGAACGTCGTATTACAATGTCCATGCAAAAATTGCACGTTAACGTCTACCGCGGGTGAACCTGCGCGAACCCTTTGCGAGCGTAATGTACTGCGCGCGTCCTATACTTAGTATTGTGAGCGCAAATGCGTTTGTGCGCTGGTGCGCGCATGGTATTACAATCTTAGCGCAGATCCGTCAAAAATGACGGCCACTACCTTGTCTTTCGTCAAAACGTACGAATGTTGTGCGCAGTCCGCACAAAAATGACAGACTCGCGTTAAAAATTACATTGCGCCCACTGATTTCTGCGCGCAACGGTACTTTGCGTGCATTTTTGCGCGTCGGTTTTACGAGCGCAATTTTTTGATGGATGAAAAAATGCGCGAGGAATGTAATTCCAGCGGTGATTTTCGTGTGTGTTAACTTTTAACGCTTCACGCAAAAAAACACGCGTTTATCGTGCGTTTTTGCGTTAAGAATGTAATAGGGCCCTTCATAGGATATGTTTGAATGATCAGATTGCAGAGATGAAATAATGGAATAGAAATCACTGCACCAGTTAAGACTGATACCAGTAAATATATGACTAGACGTTGAAAAGAAAGAGACATAAGTTGGACATGTACAGTTGCAAGAAAAAGTATGTGAACCCTTTGGGATTACGTGGAGTTTTGCATGAATTGGTCTTAAAATGTGCTCTGATCTTCATCCAAGTAACAACAATTTGAAAAACACAGTCTGCTTAAAATAATACAACACAAACATTATATGTTTTCATGTGTTTATTGAACATAACATGCAAACATTCACAGTGCAGGGTGGAAAAAGTATGTGAACCCCTAGCCTAATGACTTCTCCAAGAGCTAATTGGAGCCAGGAGTGAGCCAACCTTGAGTCCAATCAGTGTGATATTATTGGATGTGTTGCTGAAAACGGTCCTGCCCTTTAAAAATACACACCAGTTTTGGATTTACTGGTTTCAAGAAGCACTGCCTGATGTGAACCATGCCTCGCAGAAAAGAGATCTCAGAAGACCTACGATCACGAATTGTTGACTTGCATGAAGCTGGAAAGGGTTACAAAAGTATCTCCAAAAGCCTTGATGTTCATGTGTCCACGGTAAGGCGGACTGTCTACAAATGGAGAAAGTTCAGCACTGTTGCTACTCTCCCTAGGCGTGGTCGACCTGTAAAGATGACTGCAAGAGCACAGCGCAGAATGCTTAATGAGGTAAAGAAGAATCCTAGAGTGTCAGCTAAAGACTTACAGAAATCTCTGGCACATGCTAACATTTTTGTTGACACATATACAATAAGGAAAACATTAAACAAGAATGGAGTACATGGGAGGACACCACGGAGGAAGCCATTGCTGTCCAAAAAGAATATTGCAGCATGTTTGAAGTTTGCAAAAGAGCACCTGGATGTTCCACAGCACTACTGGCAAAATATTCTGTGGACAGATGAAACCAAAATTGAGTTGTTTGGAAAAAAAACACAACACTATGTGTGGAGAAAAAAAGGCACAGCACACCAACATCAAAACCCCATCCCCACTGTAAAATATGGCGGAGGGAGCATCATGGTTTGGGGCTGCTTTGCTGCCTCAGGTCGTGGACGGATTGTTGTCATTGATGGAAAAATGAATTCCAGAGTTTATCAAGACATTTTGCAAGAAAACGTAAGACCATCTGTCCGCCAACTGAAGCTCCGCAGAGGATGGGTGATGCAACAGGACATTGACCCAAAGCATACAAGTAATTCAACAAAAGAATGGCTTCAACAAAACAAAATACGCCTTCTGGAGTGGCCCAGTCAGAGTCCTGACCTCAACCCGATTGAAATGCTGTGACATGATCTTAAGAGAGCGATTCACACCAGACATCCCAAGAATATTGCTACACTGAAACAGTTTTGTGAAGAGGAGTGGTCCAAAAGTACTCCAGATCGTTGTGCAGGTCTGATCTGCAACTACAGGAAACGTTTGGTTGAGGTTATTGCTGCCAAAGGAGGGTCAACCAGTTATTAAATCCAAAGGTTCACATACTTTTTCCACCCTGCACTGTGAATGTTTACATGTACTGTTCAATAAACACATGAAAACGTATTATATTATGTTTGTGTTGTATTATTTTAAGCAGACTGTGTTTTTGAAATTGTTGTGACTTAGATGAAGATCAGAGCACATTTTATGACCAATTCATGCAAAACTCCACGTAATCCCAATGGGTTCACATACTTATTCTTGCAACTGTAGAGTGAATTTAACATGGACATATTTTGTTGCATGGTTAACATTTGTTGATGTATGTGATGGATTATATACAAACTCATATATCTTCTTAGTGGTTGAAAAATACCATTAGTTTGTTCTGTTAGTGTTACTTGATGTGGAAGAATAAAGCAGCATACTAGTTTTTTTTAAACAAAATAAATCGACTCTGGTAAAATAAACTTTTAAAATAGTGAAATATAAATTTAGCAATTTTAGTAAATCCTATATATTTACCCCTTCACTGCCAAGATCAACTCAATCTGCAAACGTTCCTGCAAGGACTTGAGATTGACTTAAGTTGGTTCTTGGTTCTTATTCTGAATTAATACTTTTTTTCCATCGAAACCTATGGGATTTGCCTGTTTAACCTGTCGAATTGAAACACTGAAAATCACGGCATTTCTCCAGAATTTCGGTGCAATTCAGCATTCTGTGAATAGAAGACATTAGAAGGTGGTCTTCTATGGGGCTCTTTCGGTGTCAGTGAACGCTGGCAAACTGCAGCAAATTGCATTTTAGTTTGATGTCAATTCAACAGAATTCGGTGAATTGACAGCATTGTGCATAGACAACTTGGCCTTACATTGCACCGAAATTCACTCTCCGGTGCAATTCGGGGCCAATTCAGAAGTTAGCGAATAACCTCTGTTCTGTCCCCACAGTGTCTTTGTAGAAACAGACAGCTTCAACTCTGATGAAAGGAATATACATATAATCAAAATTTAGTCATTCATCTGGATCATTAATATTCTGTCCTTTTATATGGTGTGAAAAAAGGGTAATTTCCCTACCATGTGGAGAGAGAGCATGCTGCAGCTCTCCTGGAATGACTTCCTGATGTACAAGCCTTTCTTCCTACCAGCATGCAAAGCGTCTCAGCACCAATTAGACACATAGATCTGATCACATGTCATAAAACTACAATTCGGTGAAGACATTTCCCTTAAGAGGACAGTTCCCAATTCCTATAATGCTATCTCTTAAGGAGACAGTTACGATTACTGACTATTCTCAGGCTGCTCTAGTCAGCACAATCTCTATAGGTGTATTCAGTGCTTCTTTTCTGGAAAATTGGTGGGGGTACTCTCATGCCTGGGGAAAAACTGATTATTATTACTATTTTAATGTCCTCATAAACAATAGTTGTAGTTCACTTAAAGGAAGACACTATAAAAGGGAACCATATTTCTTTAATACTGTGTCCCTTTAACCCTTTCGCTGCTGAGGCATTTCCCGCCTGTGTGCTGAGGTAATTTTTACCGGTTTCGCTCATCATGTTTAACCGCGTTTTGAAGCCTTATTTTATTATATGACCCAGACATATTATATATCGTTCTTTCCGGCAGACTCGGAAGATTCCTAATATGTCATTATTATATGTATACGTTATGTCCTGTCTGTATATTATAACAAAATATGCAATAAAATTTGAATTTTCAAAAATTTACAACGTGTAAAGTGTTTTTTTCACATTTTAACATGCGATCGTTTGCGGTTATATTTTGTATGGAGTGCGTTTGTTAATAAAATTAGAAATGGGGTCTCGTTACATTTTTTTTGGGGGAAAATTTCGCTATTTTTAACAAACGCACCCCATACAAAAATCATTAGTGCAGCATCATTGTTCACATTATAAATTAAATGGGAACAATATTGCTGCATTAACAAAACAAATAAAAAATAAAAAACCTGTTTATTTTTTTTTACTATTATTTTAATTTTTTTTTATTTTTGCCATTGGTGGCAGCTAGGAGTTAACTCCAGGACTAGCGTCATCGTGCTATGCACGATGACGCCAGTCCTCAGGGGGAGTTCCCGGAGGCTTGGCCGACATCCAAGATGTCGGCCAGCTCCGGGAAAGGATCACGAACCGGCGCTTTTCGGCGCCAATTCGTGATCCGGCCCCCATGGGGTTAAAGCCAGGTACCATTTGGAAGGGCAGGCTGTGCCCTTCCAAACGGTGCCTGGCATTAAGCTCAGGACCCCCGCAATCGGGAGGGAGAGAGGTCCGAAGATGTCAGCCCACACCAGGGGGCACAGCGATCGGCCGGAATCCGGCCGATCGCAGGCTGCTTCGGGAGGACGCGCTCAGCGCGTCTTCCGCAGCCAACCCTTCCTGCGGCAGGACGCGCTGAGCGCGTCCTCCGCAGCGAAGTGGTTAAATGAACTACAACTATTGTTGTAACCCTATGGGGGTTATCCACTAAGTGCCTCTGTTGCAAGAATGAATGTATTTTTACAGACACAAAGCGTAAGCTGGATCCACATCTACCGCAAGGTGACCTTGTTGTCTACACATTTACGAAGGGCAAAATCACTTTAACTGAATTCTACAGTTACAGTGTCAAAAGGACTGTGTAATAGAGCAATGGCACAAATGGGAGTTATATTATTGCATAGAACTCTAAGCACAATCTTAACATCCAAATATATATTTTTTAAAGATTACATTTATCCTTAAACTGATGGCCTGACACGGGTTTTGCTTCTAATAAGAGAGCCGTGAGACGAAAAGGTGGAAAATCCTTGTTTTATATACCTGGGCTGTATAAGAAACTCACAGAGAAAATATTGCATTACAACAAAACAAAGTTAAGAGCGTAACTATGCAAACATAACACCAGCGGGGATACCATATTAATGCTATATATTTAGTAGCGTTGACAAAAAAAAAAATCCACTTCCCGTAGCAGGAAGAACAATATTGTGAGGCATAGTTATGGAGTGCATGTACACTGGATTGATGATACTTTTTGGTGTATATTTCACGAACTGAATATGTGAACGTGAGGCAGTTAAGCTGAAAATGAACAACTGCAAAGCACATGAAATATTCATGTACATATAGATTATGCACTGGGATAATAACTGAGATTTCCTTACATTTTAACCCATGTTACCCCAAATAGAGCAATGATTGGGGATTTCTCCCCTCATGATAAATGAAAGGCTGCAAATATCACATCGTTATTTGCATTGGGGTACTTAGGCTAGGGTCAAACGAACGCATTATTCGCAGTGACCGTCAAAATGTGCGTCCGAACGCATTGACGTATTTTTTCACGGAATGCGTGAAAATGGTCAGGTGACGTGCATTTTCGTGCGTGATTTTTTACAGATAGTCAATAAAACACTTTTTGCGTCTGAACGTTAAGTTGGCCGGACATTAGCAGCGTCTGACATCTCCTAATCACGCAAACACGCCGCTAGCGGACGCAGCGCACTCTGTACGTCAGTACTAGCGGTTCTGCGTTCTCGAAAAAATGCGTTCATTTTTCACTTGCGTTGTGCGGCCAGACTTTCGTGCGGCCGTACTTCGTATTTTTGCCGTCATTGCGCGTCATTTGCTGCTACTGCGGCCGTGATTAGGTGCACCTAAACGCACATTAAAAATGTGCTAGTCTGACCCCAGCCTAAATCCTGTGCTTGTTTTGGATCTCAATATCTTAAAATTTATAATCCTGAAAAAAGTACATCTGTAAAAGATTTTAAAGGGTTAAGTTTACAAGAGAATTCCAGGCATTGGCTTCTCGCCTTTCCTTTTTTTTTTTTATCAGAACTCCACAGGAAAAGCACTTCCCTTCTGCAGCTGAACTTCAGTCCGCCCAACCAAATGTGTTCTCCATCGTCAGTTATGATGTCACCAAGGTTGCGCCTGCTAGGATTTGGAAAAATGCAGATCTGTTGAACAGTATACAAGCTATTCCTGTGTTACGGAAATTACAAAGAGGCAGGCATTTTACTTCTGAGCCTCACAAATCTTACTGTAGCGACCCCAGTAATGTCAAATAACCTACTGTATACCATCAGGGTAATTCAAAGAGAATCGAAAAGTCACCGCACGTTCGGTGACTTTTTATTCTCTTCAATTCGGTTTGTTTTGCCGATCCCATTTCGGTGACCTTGCGGTGTATTCAGCAAGCACCACAGGGTCCCCGAATTGCAGGGAAAGGATGCCGCAAACCCGACGAAAACTAACCGCAAAACCCAGGGAATGCACGCCGAAAACCCGCAAAAACATCTGGATTAACCCGCCGAAAACCACGGAAAAACCTGAGCAGGAGCCGATCACACGCAGCGAAACCGCCGGAAAAAGCCGACACCGCAGACAAGTGAAGTGAATAAATTAGGAAAACAGTTTGCTTGAATGTTTGAAAAGTGAAACGCTGTTTGCGAAGAAACTACTGAGCGAAAATATCTGGAATTTACATATGAGGTCCAGGGAATGATAATAAAAAGGGCTGTTACAGAAAAAATAAGTAAACTTAAAAAAAAAAAAACGTATGTGCAGGCAATTCGCCAGGATTTGGCGAATTGCCTGCTCTCTGGATAGCCGAATGGCCAAGAAAGGTAACCGAACGCTGATTTTCAGCGTTCGGTTAGCTTTCTCCAGCAATTCGGATCTCTTTGAATTACCCTGCATGTCTCAAGTAGTAATAATTATTAATCTCCAAGGGATAGAATATTTCAAATAAGCAGCTAGAATAAAGGAACATAATTTGCATTATATGTGTTATAATCGAGTAAGAAACCAGGGTAATGAATGGAAAGATGTATTTTTTTAAAGAAGAAAATCATTGTCTCAGGAAGGAAACTACACCTTTAGAACAGCAGAGGCGAGTCCTGGTGCTTCAAAATATACAAGTTTCCTTTCAGCGGTCTGATGCTCCCGCCGAACAGCGTAGAGTTTCTCATTTCAGAGACCTTTAGAGCTTGTTCAGCGGAAACTATTTTAACTTCCTGCGTTTGGTTTGCCTTCCAAGACCCTCTAAACTGGTTTCTTTTTATTAAGCAAGATTAAGCTTTTCTTTTACATTCACTTCACAGGAGGACTGAGAAGCACGACTTGACAAGACTTAAAACTTAACAGCATAAAAATAGCATAAAAGAGCTTGTCCAAAATTCCCAGCTTTTTAAATGGTTATCAGGTCTATTCACTTAAGGTGAAACTAAGGAGAATTTTCAGGAGAAGTGAAAATTCTAGCAGGGTTATTCAGAGAGAGGTAAAACCAGGAGAATGACTGGAGAAGTGAAAATTCTAGGTCAAAGTAGCCGATGTGGAAAGTGAGATAAATGGGAGAATTTTTCTGGTTTGGCTATGTTGACCTAGAATTTTCCATTCTCCAGTCATTCTCCTGCTTTTCACTTCTCTCTGAATAACCCTGTGTGTGTGTGTGTCAAAATAGCCAAAGCAGACAAATTCTCCCATTTATCTCATTTTCTAAATCTGTTTGGTCTAGATTGTTCCCTTCTCCTGCCAATTCCCTGAGTTTCACCTTTTTGTGAATAAACCTGTATATATTTTGCCTCAGTAGTTTGCCAACTTTGGTTTAACCCCTTAAGGACGGGAGTAATTTTACAAGTTCGGCGCTGTTTCGAAGTAGAAGTTTGCTGAGCTCATTTTGACGGTTTTAAACGCGGTTTTAAGTCACGTATTATTGTACCACCCAGACAAATTATATATCGTTCTTTCCGGCAGACTTGGCAGATTAATAATATATCATTACTAGATGTATACTTCATGCCCTGCGAAAATGCTATAACAAAATTGTAAAACAATTGTTAATTTTCAATAAAATTTCAATCATCCACAGTGTGTAAAGTGGTTTTTTTTTTGCATTTTATTACCCGAGACTTTGCGGATATAGTCTATGGGGTAGACTTGTTAAAAACAATTGAACTTTTTTTTTTTTTTTTGGGGAGAAATTACGTGATTTTAGCTAAACCCCCCAAAAAGAAAATCATTAGTGAAAGCATCATTGTTCACATTATAATTGAAATGTGAACAATAGTGCTGCATTAAAAAAAATTAAAAAAGCACGTTTTTATTTTTAATTAATTATTTGTTTTATTATTTTTTTTCAAGTTTTTTTAACTTTTATTTTACAAGCATGATCAGGCCTTTCAAATGATACCCTACATGACCCCCTAGCTGTCACCGATCATGAGATAGGGGGGTTCTTTGAACCCCTTTATCTCCACCATGGGATTTCCTTAGGAAATCCCTTGGCAGCTAGGGGTTCCCTGGTTAACTGACGTCATCGGGCCACGCCCGATGACGTCAGTGGACGTGGGGAGTCCCGGAGGTGGGGCTGCCATCAAAGATGGTGGCCCCACCGGAAAAAGGCTGTGACCTGGCACCGATTGGTGCTGGGTCACAGCCTTGCCATCGAGGGGTTAATGCCATACATCCCTGGAAAGGCCAGGCTGTGCCCTTTCCAGTGATGCCTGGCATTCGCTGATAGCCCCCGGCGATGGGGAGATAGAGGGATCCAAAGGAACCTCCTCTCCAGGCGCTTCCCCTGCTCCGGCTGGGAGGGGACGCCTGAAACTGACGTCATCGCGTCTGGCGCGATGACGTCAGTGCGCCGGGAGGCACCAAAAGTGCCGGTCTGACTCCGTGGGAGTCAGAGCAGCACGGGAGCCGCCGCAGCAGGTGAGTATCTGCCGCCGGGGGGGCTGCAGATGCCGGGGACGTACAGTTACGTCCTGCGGCGTTAAAGCCCGCCTAATGCAGGACGTAACTGTACGTCCCGCGGCGTTAAGGGGTTAAGAACCCTTAAGATCTTATACACATATACTACTATTACGGCACTATCATAGAATTAAGTAGTTTGTTGCATATCTTTATATAATGCTTAGGTTAAGAAACAATTTGACAACACTGAGCATCAGCTCAGATCACCCTTGAAAAGTCTACTTTTATCAAAGTACAAGCAGCCTACATACATATATCTCCTGCTCAGAGGAAAATAAATAGGGCTCTTTTACATTCTTCGCGCAAAAACACACGTGCAACGCGTGATTTTTTGCGTGAGACGTTAACGCACGAAAATCACCACTGTATTACATTCCTTGCACATTTTTTCATCCGTCGGGAAATTGCACGCGTAAAAGCGATGCGCAAAAATGTGCGCTAAGTACTTTACGCGCAGAAATCAGTGAGCGCAATGTATTTTTAACGCAAGTCTGTCAGTCAGACAAACGCATTTTGTGCGGACTGCGCACAACAGATGTACGTTTTGACGGAAGACAAGAAAGTGATGTCATTTTTGACGGATCTAGTAAAAAAAATGCGGTCGCAGCGCACAACGGAGAACGTCGATGCGCACAAACGTGCGCTGCGTCTGCATTTTTTTTTACTAGATCCGTCAAAAATTACGGCCACTACCTTGATTTTTGAAGGATCTAGTAAAAAAAAGATCCTCACTTGTGTGCGCATCGACGTTCTCTGTTGCGAATCCGCAGTTTGGTACGGTCAGGTTGTTACAATTTGCAGTTACCACCAACTTTTCAAAGACGTTAAAATTATGCACGCAAACGTTGTTAAATTGTGCACTAGGATTGTAATACTATTTGCGCACCAGCGCACAAACGCATTTGCGCACACAATGTTAAGTATAGGATGCGTGCACTAAATTGCGCTCGCGCAGGGTCACTTGCGTTAGACTTTAGCGTGCATTTTGTGCGCGAACGTCGTAATACGACGTTCAGCGCAAAGGGTTTTGCGCCTCGCGTTAATGCGCTTTTGCATCTAATGAGATCATTATGGAAATTGTCAGCCTCTGTTGAAAAGTAAACATCTCATCCCGGCCTCTGTCTTAGCAGATGGAGAAACGAAGATTTCCTGTCCTTTTTGTAAACCTGTACTTTCTCCATGGTCTGGTACTAATTTTTCTCAACTGCTGGGATAAAAAAAAATATCCAAATCAGCAGGACATCATGCGATGTGCAAATTTTCTGCTGAATGTCAGATTTGTGAAGCTCAGTCAGATGGCTCCAGTCCTAAGAAGCAAGGCGATACGGGGAGAGGCAAATCCTACGCTATTGCCAAGTTTACTTGGTCTTGATTTCTTCCATACTTCTCTAACAGCATGAGTATCGGACATCTGTTACTGTGATGTGCAAGGGGATGATGATCTACTGGCCTGAAGCTAATGCTTTACAGTTTCTAAAATCAACCCAGCAAGTGACAATCCTTCTGCCGTGCAACTTATTTTTATAGCTTGTTGTGTGCAAATGAAATTCCTACAGAATTACAACCTTGAAGAAGTTAGATTTTACCAAATGGAAATTTCCTTTAAAATCACGACAATGCTTATTAATAAGTGTGAAATCTTCTAGAGATATTAGACCCAGGAAGGAAAATGATTGTTATAGTGAACACTTCCAATTACATTAAAATCATTATGGTGTTCCCTACTGCGTCTGCTTATGGTGAAAAAAAATTACGAATGGAAACCAATATAAAGGTTATGAGCTTAGCGGCTATTTAGAGGTTCTATCCTGCTTTGGACCATGCAGTGGACCTCTGTTGGAGATCTTGTTTCCTTCCCAACTTCCTAATGTCCAGTGCCATGGGTCCTCAGCCATGTGTATGGAGCATAGTAGTTGCACTCCCCACCCAACCAATGAACCTCACAGCCACAGGACATACTATTGGCTGACTGAGATACAATTCAATCTCCTTAGTTCTGATGACCTAGTGGTATCAATATCACAGGTTCAATCCTGATTTGAACATTGGGGGGGGGCTCTGTCAGGGGTTCCTTTCCCTTTCCTACTTTCTACTGTCCAGTGCCATGGGTACTCATTCATGTAAACAGAGCGTAGTAAATGCCCTCCTAACCCAACTGCAGAACACGATCCCTTGGCCAGCTCTCTGTCTCCTCCTTTCACATACTTCGAAAATTGTTCTCCCCGCTTTCTCCATTTTTTGCTTTCTCGCACTCTCTTTCTCTCTGCCACTCCCTTCTTGGATCTACACCCAAATATGACCTGAGGATTATTTAACTGTGCTTTTTGTATCACTGATGTCCTTTTTGGGAATGGGCTATTATTTCCAAACGAGACGTTGCATTTATATTCTTCTTAGCTATCCCAAGACAACTTATATAGCAGCTCATTTTACATTTATCCTATATATCAGGGCTCAAAAGTTCCACTCACCTACTCGCATTTGGCGAGTGAAAATTAAGTGATGGCGAGTGGAAATACACACGCAGGCAGCACAATAATGACTGGGTACACATGTATCTGGGGTCTGATGCCTGGGTATTAATTTTATTTTTGTAATTTTATTCTAAATAAAACCTTTAACAGTGTAATTTCATAAGATAATTTAAGGGGGTGTGTTTAGGGGCAGAGTTAAGGGCTGGGTAGGAGTTAGGTGGAGCAACTAGTGGCGAGTAACTCTTATAGCCTGGTTAATAGCTTGGAACTTGAAATTTTGAGCCCTGTTATATATGATATGTATAGAACGTCTGATGGTAGTGGAAGCTGATGCATAAAGAGCAACGTGCAGGGTTTGTGGGACTTTCGCGATCTGCAGGGCTTGCGTCCCTTGGAGATGTGCAGGGTTCACACTCTATGGACTTCAGGAGAGAATACCAGCGGTGACCTGGAACATTTATGAGTACAACCACCATCCTTCCAGTTAGGTCGGTGTTAAGGAGCTGCAAAGAAATAACATCTTGCTTTAAATGTATGTCTTTGTGACTCCATATACGTAGCCAAGCTGGAATTGGGGTCTGTGTATTCCCTCTCATACATGAAGCAAGTCATTTGATTTTCCCAGCCACCCAAATACAGCAAGAACAATCATCAGAGTAAGTGGAAAAAATCCAGCACAGACAAAATAGCATGTTTATATGCCGTGAAAACTATATTCATTTTTACTTTATGTCCATAAATTTGATATATTTTATATTTTTACTTACTACGTCTGTCATTTCCATCAGTGAAAAGTGAAAAATATTTAACAAACTAAAATAAATACAAACATAATATATAAAGTGAGTTTTCCATCTCTGTAGATGCTCTTAACCTCTCTGCTGGTCTGTGGTTTGTTCATTCGTCTATAAATACAAGGATAATAATGTACTATGGACCTTGAGTCCAATCAGTGTGATACTATTGGATGTGTTGCTGAAAGCTGTCCTGCCCTTTAAAAACACACACCAGTTTTGGGTTTACTGGTTTCAAGAAGCACTGCCTGATGTGAACCATGCCTCGCAGAAAAGACCTCTCAGAAGTCCTACGATCAAGAATTGTTGACTTGCATGAAGCTGGAAAGGGTTACAAAGGTATCTCCAAAAGCCTTGATGTTCATGTGTCCACGGTAAGACAGACTGTCTACAAATAGAGAAAGTTCAGCACTGTTGCTACACCTCCCTAGGCGTGGTCGTCCTGTAAAGATGACTGCAAGAGCACAGTGCAGAATGCTTAATGAGGTAAAGAAGAATCCTAGAGTGTCAGCTAAAGACTTACAGAAATCTCTGGCACATGCTAACATTTTTGTTGACACATCTACAATAAGGAAAACATTAAACAAGAATGGAGTACATGGGAGGACACCACGGAGGAAGCCATTGCTGTCCAAAAAGAATATTGCAGCACGTTTGAAGTTTGCAAAAGAGCACCTGGATGTTCCACATCATTACTGGCAAAATATTCTGTGGACAGATGAAACCAAAATTTAGTTGTTTGGAAAAAACACACAACACTATGTGTGGAGAAAAAAAAGGCACAGCACACCAACATCAAAACCTCATCCCCACTGTAAAACATGGCGGAGGGAGCATCATGGTTTGGGGCTGCTTTGCTGCCTCAGGGCCTGGACGGATTGTTGTCATTGATGGAAAAATGCCAGAGTTTATCAAGACATTTTGCAGGAAAATGTAAGACCATCTGTCCGCCAACTGAAGCTCCACAGAGGATGGGTGATGCAACAGAACGATGACCCAAAGCATACAAGTAATTCAACAAAAGAATGGCTTCAACAAAACAAAATAAGCCTTCTGGAGTGGCCCAGTCAGAGTCCTGACCTCAACCCGATTGAAATGCTGTGGCATGACCTTAAGAGAGCGATTCACACCAGACATCCCAAGACTATTGCTACACTGAAACACTTTTGTGAAGAGGAGTGGTCCAAAATTACTCCAGATCGTTGTGCAGGTCTGATCTGCAACTACAGGAAACGTTTGGTTGAGGTTATTGCTGCCAAAGGAGGGTCAACCAGTTATTAAGTCCAAAGGTTCACATACTTTTTCCACCCTGCACTGTGAATGTTTACATGTTCTGTTCAATAAAAACATGAAAACATATAATGTTTGTGTTGTATTATTTTAAGCAGACTGTGTTTTTCAAATTGTTGTGACTTAGGTGAAGATCAGAGCACATTTTATGACCAATTCATGCAAAACTCCACGTAATCCCAAAGGGTTCAAATACTTTTTCTTGCCACTGTACATGGATTTTCTATTCTGTTTCTTTACTGATTGGCAAGTTATCATGGATGATAATTCCAATTTATTAGAACACTACACACAAAATGAAGACGGAACAACACTGGTCATTGGTAGGCAAGTCGATAAAAAGGTTATTTGCAAAATATGGCAACATACAACGAATTACGATATTCAGAGATTCAATTAATAAATATTAAAGGGCCAATCTACGGTTAGAATGGGGAGGGGTGGATGGAGGGGTAACATTAACCCCTCTAGTTAAAAATAAGCTTTTTTACAGTACAATGCTGGCTTCTCAGTCCTTCCTGCAAGCCAAAGCATATCGCATGACCGCTGGGGTCTGAAAGCTACAGTGAGCGTCCAGCCAATCCAGTAGCTGGGAGGGTGGAAGGTGGGACCCAAACTGGTTCCCGCTTCCTAGTCCCTGATGGCTGAACCTCAGGTCAGCACTTGCTGATCTCATATTCCAGGAGGAGTTAAAACCTTACACTCGGAGGGCTGAATCAGCACTCAGAGAGCCCTGCTCACGGCTCTGTGACCACTCAACTTACACACAAAATGGTCATCTGATATTAATTTAAAAGATCATATTCCTCCATTCATTATACCATCTTACAGCTTATAGAATCCCAAGTATGTTTCTCTCATATGTCAACCAAAGAGAGTGCCTCAATAAGATGGACTATTAGAATGACGAGAAAAGATGCAGGATGTTTACAACAAGAATAAAAGACAGAGGCGGGTACAAGATTTTAAACTGTGCCTGAAAAATGCCAACAAGTGTACACTTCAGTAGGACAGTGGAGAACATCGCACCACGTTCCTTGACATTGCTTTCAGCTGACCAAGATAAAGAGGGTTATTTTAGAGGCCATCCTGCAATCATTAGATCAAAGGTCAGCAACCTTGGCCCTCCAGATGTTTTGGAAGTCCTATTAGGCTGAACCTGATGGACGCATGTCTTTTTTCAGCCCATGTAACTATGTAAGGCTGTACCATTCATTAGCTTTCCTCAAGGGAAATGTAATTCCAAAACATCTGTAGGGCCAAGGATGCTGACACATACATTAGATGATCATCAAACTACTTTAAGAAGTATTTCAGGTGTCAGACATCATTAAGATTGCAATCAGTATAAGCTATGCGTTCTTGCAGATGATTTTAGAGTGATTATAGGATTACGTTGACGATCACTTCGTAAACATGATATTGTGAAAACTACAGAAGTATCTAATTGAGATATTTCAGCCCATAGGAATACTTCAGGACTGCCTCGGTTGACTAATTAATTCACTTTAGTCTCCAGTTATTTCAGAATTATTCACTGCTGGTCATCGGTTTTGATTGGGGCACTTATATTGAGAAAAAAAATAAGCACTCGTTAAAATTAACATCACCATTTTACCGTACATCTACTCTCAGATTTTCAAAGGAAACACCAAAAGTAGGACAACTTCTTCCCTCCCAGAGGAAATATACAGGTCTATTCAAAGAAAGGTGAAAATCAGGAGAACTGGCAGGAGTACAGAACAATGTAGACCAAATGGCCAATTTGGAAAGTGAGATAAATGGGAGAATTTTTTGAATTTGGATATTTTGACCTAGAATTTTCACTTCTCCTGTCGTTCTCCTGAGTTTCACCTGTCTTTGAATAGACCTGATTATTTCACCGATGATCTGATTCCATAAAAAAAACTCCATGGAGAGAGAAAAAAATGGCACCACACCGTAAAGACGACAGTCATTCCTTCAACTCTACAGTTTTTCTGTATTGCTTGTGATAGGCACAGCAAGTCCAACAGCAAGGATCCCAATTATACAAGGTCTATAAAAGACTCCTGTTTTGTTGTTTTGTTTTGAGTTGTGTTTTCTCCAGCAATCGCTGTACACAAGAATATTAAACTTTCATTTCAACTACAGTGGTGCCAAGTAAGCATCGCCAAAGGAGATGCTCCAAGAACCGATAGTAAAAATTGCTGATTTGGGAACCTGACCCCTGAAGTCCACTTTGTGACGAAATTATAGAACATTGACAGGGTTATCCAAAGAGATCCGAAAATCAGCGTTCGGTTACCTTTCTTGGCCATTCGGCTATCCAGAGAGCAGGCAATACGCCAAATCCTGGCGAATTGCTTGCACATTCATAGAAACATACAGTTGTGTTCAAAATTATTCATCCCCCAATGCTGTAAAGGGTTTTAGGGAATTTAGTGTACATTTGTAATTGTATTCAGAATGAAATCCCAGAAGGACTTTTTAAAGAACCATATGCAACTAAAATGACATCAATTGGTTTTGTAATACAGTAGTAAATGTTTCTTTTGTGAATTCTTCATTGACACAATTATTCAACCCTTTAAAGACTACCACTCTGAAGAACAGAGGTTCATTCAAGTGTTTTCAATCAGGTATTGAAAACACCTGTGGATGTCACGGAGCAGCAATAAAGCATAATAAGCACCAATTAGGCAGCTTTAAAATGACTGTGATACTCAGCTCCTTCTAGACATTTACTGGTGTGGTTACAAACATGGTGAAGTCAAGAGAATGGTCCAGGAAGACAAGAGAAGAGGTGATTACTCTTCACAGGAAGGGCAATGGCTATAAGAAGATTGCAAAGATGTTAAACATACTATAAGAGAGACCATAGGAAGCATCATTCGCAAATTCAAGGCAAAGGGCACTGTTGAAACGCTACCTGGTCGTGGCAGAAAGAAGATGCTGACTTCGACTGCTGTGCGCTACCTGAAGCGTAGAGTGGAGAAAAGTCCCCGTGTGACTGCTGAGGAACTGAGAAAAGATTTGTCAGATGTGGGTACTGAAGTTTCAGCTCAGACAATACGGCGCACACTGCGTAATGAAGGCCTCCATGCCAGAACTCCCAGGCACACCCCCTTGCTGTCTCCAAAGAATAAGAAGAGTCGACTGCAGTATGCCAAAAGACATGTGGACACACCATAGAAGTTTTGGGATAGTGTTCTGTGGACTGATGAAACAAAATTAGAACTGTTTGGGCCCAGGATCAACGCTATGTTTGGAGGAGGAAGAACAAGGCCTATGAAGAAAAGAACACCTTGCCTACTGTGAAGCATGGCGGGGGGTCAATCATGCTTTGGGGCTGTTTTGCTTCTGCAGGTACAGGGAAGCTTCAGCGTGTGCAAGGTACCATGAATTCTCTTCAGTACCAGGAGATATTGGATGATAATGTGATGCAGTCCGTCACAAACCTGAGGCTTGGGAGACGTTGGACCTTTCAACAGGACAATGATCCCAAGCATACCTCCAAGTCCACTAGAGCATGGTTGCAGATTAAAGGCTGGAACATTTTGGAGTGGCCATCGCAGTCACCTGACTTAAATCCGATTGAGAACCTCTGGTGGACTTAAAGAAAAGCAGTTGCAGTGCGCAAGCCTAAGAATGTGACTGAACTGGAGGCTTTTGCCCATGACGAATGGGCGAAGATACCCGTAGATCGCTGCAAGACACTTGTGTCAAGCTATGCTACACGTTTAAAAGCTGTTAGTACAACATCCTTTTACAGTTATAAGTACTAAGATTGAATGTCACTTGGGGGTTGAATAAAACTGATAATGATGTGAGCACAGAAAAGACATTTGTGGTTATTTCATTATAAATGTTATGTTATATTTGTCTGACCTACACGTGCCTCTTTGATTTAATTGTAAGCAAGATGACTGAATGATCAAAATCTATGTCTAACTGGCCAAAACACTCAATTTCAGTGGGGGTTGAATAATTTTGAACACAACTGTAGAAACATAGAAAAATGTCGGCAGATAAGAACCTTTCGGCCCATCTAGTCTGCCCAATTACATGGATACTTTACCTGGATTTATCTTTTGTTTAGGATAGCCTTATGCCTATTCCATGCCTGCTTAAATCCAATTACTGTTTTGGCCTCTACCACTTCAACTGGAAGACTGTTCCATGTATCCACCACCCTCTCAGTAAAATAATGCTTCCTGATGTTACTTTTAAACCTTTGCCCCTCTAATCTAAGACTATGTCCTCTTGTTTTGCTACTTTGTTTCCTTTTAAATATTCTCCCTTCCTCTACCTTGTGGATTCCCTTTACGTATTTAAATGTTTCTATCATTCGGTGCCTGTTCGAGGGCAGTGAAATCCCCATAAAAAAGCACTGCTTCGGCTATTCAGAGAGCACATTCAGAGAGCACAAACCAGCAAAGAAAGGTTCCCTAAATGCCCTGCCATTCGGTGGTTTAATTCAACAGGTTTATTCAGGAGAATCCCATAGGCTTCAATGTTAAAAATATTCCTGTTTTAATTCAATATCTAATAAACCGTTCATTATAAAATTCTGCAGTAAAGAGTCTCTTTATTTATAGATTTTTTTGGATATTTTAAGCATTTTTCGGGATATTTTTTTAAAGTAAGTTTACTTATTTTTTCTGTAACAGCCCTTTTTATTATCATTCCTTGGACCTCATATGTAAATTTCAGACATTTTCGCTCAGTAGTTTCTTTGCAAACAGTGTTTCACTTTTCAAACATTCAAGCAAACTGTTTTTCTAATTTATTCACTTCGCTCGTCTGCAGTGTCAGCTTTTTCCGGAGGCTGCGCTGCGTGTGATCGGCTCCTGCTCGGGGTTTTCCGGTGTCTTCGCCAGGTTAATCCAGATGTTTTTGAGGTTTTCGGCGTGCATTCGCCAGGTTTTTGCAGTGACTTTTCGTCGGGTTTGCGGCAGCTTTTCCCTGCGCTTCGACGGCCCTGTGGTGCTTGCTGAATACACCGCAGGGTCGACGAAATGGAATTCCCAAATCGGCCCGAATTAAATTTAACGAAAAGTCACCGAACATGAGGTGACTTTTCGATTCTCTTTGAATAACCCTGTTAATCTACTAATACTCCTCATGGTGAGCCATTAAAGTGTTTGTGTGTTCAGAAGTGGGGCAGATACTTTGACCTTCATTAGAAGAAATGCATTTTTCAAGTAGATGAAGATCTAAGCGAAAGAACTAGAACACCACACAAGAGATTTGCTGAGAGAGAATGCAAGCATGATTGACTAAATTACAGGTGCTCAGCATGGCTAATACACACAGGTTTCATAATAATGGATTTATTTCACTCTAGGAAATCATTCAGATGATTAATGTGAATTCAGCAGATGTGCCACTAAACCACTGCCACTACGCTGCATGCGCTAAGGGGAGGGAATGGAAAATGGCCTTTCAAAGTGGCATCGAAAAGAGAAAGGTCAATAAAATAGCACTTAGTTGATAGGAGAGAGAACCCATAATTCATTAGCACTGCAGTGACCTATGTAAAGTAGTCTCCAATCTCATTAGTCCATAAAAGACGATCAGCATCGCATCCTATTATCACAGATGGCAAGTAGATTCATCATCTGTACCGGCGGGCAGGGTACAAACATAAAATGCCCTATTTAAGATGAGTAGATTCCATTTGCTTTGTCATTCTCACTTAAATAGCTACCGTGACAGCTTTCCCTGAATCTGCTGAATTAATAAACTGGTGCAGTGTAATTACAACAATACATAAAATAGTACAGTATAGACGTATATGGAATATGAATGACAGAGTCGATACATACGCCATATATTATTTGAAGTATCTGGAGATTTGATGAGTAATGTTTTATGCAAACAATGCTGATTGAAGGCATTTTTTTTTACCAGTTGTAGACATTTAGCCACTTCACTACGATGATTGAGTATGCGCATTGTTCAAAAGCAACTGTAGGATCCCAACATCGAGCAAACTCAATCTGATCATATTCTGGATTAATGCAATGGTATTATCACGGTGGAACCTGGCACAAGCCACGGTGGGAACCATCTAAAGGGTTAAAAGGCCAAACGGCAGGGGGCGGAGCTGACTACTGACGGGAGTGGATGCACGTTGCTGAGCTCTGTAGCTGACCTCCTATTTAACCCCAGATTTTGCATCTCCCTGTCCGGTTAACGACTTCTGTTTGGGTGTCCCCACTTCCTGGAGTAGGAGAGTAGGTACCACACGGAGTAGTTGGATCCTCTGCTGACTTCTGTGCCGGTTTTGGGCTTCGGGCCTGAGTGCGGCCTACCACTGGTGGCCATTTTTACAGCCTGCTGTAACGTTTTGGACTCCCTGACCCTGCCCCTCTGAAAGGCAAATAAGCAGGGCCAATATATAGAATGGTGTGTGGTACATAAAGGGTTAATACATAGACATGGTTGGTTAGCAAAAGCCAGGTCTGATACACAAAGAGTAATTAGCATAGCAAGGGACAAACCACAGTAGGCTATAAGAAAACCCTGGACTGGATACAGGAAGGGCAAGGCAATACTAAGGTCCGGTCTGGATCAGCTCAAACACAGGATTAGCTGACTTTCCTATGGGCTCCAGGGATGGAAATGTAACAGGTATTCCATGTACTGCAAACAAAATCTGTTCGCAAATGGGCTCCAGAATATGCCCCCCAATTTTCAGATCCTTGGACATGTCATCTAAGGTGTTGAAGTTGCTTGAACAGCTTTAATAGTCCATTTTTTTTTTTACAGAAAGACAGGTCTCCAGATGTATTAGTAAACATACAGTTGCACATTTTTGCCTGCATTTCCTGTCAGATAAGTCTACTGTCTATAAAAGGTATCAAAAATGTAATATATGAAATGTACATAAATTTTTAGGCCAGCTGCACACGGGACGTCTTCGGGAACGCACGTTACGTGCGTTAAAGAAAACCAGCGTCGCACTCGACGCCTGCCACCTCCCCTTGCGCGATCTTCCGTAGCAGGATAGCGGAGCCCCGCCGACGCGAATCCTAGCGCATCATCACTGTCGATGCGCTAGGATTCACGTCGACGGGGCTCTGCTATCCTCCTACGGAAGATCGCGCAAGGGGGGGGTGGCGGGCGTCGAGTGTGACGCTGGTTTTCTTTAGCGCACGTAATGTGCGTTACAGAAGACGTCCCATGTGCACCCGGCCTTACTCTGCAGTGGAAAGTTGTTTTCCATAAATCCACTGGGTCCTGGCAGTGGTTTTCTGGAAAAGAACCAGGTAGTGAAGAAGATAAAACATCACACAAACCTCTTTCTCAATATTCCCGCACAGATTTATATCCTAAAAATGCCTTCACATCCTCTTCCTTTCATCGTCGACTCATTTCCTACAGTAGAATTCTTTTTATATTCAAGAGTAACCTTGTAAGCCCTATGAACTTTTTCTTCAACGTAACTGGGTGTCACATTCGCATATCCTAAAACACTGAATTGAAAGCCAGAGGCAGATTACAATACGCCAATATCTAGATTTGTTTTGCAAATGTTGTTTTTATTGAATGAGAATGCTACTGCACAGGAGGACAGGGTGCTGTTTGCTAAACTGTTTTATTGCTGCAGCTTTTTTAAATGACAAACAGAATTACCAACAAATGCTACACAATGAAACACTGAAGTTGTCGCAAAGCTCTAAGCCACCAAATCCGCTGCATATCCATACAGGACTGAGGGCTCAGAGGGAGGAGAAGATGGGGCAGGCCAAGTAACAAGGTCATCTCTTTTTAGTCCTGTTAATATGATGCATTTCTCATTTGTATTCTACTCACTCTGAAATCACTGCGTCATCATCCTGAGCTGTAACTGTGTTTAACTCTTTCAGAGTCAGATGAGTGCCACCTTCCATCTGCACTTCGAGTGATTATCATTATTAGTTTACTCATAAATCAGTAGTTCGGTAGTGAAGCACAACATACAAACACAATCGCATTTAATAAAAAAATTCAAAACAATACACAAAGGGCTCTATTACGATTTTTACGCTAAAACGGGGACGCTAAGGAGAACAACCTGCGTCTGCAGGTTTCTCCTTAGCATCCCCGTTATAGCATGATATTACGGTGTAGGCACTAAACCAGCAGCCTTCACTGTAACACGGCGCTAAGCCTTTAGATGCTCGCGGTAGCTCTAAGCATCCCCTCTATGCAGTGGCGTAGCGTGGTTGTCAGCGCCCGGGGCCAGCAAAGAATTGTGCGCCCCCCCAACCTGTGGACGTTATCGATATTGCCCCAGCTCACACATGGATTTGCCCCCAGCTCACACATGGATTTGCCCCCAGCTCACACATGGATTTGCCCCCAGCTCATGGATTTGCCCCCAGCTCTCACATGGATTTGCCCCCAGCTCATGGATTTGCCCCCAGCTCATGGATTTGCCCCCCATCTCATGGATTTCCCCCAGCTCATGGATTTGCCCCAGCCCTTACCTGGATATTGCCCCAGGCCCCAGCTCCGGCGGGGGTTGAGGGGACCGGGACCAGATGCCGGGTAGCGCGGGAGCGCCTGCCCGGTCTTTAACAGTCCGTCCTGTTAGGTGATGCGGCTGCGCGGCGTGCGCAGCCGGTCACGTGGTCCGGCCAATCAGGTGGTACAGAGACTCCGTACCACCTGATTAGCCGGACCACGTGACCGGCTGCGCACGCCGCGCAGCCGCATCACCTAACAGGACGGACTGTTAAAGACCGGGCAGGCGCTCCCGCGCTGCCCGGCATCTGCGTCCCCTCAACCCCGGGCCAGTTTTAGGGGCGCAAATGCGCCCCTAACAAAACTGCGCCCGGGGCCACGGCCCCCCAGCCCCCCCCACGCTACGCCACTGCCTCTATGGAGTCCATACGATTGCTGTCTTAGCGGGACAGCTCTTGGAATTAATGACTGAAGTGTCAGGTATGACGATTTTGGCAGGATTTTCAGCATAACGGACTTGCCTTTCTTTTTATTGCTTTGTTCAAAAACCCAAGCCATATTGCCTTCAATACAGTAAACAAACTATTATAAACTATCATGACTTTTTAATACACGAATAAACGTTTTTAAATGTGTATACTGTAATTACAGTGTCACTTTGTGTATGCTTGCCTGTGGGTTTCATCATCTGATGATGTAACACATTTATTTCACACTTAAGAGCCTTCAATAAAACATAGCAGCCACATAAACATTTTTACAGAGTGTTGATCTTACTAGTTGCTACGCCTTTCATTGTCATGACTTGTTCTCTTGGTCTACTAGATGATATTGAGAATTTGCTATGGAGTTTGTCAAGTATGACTTGATTCCTTGATCTGCTTTAAAATAAGGAGAAATTCTTGTGCTTTACATCATTCTATATGATACAGAGGAGTTGTTATTGTTAACGCCATCACGGCTTGGTTTACTATATAAGGCAGACAAGCTACATCACATGGAGAACACAAGGTTTAGTCGATTAGTGTGTAAGAGCTAAACTGGCCGTCACTGGAATCTAGCCGCACCCTTCACCTTTCCAACCTGGTGTTTAAGAGCTTTTCTGGGAAGCACCACCCTACCTGAATAGGCTGCTTCCCCCAGCAGTTCCCTCAACCTTGGTGCGTAAGAGCTAAACTGGCCGTCACTGGAATCTAGCCGCACCCTTCACCTTTGCAACCTGGTGTTTAAGAGCTTTCTGGGAAGCACCACCCTACCTGAATAGGCTGCTTCCCCCAGCAGTTCCCTCAACCTCTGCTCCAGGACCTGCACCTTACTTGCAATACCACAATACAAAAGAAAGTGTCTCGATCCTCATTTTCCTACAGAGCACCGCAAATATGGAATAACCTCCCAGACGTAATCAAATCTTCCCCCAGTCTAAAGTCATTTAAGAGCTCTCTATTAACATACCTCAATACAGAATGCACCTGTAAACATATAACATAGTGACTATTAGGGTTGCACCAATACTAGCATTGGTATCGGTGCCGATACCGCGTACTGCAGGAGTACTTGGTACCCGTGCAGTACCCCCCGATTTTTTTTTCCCCGATACCGGAAGCCGGCATTGAGCCGGCTTGCTGGCATCCGAGGGGCTGGGGCGGCTGTCCCAGCGAAGACTTTCCCGGCGTCGCCCAGGAAGGTAAGTATGATCGCGGAGAGTGCCGGGGGGGGGGGGAATCCATGAGCTGGGGTAAATCCATGTGTGAGCTGGGGCAAATCCATCTGTGAGCTGGGGCAAATCCATCTGTGAGCTGGGGCAAATCCATGTGTGAGCTGGGGCAAATCCATGTGTGAGCCTGGGGCAAATCCATGTGTGAGCCTGGGGCAAATCCATGTGTGAGCCGGGGCAAATCCATGTGTGTGCTGGGGCATATCCATGTGTGTGCTGGGGCATATCCATGTGTGAGCTGGGGCATATCCATGTGTGAGCTGGGGCATATCCATGTGTGAGCTGGGGCATATCCATGTGTGAGCTGGGGCAAATCCATGTGTGTGCTGGGGCATATCCATGTGTGTGCTGGGGCATATCCATGTGTGAGCTGGGGCAAATCCATGAGCTGGGGCAAATCCATGTGTGAGCTGGGGCAAATCCATGTGTGTGCTGGGGCATATCCATGTGTGTGCTGGGGCATATCCATGTGTGAGCTGGGGCAAATCCATGAGCTGGGGCAAATCCATGTGTGTGCTGGGGCATATCCATGTGTGAGCTGGGGCAAATCCATGAGCTGGGGCAAATCCATGTGTGAGCTGGGGCATATCCATGAGCTGGGGCAAATCCATGTGTGAGCTGGGGCATATCCATGAGCTGGGGCAAATCCATGAGCTGGGGCAAATCCATGAGCTGGGGCATATCCATGAGCTGGAGCATATCCCATGAGCTGGGGCATATCCCATGAGCTGGGGCAAATCCATGAGCTGGGGCAGTATGAATATATATATATATATCTTGGGGGGATATATACATGGGAGCTGGGGCATTTTTATATGGTCTGTTCTTATTGGAAAGTGGTCACATGACATTAAAGAAAAGTATCGGTACTCGGTATCGGTGAGTACTTTTAAAAAGTATCGGTACTCGTACTCGGTCTTAAAAAAGTGGTATCGGTGCATCCCTAGTGACTATATATGGAATGCACCTGTAAACATGTAACATAGTGACTATATTTCCTACATATTTATTTTCTGTGTTAATCTGTATAGTGGTGTTGTTTTTAATATCTTGCACTTCATTACATTGTATTTATGTACCTACTGTAACAATTCAATGTTCTTGAACCCAGGACATAGTTGAAAACGAGGTAAATCTCAATGTATCCTTCCTGGTAAAATACTTTATAAATAAATAAATAAGACTTCCAAAGACTTTTAATCATAACTTTACTTTTTTGTTTCCTATGTGATATAGAGAAGATGTTACGTTATATAAATCCCGACTTGGCATCTTGGCCCACTAAAAGACATGCAGTAGTAGCTTTCTCTTACACCAGACTTTACTATACTGTACATCCCACTAGTGTTTTATTCATCATGCTGATTGTAAACTTATTTCCTGTTGAAAACCACTTTTCTCCCTGCAATGACGTTATGTATTTCCTGAACTGTTGCCAAGCTGTGTTTTTCATGCTGCTATCTAGATAAAGGATTGCAGAGATCAGGAATATGTGAACACAGCTCTGATCTCTAGTGGAATACTATGAAAATTCTTCATCGGTCGGCAATGGTTACACAGCGAAATCACAAAGAGTAAAAAGCTGCACTTAGGCGCAAAATAACTTACACAAGTAAAACAGATCTGTGATTTTGATGTCGGATGTATATTAACCAACATAACAGAAAAATGGGGATAGAGATCTAGAAGGAACAGGAATGGTACATAGTATAATACTGTAAAAACAGTTGCAGTCACACGAAGCCTCTGTTAAAATCTCACTCACAAGATGTGGCGGGTATCAATGCATATAGCGTTATCTTTGATTAGCCCGAAATGCTATCCTGCGATCTCACCAGATTCCGTGTCACTCCACTGCTTCTTAGATGGATGCCAGGGCTGCACTCAGCAAGGAAATTCCACTTAGGAAAAAATTCACAGAGAAGGTTCAGCCAGACAGCAGAGATAAGGTGCAAAAAAGGATTTATTGGACCAGTTTAAAAAATCCAACGCGTTTCGTCAGCCATAGAGGCTAACTTCATCAGGGATAAGATACACAACACTCCCCCCCTCTTTTATAGTCCCCCCTGTGTCCCAGACATCTCTTCTCTCTTCAATTTTCATGTGACCTTCTTCCTGAAGTCCACCATTTTGGTGCAGGCACATCTCTATTCAAACGACCTTCTTCCTGGTAGCCTCCATCTTGGTGCAGGCTTAGTCCTGTTCCACTTCCTGTGGCCATTTCTTCCAATTTTCTTATACTTCTAAATTCCGCTTATATTGCGGTTAGAGTGTGATGGCATGTTGCAAGGGGGGGGGGGAACAGAAAGAGGGGTATTTAATACAGATAAAATAACTTTATTTATAAAAACACGATAAAAAAGATACAGACAACTAGCAGTGCTTATTCACTTATAACCTTGGGAAAGAGCACATTTCTGTTTTTGTATTAACCAACATATAAAGAAAAAACAAACATTTGAAAAGGGAAATGAAAAAATAAACATTTGGATCATACACCTCCTCCTTTTCTTTTTTTACTTAAGTGCATCTGTCATGCCCTATTCATGTTGGGCTCATTTAACAAGGGAATCTCTCACTTCATATGTGTTAGGTTTTTGTTTTTTTTCTAACACATATATATGGAAAAAGGAGTAATTCCCTGTTATGGTTTAGCTGTCACTCACGTTAGTGCCCTCTGCTCACTATGTGCAGCCGATTGGCTGTGGGCAGGTGGCGTGTCAACGCTGTGGGTCAAGGTCAATGATAAATTGATGCTCTTGTGCAATGCTTCTTCAGAGACACCTAAGCTCTCCTAAGGAGTGAGGCCTCCCGCACAGAGACAAATAAGGCTGCATGATGCACTACACTTATTCTCCCACAAAGAATTGAGGACCTTTCAGTTGGGTGTTACTTAAAAAAAAATAGCCCAAGCCACCTACATCTTCCTGTGCTTTGAAGGATTTGTATAAGCAGAAAAGGGGGGATGTGGACACAGAGCCACTTTAGGTGGGCAGCAAACACTGTCAGTGGGCTGATTGCTCAGATGAGCTCTCAGCCAACTTGATTCTTCTCAATGCAAGCGCTGCACTAGCAGCACATTACTATTTGGGACTCTGAAAGCGCATCGGAAAGTCCTCATCTTAAGATGGCTGTCATAACATGAAAAAAAACTTTTGTCTCCAATACATTTAAAAACACAAAGCGAAACATACGAGTCTACTAAACAAAGGAATCTTCACCAACACCAGGGGCCCTATTCCCTCCCCAACACTAAAATAGGGACGCCAACGGGGAAAGCCTAATCCTGCGTGATCGCGGGCACCGCAGAGTGATCGCCAAGGGAGTCTGGGGGCTATTTGGGCGACGTGGGGATAAGATGCGGGAAGTGAGTGGTTATCTTATGAAATCTGCACCTTATGAGTCCACTCAGCGATAGACTGCACGCACAGCAAGTAGTCTGACCTTTGATCCCACCGGACAGACAGGCCAGTGAATCTAGATCACCAATTCAGTCATTATTTGCAGTCCTATCACCTATCAGAATAAATAACACATTCTGTGACATTCCCAACTAGCTGTGCATGTTGATATTGATTTAGGTTGCCATGACGTCGCTCTGAGAAAAACAAAATAATAAAATTGCATTACAGAGATAAATAAAGGTAGAGAAAACTCACATTTCAAAATTATTTTCTCAACTGATCAGATGAAGGTACATTTTGAGGCAAAAAAGACTAAATAAAAATGTTAATGTTTACAGTTAATGTAGTGGTTTTTGAATGCAGATTTCAGAGAATATCTCCGGGTAGCGAACAGGAACGCAACTGATTAAAACCTTTCCATTCAAACTTTACTTTAGTGAAGCAAAACATGGAGGATGTGGGCTGTAGTGGATTCATAAGATCATTTAGCACAAATCTATTGATGTTAATAACTAACCAGCAAAAAAATATTTAGCAGAGCAAGAAGCTCAAAATATGCTACTGGAAGCTGATGAGCAATTTGAATATACCTTTTGATTTCTACCAGGCAGATGTCAGTAGTAGACAGACAAAAGGAGGAATTAACTTCAGGAAAAGTTCATATAAAAATGGAGGGCTCGTTATGATCCATTGATCACTAATTTTTTTATGTAATTTCTGAATAATTGATTTAAAATGTTGCAAACGCTGGCAAAAATCCCTGTTGTGCAATGGCGACAAACACTGGTGGTTCACAAAAATATCATCCAGATTCCCCTGGACCTATTAGGAAAGGGGAGCATGACTGCTGGGCTGGGCCAGACAGTTGGAGATGGAATTGATGCCTGATTGGCGGGAAGTTATCTGTGTGGTAGTGATAACGTATATAAGGTGAGGTAGTGGGTGGAGCTTACATGTTGGATCCTGTCAGACAGTTGGCGCAGAACTTTGTCCCGCCCTCCCTCCGTGGTTGTGGTGGGTTGGTTTGGGTTGCTAAGGTGTTACGCTAATTTTGAAGTCACAGCTGCAGGTTTGTTTCCTTGCCAGCGGTAGGGTTAATGGAAGTAAGCTGCCAACAGGTGGGCCTTGGGCTAGACAAGCTGTACCTGTTGGGTCAGGTGGGCGACGAGCTCCTGGTAATTTTATAGTGAAACTGCCCTCCGCAGGTTTGGGGGCGGAGGCGTCAGATAATTAATCAAGTGGTTGTTGCGATGGTGTATTATAATTGTCAAGTCAAACTGCAAATCTGCAAATGTCTAAGAGAACTACTAGTCCCTGCATGCAATTCAGCTCCATTTAGGGTCAGCCAATCAGAGCAGAGGTCAGGCTTCCCAGCAGCGTCAGAGAGAGATCTGTGGAGGAAGGGAGGAGCCATCTTAGAGTTCCATGCTAGCAGCAAACAACCTACATAAGAAAGTGCACAGACATTTACAAACATCTTCAGATCCTGGAGTGGCAGACGGTGAGCAAAAGGATTTGCTTCAAATTCATGTACAGGAAAGGGATTGAGTCAGTTTAGTGATAAATGCAGTCTGCTAACTTGTAGATCTATTTCATTCTCAGTGAGAGGAGGTTCCACATGCAGTTCTTTATATTAGTTCATTTCATGTCTGTTTTAAGTTATAGTATATTTTGGCAGTAATGATATTCTAGAAGTGTGTGCTAGTGAAAATATGAAGCTGACACAGAAGTTAATGATTAACAAACTTTATGTGCAATGCATTTATAAAATTTCTGCATTTCTTTCTGTTTAAGGTTTTTCACCTTTAATTCATCTATTCACTATTCAACTATTCATCTAATCACTATTCAACTATTCATCTATTCACTTAATCAATCTACAGCTACTTAATTTACTACTCAACTTACTGAAATTAAACTTAAATGCAAGTGAATGTAGAGTGGAATCCAGTTATTATTTCCGGCGATGATGTTTGAAGTTCCTTTTAAGCAGGTAAATTTTGTGCACAAAATCATAAAGCTTGACAATAATTTTAATAAAAGCTGTGGCCTATGCCCTTTTGCCAATGATGTACGTCTCAGTGTGTTATTGGGGATCTAGCGCATGTGCATGGGAGGTTCCAGACCTAAGCAGTCATGAGAAACTTCACTGTGAAGCTTCTCCTGCATTTGTCTGGATTTTACTTTTGTGAAGGGCTGGTGTCCGTCGTTGTTGCACCACAGGGGTTTTCACCGGTGTTTGCAACAACAGTAAAATCTCCTGTGACTTAATGCTGAAGTACTGAAGAAAAAAACAACACTTGTCATGGGTTCAGGAACTCTAATTTAGCTTTTTCCATTACTTTCGCTGTCCATATTTTATTTATGATTTTTACCCTGGTTTCAGTGGTTTAAAGTATTAAGATAAAAGTGCTACTTTATGTATGCACGCATCTGCTGGTGATATTTGTAACAACCATCTAGGAGGATGCAATTTTTTTAATGAGATAACTTTAAGCTGTACCGGCTCATGAGCTCACTTTGTAAAATGCGTATACAATCTCTGGTCCTAAATGAGCCTGTCCTTGTCATCTTTATGGAGAACAAACCTACGTATATCTGTGTTTATGGAATATGTTAAGTGCAATTTGGAGTCTAGTTTATATTCTAGAACCACCAAAATGCCAAGCTTTCTTATTTACTCTTTTTAAAATTGAGCATTTACTTATCAAGAAAAAAAACATATTCCACTTCCATTACTCGTCACATAGATGTAAGGATTTATTATTTCTAAAACATATTGGGATATTCTAATTTTAACAACTAATTTTGGATCTTGCATAGGTTCTAATACCGAGACGCTTCGTTTGGGATCTCAAACTCTGGCCCCCCTGATGTTTCTGAACTACAGCTGCCATGATTCCCTAGCCATCTAATGCATTCAAAGAATTCTGGGACTTGTAGGCAAAAACATCTGGGGGGCCGTGAGTTTGAGATCCCTGGAACTTTAAGGAATCAGAATGGATTAATGTTTATCATGACAACTATATTTACATAAATCAGAATTGCTCTAAGTCAGTCCCTTCCCCTTTGCCACAAAAAGAGGATGATTGCCTTACTTATTTGACTGCAATATGCGCTATGCAGCTTGTGAGCGCCCTGCAAGGACAGTCAGAGAACACCAACATTTTCTAGTAGTTCCTTCTCCTTATATGTGAGATCCGTCGCTCGGGCTCTCGTACGCCACAGCCCTGTTTGCAAAACTGCTCTTAGGAGAAGGCAAAATAATCTGAGATGCTTTTGGCTCAGAATCTCACACAATAATTGTGCATGCCAAGGACCACATTCCTGTCCCTCTCAAGACATATTGGTGTTTGATGCCGAATTATAGTAAAGCTTGACAATTAAAGCATGGCTCCAAGGAATTTGGCAGAAAAGAGGAATTTGTTTCTTTGGGAACAGTTATCCATTCTCACACTAGACAGCAGAGATAACAGCAGTGCAAACCCGAGACAACCCCTCGTTGGCATTTGACAAGCAGGAGTTACCATCTGCTGGCTAAAAGCACTATTAATTTTCTATAATACAGCTTGGGCTTCGGTTTTCCATGAAGGAAAAAACAGAACTCCAAGCTGTTCTTACCGTTTTAGCACCTCTGCTCAAAGTTCTAAAAGTTTGGGACATATTCTGGGTGCTCGTTTGCAAACAACTTTTGTTTGGAATAAATTAAATGCCTTTGCATTGCTCCAGAATTATACCAAATCAAGTATACTTGATATCAGGACCTCAGCAGATATTTTTGAAGAATGAGTATACTCAAAAATAGTAGTAAAGTGGTTTAAAAAGCAGCTATATAACATAGACCCAAAAATAAGTACAGAAAAACAAACAATTGCTTAGCAAAATCATGTATTTCCAAAGATGAAGTCAATTTTCATGACGATCATGTGTAACTCAACAAGTCTCATCCAAAATCAGTATTTAGCAACATAATTGAGGGCAAGCAGGACCGAGTCACCCAAAACTAGGGTAAAATGAATGTATATGTAATCTTTCTCACACGCTGAGAAATAAGTATGCATTCTCAGGATATGTGTTTCATGATGTTTTGCAACAATTTCCTCTGCAAAATGAAATCTGTTATACACGAGAATTAGTATGCATTTCTAATTTCAAGAAATGATATGCGTGACGGCCTTGGCTGCTTTCATAATAAAACGCTCATATTTCTTACTCAAAGAACAAAGAAGACTGAGTGTTTTGTTGCTTAGTTATTTCTGGATAATTCAACAATGTGACATTCTGTTACATACACTACAAAAGTACCGGGAACTCCCTCACCATTGGGTATTATATGGTCCAATTCTACTCATTTAACACCAGCTCATGCCAATAGACACGAAGAACCAAGAAATCCTCTTATACAATATTGATTTTGTGCCTTCAGTAAAAATTTCTCCAACAAATATCCCCTACAGTAATTCATCAGTCATACAGTATGGCGACACTATACCCCATATCACTACATTTTACGGGTCCCTCATTTAGAAAACTGGGCAAGCAAGATAAAATTTAAATCACAAACCTAAATCATGGCAGACATTTCAAAGGACTCGATGCATCTTTTAATGTGCTTTTCACATGCTTCAAAATAATTTATCCAGTTCTTCTGAACACACTGATCATGAAAATATTCCACATAATATCTTATATATCTGCAGTGAAACGGACACACTCGAAAACGTCTGAAAAAAGTAAATGATATTAGATATGCTTTAAAATAAACTAACGTTTTGGTTCATGTTGAGCCTTTCTCAGTTTTACAGTAAATGACCTAAAAATCACATTATATACCCAAAAGACACTCACCTGAGTTTGAATGTATATAATGTGATCATACGCTTTTGTGTGTGTGTGTATATATATATATATCACATGGTTTACAAGGTTCTCCATTGATTGACCTACTTTAACCTTACATTCTGCAGAGAGCCCCAGATGAATGGATTTTCCCAGTATGTAAATTAATTTCATCTGAGCAGGCATTAGGTTTGTCTGTCCCGCCTCTCCCCCCTACAATCCATCCTGAACGCCTCCGCCAGGCGAATTCACCTCACCCGCCGCTCTGTCTCTGCCGCTCCCCTCTGCGAGTCCCTTCACTGGCTCCCCATCCACTGCAGAATTAAGTTCAAAATCCTTATCCTTACCTACAAAACCCTCACTAACTCAGCTCCCCACTACCTGTCCTCACTAATCACCAAATACACCCCAGCCCGCTCCCTAAGGTCAAACAGTGACCTGCGCCTAGCTTCTCACCGCATCACCTCTTACCATGATAGACTGCATGATTTCTCACGCGCAGCCCCCACTCTCTGGAACGCTCTCCCTCGTACTGTCAGACTTTCCCCTAACTTCTCTTCCTTCAAACGCTCCCTTAAAACATTCCTATTTAGGGAAGCCTACCACCCAACTCACTGACGCAACCATCAATCACTCTCACCTTACAGTCCTCTCCTCCTGTTTCCAACCCCAACCCTCCTAGATTGTGAGTTCCTACGGGAATAGGGCCCTTATCTCCTCCTGTACTGTTTGTCAAATGTTGTTCAATGTATTGTAACCCTGTCTATACTGTGCTTATTGTACAGCGCTGCGGAATATGCTGGCGCTTTATAAATAAAGAATAATAATAATAATAATATAGGTGGGATAGCCTGCCGTATGAGTTAGGCTGACGTTGTGGCAGGCTTATTCAAAGGGTGACTACATCCTGTAACTGAATTCCCATTTATATCAAACGTAAGTTACGTGTTTCCAACCTTTTAGATGTATGGTTGGGATGAGTGCACTGAATTTTGTATCTATTTATCATTATCCTTTATTTATATAGCGCCACAAATTCCGCAGCGCTTTCCAAGATCGGTGTACAAGGGGTTGATACATTAGAATACCACACATGGATGATGACCTGATTAAGGGGGACCCTGTTCATAATATATGAAATGTACGAGTATTTTGCGAGGTAGGCGCATCCATATCGTTTGGTGTCTTGCCCAAGGACACTCGCTGGTGGTGTCTTCTGAGTGGGATTGGAGTCAGCTTTCCATGATTGTAGAGCAGCAACCTGGTGGTTAGGTTGAACCCGCTTCTCGTAAAGTTGAGACTTGCTTCTCCACAGTTGTATTAGAGGGATGTGCTGAACGAGATTTTGACTTGCCTCTCCACGGTTGAAGGGTAGAGACGTTACCACTGGGCTCCACAGCCAAGATTGTGTGGTAGGTAGGCAAGTATGTACCATTAGGTGTCTTGCCCAAGGACACTTACTGGAGAGGTGCTATCATCTATCTATTTATCTATCATCTATCTATTTATACAAAAAAGAGGAACCTGCTACTTTTAAATAACTGGATACAGAACAATATGTTTCACATCAACAAACAGTGCTGCGGAATACAGAGGCCCTTCGTAAATAAAAACACTAATACAAAAAATATTTTTTTAAACAACTTGAGGCTCATTGTGCTAAAACAAATTCATTAAAATGAGCTCTAATAGCCTGAAATATTCATTCCAGTCACAAGACATTTAATTCCAATTGTTATGCAACCATGCAAAGCTTCACAATCCCAATCCATGGTTTTCAACCATACTGGAACTCACTATCATGCCAGTGAGAAGCCAGTAGCATGGTTTTAGGAGCCAGAGTTGTAAATATAACTTTGTACAGAATTCAGGCGCCAGAGGCAAAAAGCTAGGTAAATGACTATATAAATAAAAAATAATGAATATATATATGAATTGTTGGGTTGGAAGAGTAAAACTTTGTCCATTTACAGCTAATGGATGAGCCATGTAACCGATTGACACTAATGGTTATATTTAGCTCCAAAGCTGTTTGCTAACCATAACCTCCACTTATCCTGATTTGTACTTGTATTTCATAATATAAAAGCTTTCTTGTTATTAATAGAGAGATATCATATAATTTATCCACTCGTATTGCTGTGGGCTGTGCTGTATAAGTAAAACTACATTCTTTCCCGTGTCTTGTTTAAGAGCACTTGCATACATCCAGAACTGTGCAAAAGTCTTAGGCCACCACCAACTTTGTTGTTTTAGCAAAGATTTAACCCCTTCACTGCTGAGCCATTTCACGTCTTAAAAAAACACATTTCTTTTCTGTATTATTATTGTTATTATTTTTTTCTTTACTTTAAACATGGTCATGTTTGGTATCATTGGAAAGGCCACCCTCGTAGCTGAAAACAGTCGGGAGATATCTGGGTTCAAAGGAACCCTTATCTCCACCCCTATCTTTCCTTAGGAGTCAATGAGGATGTTCCCCACATGTCCTCAGCAGTGAAAGGGTTAAAGACCATCCATATTTATTTTTCAGTCTCTTTAAAATAAAAACAGAAAGTACAGGAAATATGTACACAAAACTTTACAAAACCCCCCAGAATAAAAATGATTCTTCAGGCAAAAGTCAGTATTTAGTACCGGAAGGGGGGGGGTCGCGCCTATTCCCCGATGGGGCGGTTGCAACCACCAAATGTATCTAGCCCAGCAACATGTATAAAACATAACAAGGATAAAAAATGTCATCTGCGCTTATTCCCATTATAAAGTCAGTATTTAGTGTGACTTCCCTTGGCATTAAGCACATCTTGAACTCTTTTAGGGAGACTGCCCTGAAGTTTTCTTCTTTCAGCACTTCCCAGGGTTCTTTTTTAGAATTAGGTTGTCATTTCTTTCTTTTCAGATCTGGATTCTGTGTAGGCCAGACCATGACTGTGAGTATTTTTTCAGCTGTTTTTTTCTCTCCAGATAGGATTTCTCTATAATAGCAGTTTGCTTGTGATTGTTATCATGCTGAAAAATAAAACAATTCCCACTCAAATGCTTTCCATAAGGAATGGCATGATGAATTAAAACTTATCTGCACTGTTCAGCATTCATGATCCCATCAATTCGGACAATAGCACCAACACCACTGACAGAAATGCAATCCCAAACCAGGACAGACCCTCCACCATGTTTCACTGAAGGCTGACAATTATTATTCGTTCATCTCTCTCCAACTCTTCTTCTGACATATTGTCGATGATTGGAGCCGAAAATGTCAACCTTGGATTCGTCACTTCATAACACCTTTTTCCACTGATCTTCATCCCTGCCTTGTGAGCTTTAGCATATCTTAGCCTGTTCACACTGTTCCACTTACGAAATAGTTATTGACAGCTATCCTTCTACAAAGACCATTCCTGATCAAGCTTCTTCAAACTGTAGAAGGGTCAAGTCGGCATCCTGATGAAGCTGCCAGATGCTGAGCCAAGTCCTTGCTCGACTTCTTCCAATCTCTCAAAGAAGAAACTCAAAGAAACTTCTCATCAAATTTTGGAAGTTTTCTTGGCCCTCCATTCTTTTTTTTGTCCTTTACCGCCATACCACCATAGCTTAGAGAAGCTGCTTCATCTTAATTTTGTATCTGTTTTATAATACTCTATAAAAATCTCCTGTATTTTCTAGATGAATTTTAACAATGAGACTAAGAAGTAATGATATTAGGTAATTAATCAATCGCTAAACAGCAAATCTAATTGTGACCTAAGACTAACAGGGTTATTCAAAGAGATTCGAAAAGTCACCGCACGATCGGTGACTTTTCGTTCTCTTCAATTCAGTTTGTTTTGCCGATCCCATTTCGGTGACCCTGCGGTGTATTCAACAAGCACCACAGGGTCCCCGAATTGCAGGGAAAAGCTGCCGCAAACCTGACGAAAACTAACCGCAAAACCCACCGAATGCACGCCGAAAAAGTCACAAAAACATCTGGATTAACCTGCCGAAAACCACGGAAAAAGCCCGAGCAGGAGCCGATCACACACAGCTGAAGCCACCGGAAAAAGCCGAGAAAGCCAAAACCGCAGACGAGGCAGTGAATAAATTAGCAAAATAGTTTGTATGAATCTGTGAAAATGAAACGCTGTTTGCAAAGAAACTACTGAGCGAAAATGTCTGAAATTTACATATGAGGTCCAGGGAATGATAATAAAGAGGGCTGTTACAGAAAAAATAAGTAAACTTTAAAAAAATTAAAAAAATCGGACTTTTAAAAACAAATTAAGAAAAATGCTTAAAGTATCCTAAGAAATCTATAAATAAAGAGACTCTTTGCTGCAGAATTTTATAATGAACGGTTTATTAGATATTGAATTAAAACGGGAATATTTTTAACATTGAAGCCTATGGGATTCTCCTGAATAAATTTGCCGAATTAATGGCAGGGCATTTCAGGAACCTTTCACTGCTGGTTTGTGTTCTCTGAATAGCCGAAGCAGTGCTTTTCATGGGGTTTTCACTGCCCTCGAACAGGCACCGAACAGGCACCGTATGTTCAGGCAATTCGCTAGGATTTGGCGAATTGCCTGCTCTCTGAATAGCCAAATGGCGAGGAAAGGGAACCGAACGCTAATTTTCAGCATTCAATTACCTTTCTCAAGCAATTCGGAGCTCTTTGAATAACCCTGTATGAGTCTGTAGGTTCAATGTCTGAAGACCCAAAGTTATATATATATATAAATAAAAAAGTTAAAGTAGTAAGTAAGCACTCCAAAACGCTTATTCTAGTAAATATGGTATTGGACGGAAAGGTAAATCTTTTGAAACAGACCACCATGTGCGTATTCCAACCAGCTCAAATTAGCACAAGAAACACTGAGAATAATTATCCTTTCTAGCGCATTCAAATGTTGCCATGGAGCCATTATGGTGATCTAGAAACAGTAATGAGAAAGAATGATACAGACATTTCTTAACACGAAACATAAAGCCAGTCAGCATATCAATACAGGTTGAATCAAAATAACACAAAAACCCACAGTATTTTCATTTACTACACAATGTAAAAAAAAATGCTTGTAAGATGCAGATGACAGCTGTGACTATAATTTCTTAAGAGTGGACTGTCAGCACATTTTAATGGTCTCGATGCTATCAGTGGAAAAAGCATTCAGCAAATAATCAACAACATCTATTTAACTTCGCCTTCAAAAGTTTTCCCTTCCTTTAGCGTTGGCACAATTCAAAAAAACCCAACGCGGTTTCATTAATACGAACTGCAACGTAGGTGTTTCTTTCTTCCTCTGACAAAATAGCACCTTGTGATGAGCTGCAGGCTCCACTGGCTTTATAAAGGCTTCTTCTTCCTTGCACACGCTGTTAGTAAGGAAACGATCATCTTATTACGAATTATATTGAATAAATGTGCCATGGTAACTTTAATGGATGTTCGTCACTGCGACGAAGGCCCAGTGGTACTTTGCTAATACAGGAAAAGGGACATTAGCCTGTGCAGCCATCTGTTCGACATTGTGCGTCTAGGAACTTGGTGTTACAACGTTATAAAATCAGAAGACGGATGGGAAAGGTGGAGAATATATGTTTCGAAATAAAGCAATAGATATCGTTAGCTGACCCAGATATGTTGCCTTAGAATCAGGATTTTATAAATTTGTATCAAAATCAGCCAACAAGGAAACATGGGAGTCAACTACACACATAAAAGAGCCAGGTAAATGTTTTCTTTATGGCCGTCTGTAGAACAATTCGGTAGCTGAGGTAAAATTATAGGAATCTGTGGCTTTTCGGATTTGTCTAGTCTTATATGTGCCTGTCCAAAGCCTTTTAGAACTATTCCAGGGTTGTCTGTACCATGTTTTTCTGGTTATCTTCTGCTCTGAAAACTAAGGGCTCTATTACAGTCTTCACGCAAACGTTAACGCGTGCGCATAAACGCATTAACGCGCACGCTGAACGTCGTATTACAATGTCCACGCAAAAAATGCGTGTTAACGTCTACCGCGGATGAACCTGCGCGAACACTGCGCGAGCGTACTGTACTGCGTGTCCTATACATAACATTCTGAGCGCAAATGCGTTTGTGCGCTGGTATGCGGATGCCTGGTATTACAATATATGCGCAAAATTTAACGCACGGCGTTTGCGCGCATATTTTAACGTCTTTGAAAAGCTGGTGTTAAAGGCAAATCTGAACGTCCTGGCCGAACCCAAATACACCAGCCCAAAAAAAAATAATACAGCAAAGTATAGTTACACATTCTAAACATACCCAAAAAATTAATTTGAGAAGTTGTGCTTTTTTTTTTGATGCAGCATACATGCGCAGATTGCCTTTGACAGGCGCCAAAACTTAACGTGAGACAATTGTGGTTCTTAATTCTGATTGGCTGAATCGCGTGAAAAAACAGTCCGCACACTGATTTCTGCGCGCAACGTGTCTTTTTAACACGCGTGTATTTTTTGAGGGATAAAATAAAGCGCGAGGATTGTAATACCAGCGTTAATTTACGCACGTTAACGTTTAACGCTTCGCGCAAAAATTCACGCGATTACTGTGCATTTTTGCGTGAACAATATAATAGAGCCCTAAATGAATTACCCAACATCATCACCATGTTGAAACCACACCCCCCATTTCTTCAGAAAGCATCGCTTTCTTGGGTTTTGTTAGGTAGGTTACGAACTCGGCTGAGTCGGATTTGGAATTTGGTTACAAAACCATCACAACCTGCTGGCTAATGAACAAAGCACAAGCTGTGTTGATAAACCTTACAATAAGCTGATCATCTAAAGCAGGGGTCAACAACCTTGGCCCTCCAGATGTTTTGGAACCACATTTCCCAAGAGCCTCCATTCCATTCTAAATAGTACTTGTTAAATATTATACAGTATAATACAGGCCTCAAAATTTCCACTCGCCTGCTCGCATTTGGCGAGTGGAAATTACATGAGGGCGAGTGGGAATGCAGAGGCAGGGCAGGATAAGGGGTTAGGTGGGGCAACTAGTTGCAAGTAACTCTTAAGGCCTGGCTAGTAGCTTGGGACTTGAAATTTTGAGCCCTGGTATAATATATATATATATATATGAATAGGCATGTAATATTTAACAGTACCTGAGTAGCACGGGAGACGTAGATCCAAAACAACTGGAGGGCCAAGGTTGCTGACCCCTGCATTATCGGAAGATAAACTGCTGTTATTTCAGTATGTTCACATTTTTCCTTATGTAACAAGAAAGGGTTTTTGTGCTGTAGGGGGTCACATACTAAAAAATACTGTTTCTGTGAAATCGATGGGTTACCACAGCCCGTTGCAGTGTTGCGGCGCATCGGCAAACTTGATAAATCTGTAGGAGTGAAAACAGCAAGAGCTAACATTTGCTCGTAATGTACAGGAAACCACTTGAACGATGCAATCATTGTAAAAGGCTGATCTAGTCCATTAAGTTTTAATTAGGTTTCCTTAAAAGGTGCTGTCATCACTAGATACCAAAAGAGAAAAAATAAAGTCCTTAAAATAGGTCACAACGACCCCAACTGCGTTCCATCTAAATGGAAATATTGGGAGTTTTAAATGGACTTTTTGTCCATTTTTGTCCTTTTTTAGTATTACAGTGAACTGAATGACTTGTGTGAACCCACAAGTCCTAACAACTAGGCTTGTGCACCGATTTTTTTTTTCGGTTCGATTCGGTTCGATTTGTTCGGATGTTTAAACTTTTCGATTCGGCTCGTTTTGACTGATTTCTGTTTCGATTCGGTTCGGTTCGGATCGTTTTTCGTGTACATTATTTTTTCGGAATATCGACCATTTTTCATATTTTCGTGTCACTTTGCTGGTTTTTTGTATCGACTTTTCGGAAATTTTAGTTTTTTCGGAACGTCTGTTCTCCTCGTTTCAAAGTGTCTACGATAATTCTGGCGATTCTATCGTGTTTTTTTTTTATTAAATAGCGAAAATAAATTTCAATTTGACACATTTCAAGTCCATTCGAAAATTCCGAAAATTTTTCGTTTCGGCTCGGAAAACTTTTCGGATCTGCCATTTTCGGATCTAAAATTTTTCAGAAAATCGTCCGCATCCGAAAACACGAATCGGGAAATTTCGTGAAAATTCCGAAATTCCGAAACCCGAAACGCATATCCCTACTAACAACTCCCATCCCTACGAGAGCTCAAACTAGGAGCTGTGGATCAGGTTTCTGCACAGCCCCGGTTTCCTGCAGGATGTTTAAGATGAGGGTTGCACTGTCGCTTACATAGCAACACTGTTAGATTGACATAATGAATAAAACTGTGGCTGCATGTCACTTAAAGCCTGTGAAGAAAGGGTTTAAAACAGTGTACCACTAACAGGCCAGGTGTACCAGATATCTGAAGCACAGCACAGGTGATATGATTTGCTGCATGCCCAGTGATTGCAGGATTCAGTCTGCATTTCCCCGAGGTAATCCTTAAAATCTGACCTGTTAGTAGGTCCCGAGGACAAGGTTAGGAAACAGTGGTTTAACCCTTTCATGCCGCAGGATGTTCTATGTTGTCCTCGCGGTGGGTGGGCCTTGAAGACGCAGGGCATACAGGTAGAGCGCTGCTGTCTTCAATGGGCAACATAGGCCCCTCCCTGCAGCCGGCGCCGCTGACTGTAGAGAGACGGTATGATTTCAGGCCTTCCCCCTTCAGCCAATGATGTGCATCGTTTGCCGGCAGGCTGAAATCAGCAGCTCACGCGGCACCTGTCGGCGGGGCATACCTGTACGCCTCGCCAGCGTTAACCCACCCACAATGGACGACACCTGTTCGTCCTTAAGGGGTTAAAGGCTGTACTCTGATCGGGATAGTACACCAGTAGATTTCTTTTCCTTTCATTCCTAAAGTATCCTCCGTTACACGTTCTTTCTCTGCCTCAGACCCAGGTCTGAAAATCACCCATTTAATCTAAACTAGTTCAACATGAACATTGCTCAAGAATGACAGTGACATCTGTGACATCTGTGACGCTCTACTATCACCAGGTGAAATAAAAGAATCCAGTCATCTGCAAATTATGTGGATGACAAGTTCCTTTCAGGTACGTAGATGATTAGTCTAGACATTGTGTTGGCAATACAGTCACAAAAGTTTTAACTAAAAAAATAGAACTTTAAAAAGACATCTTGAGCATAGTTTCCACCATGATCAGCCTGTCTTTCGAGGCCATGCTTTAGCCTGTAGCCTTTACTGTTATGTCAATGGCGTAGCAGTAAATACTATGCAGGTCAATAAAACAATTAAGGAAATAACTAGTAATCTATATACTTGCTAGCAATTCGACTAACAGAATATGTAGTAAAATAGTATTCTCTGTTAAAGTTAAGACCATGTCATGTTTATCATGACAGGTGCTCTTTAGAAGTAATACTACAAATCTTAAAGAGAGAGAAGAAAAGAGTGAATCGGTGTGCTACAATGTGAGCTTTTAAAAAAAAAGGACACCGATTTATAATTACACGAATCACTTTGCAAATAAACGCAAGTTAGAGAACAAAAGGGAGACTTCTTTTTAAATATAATGACATATTTCAAAAACACGGGAAATTGCAACAATAATCTGATTTCCAGAGTATATATGGTATTAAGAAATTGTATGATATATAAAGTTTTAATACTTTTAAAAAGTATTTTACCAGGAAGGATACATTGAGATTTCTCTTGTTTTCAAGTATGTCCTGGGTGGCGAGTATGTACCATTAGGTGACTTGCCCAAGGACACTTACTGGAGAGGTGCTCTGGACAGGATTTGAACCTGTGTCTCCACGGTTATAGAAACATAGAAAAATGTCGGCAGATAAGAACCTTTCGGCCCATCTAGTCTGCCCAATTACATGGATACTTTACCTGGATTTATCTTTTGTTTAGGATAGCCTTATGCCTATCCCATGCCTGCTTAAATTCAATTACTGTTTTGGCCTCTACCACTTCTACTGGAAGACTGTTCCATGTATCCACCACCCTCTCAGTAAAATAATGCTTCCTGGTGTTACTTTTAAACCTTTGTCCCTCTAATCTAAGACTATGTCCTCTTGTTTTGCTATTTTGTTTCCTTTTAAATATACTCCCTTCCTCTACCTTGTGGATTCCCTTTACGTATTTAAATGTTTCTATCATATCTCCTCTGTCTCGTCTTTTTTCCAAGCTGTACATGTTAAGATCATTAAGCCTTTCCTGGTAACTTTTCTCCTTCAAGCCGTACACCATTTTAGTAGCCCTTCTCTGAACTCTCTCTAAGATGTCTATATCCTTCTGGAGATACGGTCTCCAGTACTGCACACAGTACTCCAAGTGAGGTCTCACCAGTGCTCTGTATAGTGGCATGAGCACTTCCCTTTTCCTACTGCTAATACCTCTCCCTACACAACCAAGCATTCTGCTAGCATTTCCTGCTGCTCTATTACATTGACTACTTACCCTTAGATCCTCTGAAATAATGACCCCTAAATCCCTTTCCTCAGATGTTGAGGTTAGGACTGTAACTGTTACTGTTAGGACTGTTATAGAACAGAGAATGTTACCTCTACTCCACCCAGCCAGTTAATGTTATCAATGCTATGATTTATCTATTTTCTTATAATATAACATTAGCTATAGGCACTCCAATTCACAAAACAGATAAATAAATAGTGGTAATGGAGGAAAATTAAAATTAAACAAGAATCAATAAAAATGAGCAAAAACAAGTTTTAAAGGGGATCCTGAGAACAAGCAGCAACATTGGTGGCGTGCCCTACAGTGAGTCCGCATACAGGTCTCATAAGGTTTTAGCTCGATGGCACCATTAATGAGAAGGCTATACCATAAACAAAACAGACTGCTATCAACCAAAAAGACGGCCAGAAACTAAATGCAAGGGAATCACCTCTGCAGGAGAGGATCCACAATCCCTGGTGATCATCTCGCCTTGTTAGGCCTTCTCAGGATGGCACAGTTGATACCTTTGTAGGTACCTTGAGCAAGGGGTCCACATCTGGCTTACCGTGTACACGTATTGTGAGCAAAAACAAAGAATCTGAGTATCAGTAATAATCTAATGTTAATAATAAAATATAAGCGTAACTTAAAGGAACACTCTAGGCTAAAAATCCCCCCCCCTTTTTTACATTAAAATATACCTATTCCCTACATAGTTATTGTGTATATATTTTTTTATTATTAAATGTAATACTTACCCTAAAATCCACTTGTTTCCAACGGTGTTTTTTTTTATTTTTATACTCACCTCCCTCCTCTTCCGCTCCCGTCCTGAAAATGTAGAACTTGGCTAATGGTTTACGTGAGAAGCGCGCATGCGCGCCTCTCACATAAACCAGCCAATCAGCAGGCTTCCTCTTCTAATTGGATTAGTGTTACGCGCAAGAGGATGCGCGC